>WBMW01005934.1:3803307-3834201 GCA_013396635.1 Penelope pileata
GTGGGAGGGAGGGAGGGGAATGTCTCCAAAGAGCTACTCTTCTTAGTAACTCTTTTGGCCACTACAGGTACGCTTGCCTCCCCACACCAGGTTGCCTGTATTTCTGTGGGTCTCATTTTGAAAACAGCTATGACAGTAAATAGACTAGATAAAGAAATGAAACTGAGCAGTAGCCTCCCCTCAGTCTCAATTCTGCACTTCTTAAATAGAAAGAAATGATAAATTCCTCTCAAGATCACACACTCCAAAGAGCTGACAACAGGTAAATCCCTGTTTTGGCAACGAAGTGGAGAGAAAATCATGCCCAAATAGAGGTCTGGTGTTTCAGTAGTACTCAGGAACAAAGGTTCCATGTCCCTCATGCTTACAAAGCAAGTGCTACCAAGCTGAACATTTTAACTCATTTCTAACAATCAAAAAAGGTTTCGGAAAACAAAGCAATGATGAAAACTAGACATATTCTGGAAAGAATAAAACCTAATGAACTGCTTTTTCCCCACAGCAGACCCTCTCAGCAAGGCAAGAGATTTTAAAAAAGAAGTCATAAGAATACAAACCTGTACTCACATTAGGCCATGCTAGTGGAAGAAGAAAGGGGACATGCACAGCGCTCTGAGCAAACAGGTACCACAGGTAAAACATCAGAATAAAAAGGCATGCCTCAAAAGCACAATTAGGGTGCAGTAAAAAGGAAATTTTTTTTTTTTTTATTAATATAAGTTCCACAGCAAAGTGAAGAGAAACACAAGAGCCGCAGCTCTTATTTGTTCAACAGATATTCTCAAGCAAATACAAATAAAGTACTTCAAGCCTTCAGGGCAAAACCTGCTGAAGACAAGTTTCTAGCAGCAACTATGTGTCAAACAACAATTCATTCACAACTTTTTTTTTATCCTAGTTTGTTGCTGTCCTGCTTCAAAGTCAGCTGTGTTGGCTGCTGACACAAGCCCTCAGATTGAGCCTGGTTACATGGAACAGAAGTCCATGAAAGTCACTCATCACACAGAGCTTATAGATAGGAATGCTCAGTGACTACAGAAAATATATATAAAAAAAAAACAGCTTGTATGCATTTTCCTCATATTTTGGAGTTGCTATACCTTTGATGGGCAGTAGATCTGTCACTTAGGCCACCTCATGAAGAAAAACAGATTGCAAGCGCTGCTTTAGTAAGAACAAATGAGATTTGGCACACACTGAGATTCTCACAGATGTTCTCAGGATTCACCACTACCAGCGCGTTAGTGGACATATTTGATCAGATGAAGTAAGCATTATAGAGTGTTCAGTTTTCTGGGGACAGCCTTTCATTTGTTAGTTTGCAGCGATGGCTTTCGTTGCCAAGGAACACAGCCCTGAGTGCGCTCTGTATCCACTTCAGCAGCAATGTCAGCTTCATTTCAAACTCCTGCTCTCCCTGCCACCCCAGCTGCCCCTTCGTCTGCGCCAACAGAACCAGTCCTGCAGCAATGTTAAAAGTAATCAATAAGCCAAACACAGCCACTGAGACATCAAAAAAAAAGTCAGAAAGTAAACAAACCCAGTTTACACTGCTTCTCCACAAACCCTTGTGCTGGCACAGACAGGGGGTGGCCTTGGTATGTGAGCCAACATCCAATAAAGGGGAGGGAGAACAGCAATTGCTACAGAAGGAAACAAACTTCTCACGTCATAGTTCCATGCTCAGTCTTTCCAGACAACTCCGATTTACCTTTTGAGACAACTACTTAAAGTGCAAGCAAAACCAACACATTTTAAAAAAGTCCTGTAAGATATCACCAATAGTCTATAATCCTTGCAATTAAATAAAAAAAATAAAATATGACATTCTAAAGCTCATGTTAGCGCACTGCAGGATGTGAGAAGCAGGGTTTATTATTAAAATATGACTCAGTGACCCAGGAGATATTCTGTATAAGACATGTCAAGTACGCTTGGAAATTCAGAACAGAAATACTAATATCTGTACTAACACTCACTGAGTCTGGTTCGTGTCCCTGTTGTGTGATTTCTAGTAGCATTTCCATTAAAATATTAGTCATGTTCCTGGAACTGTTCACAGGTTGCAAAGCCTAATTTACTATCTGTAATTAGAGCTTTGCCCGTATTTGTGAAGATGTAACTAACACCAGGCGTTAGAAAATGATAATGGAATAGAAAGCTCTACTTGTAGAGGCCTTCAGAATGGAAAAGATTTGGATATTATATAAGAGAAAGCAGCATCTGTAAAAACTGCAGTCTGAACAAGTCAGAGAACGTAACAAAGGCTGCTCTGGACTCTCAACAGCTCCCTTGAAAGTCTGGCATCCAACAGCCTCTCCTGTCTCTGCTCCTGCTTTAAAAAAGGAATTCTAAGATAATGCTACACAGATCAGAGGTCCATTTTTGTCCATGCCAAACATTTCAGTGAATGAAAAAATCAGAACATTTGGACCGATTACTTTTAAAAAAGAAAAACAAGAATGGAGCACAGGAAGTTCAACATCAATATGTGTAAGAACTTCTTCACAGTGCGGGTGATGGAGCACTGGAACAGGCTGCCCAGGGAGGTTGTGGAGTCTCCTTCCTTGGACATATTCAAGACCTGTCCGGATGGCCCACCTGTTCAACCGGCACTAGGGAACCTGCTTTGGCAAGGGGGCTGGACTCGATCTCTCGAGGTCCCTTCCAACCCCTGCAATTCTGTGATTCTGTGAATCATTAGAAATGGCAAAGTAGACTTAGAGGAGTCTGCTGCAGAAGATAGGTTTGGGAAGTGCAATGTTTTAAGTACATCAAGAACAGTACAGGCTACAGAAGAACAAGGGAAAAAAAGAGGGTAGAAACACATCAAAAAAAGTAAAATAGTTATACGACAATGAAAAAATATAATTATTCATATTAAGAAGGTAAGTGGATCTGTAACTGTAGATCACCAGATTACATCCCATAAAAATCAGACCTGTAAGTCAAATATCAAGTTGTCTGACCACAGAACGTTCACTCAAAGAACATTTTCCACGAGTATCATTAACTAGCTAGTCAGTATGACAAGTTCCTGGTACAGCAACTTCATTACAGCAAACTAACACACAGAATCACAGAACAGTTAAGGCTGGAAGGGACCTCTGGAGGTCATCTGGTCACTGTGCACAACAGAAACTAAAACTCTTTCAAAGCCTGTCCCCTTCAGGTTGACATTTATGGCTTGCTTTCATGTACATTTGAAAAATTCTTCAGCTCAGCAAGTAGATATTTCACTTTACTCACATATAAAGATATACAGGTTTTCACCACTGGGATTTAAGCAGCAAAGTGTACCAAGGAAGATAAAATTCAATGTAAATTCTATGTTAATTAAGGAAAAAGGACTACTACCACTACTGATGACCAAAAAGTCACATTTACATAACCTCTCTGCTGGAAAGGGCAAAGGACTTACATTGTTAGTACTGTTTTTTGAATGGCACTGCATTTTTAGCATTTTTAATTCTCTTTTATATTACTTATTTTCTGGCCAGGTAAATATCATGGCTTTTAGGGACACCATCCAATCTCTCACTGGGCAGATCTCTTTTTTATCTATCTTAAAAAAAAAAAAAAAAAAAAAAAAAAATCAATGCCTCAGACTTTTTTTTTTGCTCATTGCTGGCAGATGACCCAAGACAAATAAAAGAGCATCAGTTTTGTCCACTGAAATTTTCTAGTGTTCTCGGATCAAAAGTATGTTTGTTCTGTGGGTGCTTCAGGCAAGGACGGGCAATGCTAGTAACAGGAACGCGAGATCTGCTTGGGAAAACAGATCTGGTTGTCTGCCCTTACCTGTTGGAAACACAATGTGATAGTAAGTATCCCCATTGTTTGTGTTTCAGTGGCTTTCTTTTAAATGGGAAACAGACATGTCTATGAGGATAGCTAACACTTTGGGGATCACAATTCTATTGTCCAGGAGATTGACTAGTAAAGCCTCCCTGAAATACAATCCAACAAGCAACAAAATCTAAACATTCTTTCTTTAAAATGGGCATTGACATACTGCCTGTACTCATCATCAGGATGCTTCTGTTTAGCTCCCAGCATGGTGAAATCACCACTTATTCTCTGCCAGTCAGAATCATACACATTTCCTTATACTAACACCAGGAGCTAGATGAGGTCACCACTTTTTCAGCCACTTAGAACTGGAAATTCTTCCTTATCCAATTTTTCCTCAAAAATTCTCAAGTTTTAAAATCTAATGATTACTGGTACTATTCAGCTCAAGCACAATGATGCCCATCACCAACTAGAAACAAAAATTTTAAAAAGCTGCTTGAAATACGCTTTTCAGGCCCTACACAACAATATGAAATTGAACATGAGACCTTCAAAGGTTCCATTCAAGCAATTTCTGTGAATTCATACAACAGAGCTCATTGTTCTAAAAAATCTAAAGAGACAGCAATTACTAAAATTTTCCAGGGAGGCAATATTTTCCCCTCTATAAGTATATAGTGCTGTATAAGTGACTTTAAAGACGCATCCATTGCAAAGAAACCCTTGGTAAATGTTAACTAGATTTGAGCCCAGATGATTGCATGGACTTTTAAAAAGCCAGGAAGCATTTTTGGTACTCTCCTCCTGCTAAAAGTCACCATACGGCACTTTGTTGGACATCCAAGAATCATCAGTATTTTGTGTTAGAGCATGAGTAAATTCCACTGAATCCTTTCCCTAACCAGTGACCTTAAAATTATTTTCAAACATGTAAAGCCACGTTATGGAAGAAAATAACTGCACTACCAACATTTAGGAAGGCCTTTCCATAATTTATAGGAATGAATTCTTACTAATGCTTTTCAGAAGCATCACCAACTTGCTTACAAGTCACATCACAGCAGAGCTCTGTGCAGACTGGTCAGCAGGGTAACGACCCAAAGGGCTGAGCAGAAACCCAGCCCTGCTGCATTCCTGCCTTAGTGAACACGCGCCTGGCCCTGGAAACCAGCTGAAAACCTCTCACAGTTCTTCCTTTCGATACCTCTAAGAAAAATGAAGGAATAAAATAGATCTAACATCTGTGAGAAGGAATGGATGGCTGTTGTACATCTTTGTCTCGTCACCTCTAGACTATTTTGATAATATTCTATAAAGACATTAAAAAATGTCTGCATGTTTGTAAAGTTTTTCCAAAAGTTAGCCACTTCAAAAATTTTAAACGTGCCACAGGTGTGCATGTATGAAATGTAAACTCCTTACAGTGCTAAGCATATGTAGAGAAATAATCTTTAGACATCACCTCTCTTAACCTAGCCACAAAATACTAACCAGAAAGAGAACACAGGGCTTCGGTTTAAAAAAATTACCTGTAGAACACAGACCCAAGTCTCACAAAAAGCACCACAAGCAAGTTAGTGTCCAAACTGTCTTTTCTGAGGTCAAGAAAGCAAAGGTGATTCTCTGACAGTATATTCTCTAGACTTCGCTCTGACTCTGTATTAAAGATCTCCATGGCAGCAGCACCCCACACTAGTTAAAAAAAAAATTGCTGGATAAAATACAAACCTTTAAAACGAACTACAAAAAATAAACTCCCTTTGTTCAGTCAGTCTCTCGCACAGAGCTAGAAACTACAACTCTCCTTGAAATACATCAGCTCCCTTTCACAGAACTCCTCACACCTTGCCAGATTTGTGATGGCAAGATTTCTTACAGGGTAAGAACTGGACTGACTTTGTAATCTCTGAAGGAAAAGCTGTACCTTAAGAAGTAAATCTGAGTTAACGGTATTTGGGAGAGCAATGTTCAAAATAAGAAGCGCTTGGGGTTTGTTTTTCTTTGATAAAACAAATATTTTTAGCATACACAATCCTGTTACCTGTTGAATAAGTTATATCTCCCCTATGAACCGCCCCCCCCTCCCACCACGTCGACAGACCAAACTGTAGTAAAAAGATGGTTATACACAGCATGGGAAGCTTATATTGCCAAAACCTCCAGGACAAGACTGGAAGCAGGGGAATGGGCATCAACAGTAGTGCCAAGCCTTCTATCCATCTATTGCTAAACTGGCAAGAATTTCTACTACTTGACGAAAATAGAACTGAGTTCTCCTACTTCCTTGCCAAATATAGGGTAAAGTCTGTGGCAGAAGGCAAAAAGCCAGTGTTTACAGATGGCCAACATGCTGTGCAGCCCTGTTCTGGTTAAGACTTGTATTTTCCTACACAATCTCATGAAAGAATGATGCTGCAGATGCAGTGCGTTAGCCAAGGTCTGCCCTAGAGTTCTGAAATGCACAGCTAAAGCCTTGACAGTGGTCAGACACTCAAACAGGCTTCCTAGTAAGGTGGTTGATGCCCCATGCCTGTCACTGTCCAAGAGGAGTTTTGGTAAAGCCTTCAATGAAGTGCTTTAAAGTTGGTTGGCCCTGAGGTGGTCACGCAGTTGGACTCATAAGTCCCTTCCAACTGAACTGTTCTAATTCTAGTTAATTCTTATTTACAGGCATTTCAGATGAAATGAAACCTATAACGGGTCTGAGATTGATCAGTACACACTATGCACAAATCTAAAACACAGGTCTTTACCAGATCAAGTAAAATGCCTCATTAGAATTTCACACCTAAGCTAGTTTTGGCACAGATTCTGCCTTCATCACTACTGGCACAAGAACATGTGGGAGATGCAGGTGATACTTCTTGCCTTCACCATCTCACACTTCATCCTCCCACTGTCTGTACATTTTTCCCCCTTTACTGAAGGGAGTTTCATATTCAAATCCAATCTTTCATCTGTGGAATATATAGTTTCAAGGTTCAATTTCACTAGTTATTCTGCAATCAGGCATGCCCTCTTTTTGTTACTCACGATTTTTGACCCAGTTAAGGGGAATACTAGGTCAGGGCCTGAACTTGTGACTGAGCACCTATGGGGTGAGGAGGGCTATGGCTGGCCTGGGGAGCACAGGCAAGTTGTCTGCACCTGTGCTCCCCACCTGACTGGAAGGGGTGGGCCCAGGGCCAGGCTACCCTGGGCTCATTGAAGAGCCAGCAGCAGAGAGAAACACATCTCTTGCGCAGAGTCCAGATGCTCCTTGCAGAGGCACTGTCTTGGTAGGGGATCACTGATCGTTATTATGTGAGTCAAAACTTCTGTGAAATTTCTGTTTATGACTATCAAACCCTTATATACTTTACTTGGGATCACTAGAAATCCATCCAAAGCAATCTCACTGCTGCATTTGCAAGACATCCAGATATTCATACACCTGAATATTTATAAGAATATACATTCTTTTAATTTGTAAAGGTTACTGGTATTATCAACACAACTCATAAATGAACAGCACATTGTAGGACAGCAGGTTAACTGTGAGAAATTAGCGCGCTAGGAAAATAAGACTAAAGAGTTTATAGGGTTCTCATTTTAAAATGGTTCACCACTGAAAGACTTCTCAGATTTCTATGTAATTCTATATAAAGTGTTCCAAAACATCAACAAAATCTTCATGCAAGTGACTTCAGCTAATGTACTTACCTGTATCTCTGCTGAAGTCAGAAGATGCATATCTGTCCTAACTTGAAACTAAAGGCTCTGATTTGCAGTTTAGGATGAAAGGAGGTCCTGCAAGATGTAGCGACCATTCACATGCTCTGACCACTGACAACTACACAGACACAGGCTGATACTTTTTGCTCTATCATTCACTTATTGCCTCACCACTTAAATCCCACTCCTGTGAAGGCTTACATATTATATTTGCTTAATTGAAGTTAATGGGAAAATTCACAACACAGTGTTAAATAAGTGTAAGAAATCTTCACAAAGCCCTTCCGCTCCTAAGCATTCAAACAACGTTTTCTTCTAGCGTAATTACAGCAGCATTTAAGCATCTTTAAAGTAAATTGGACAGCAACAGTGCTTCTTGATTCTAAATATTATTTGCATCACAATAGCAGTTGGTGGTCCCAAGTTACATTAGGATTTATCTAAAAACACACAGATAATTAAGGAAAAATGATTGTTTTATAAGACCAAATAAACAGAGTAATGTCTTCTATGCATGTTAACGCCAATTTCAGGACAGGAAGAACTGGCACTTCCTTGGAGATTTTGTACACTGAGTTTTAAAAACAGCACAAAACTACTCACCACTTAATTCCTCACAAGGCTTTGGTGCCCATCTTTGGCACCAGGAACAGAGCTTACTATTACACAGAAGCATGGCTAGCAATTCAAACCATCCTAGAAAAGTAAATCACATCCACTAATAAAAACAAAAACAGTCCAAATGTTTTTTAACCTCCAGTGCAAGCAAATTCCTTCCTGACCCCCAATCAGTGACTCTGAGCGTAAAACCAGAACTACCAGAAAGGTAACAGAGCTTTTGGAAGCATGACGACCAATTTCAGTTTTAGTGGCAGACAATATTGAAAGTATTTTCCAGAGTAAGAAATTGCTCTTCCAGATCTCAAAAAGAAACCAGCAGAACACCTACATATTTGCCATTTGCTGGTTTTATTTATGTACTTATTTTAAGGATCAAGTCTGCTATATGGTATCTTCCTGCCTTTCATACCCTGGCAAGCATAGGTGCTAACCTCTCTAAAATTACACAAAAATATAAAAGACAAATGCCTACCTTGTTTCTTAAAACAAAGCAAGAAGTCTTCTCCCATTTACTTGTAAGAAAATTACTTCATCACTACTACTTACTATTACTACAGAGACTAAAAGCACAGATTTTATCTGAATACAGGTTAACATTAGAGCCTTTGTCATGATATGTATAATTAAAACTACTAACTCAAAATTTCATTTATGCCTCCTACTACTTGCTGCATGAGAAGGGGTGTGTAGTACAGAAGCTGCTTTGTATTTTCTTACACCAACCACGACAGTTTGCAGTGCAGATCCCTGCACAATTTTGCTGACAAATGTCTCTACGGAGAAGCCAGACAATTTATTCCAACAGTTTTCTAATTATTAACCAGCTATTATGAAGTGGAAGGACCTTCCCTCTTACTGCAGGACAGCTTAATTTCTTTATGAGTCTTGTGAATCATTCTGAAAATACAAGTTCATTACATTATGTTGCTCATATTGAGGGCATCTTGAGACATAAAGAAACCACCACAGACTGCACAGAATCAACCTGAGGGAAAGCTATTTTGATTCTTCCCCAATAGTAGCTATGCTGAAAACATAACAGGCTTTGCTACATTTCTGAGGCATGCTCACTGCGGAATTCAGACCTCCTGGTCTGTAGTTGCTCCCTTAACCTCTCTGCACAGAGCACTAGTGCAAAGAACACATTTAAGTTATGTGATGGCTTTATATTCCTCAACTGTTCTTTTTATGTCTTGATCACCCAGCGGCCCCGCCAATCTTCTGGGAGATTTTCTGCTCCTGACATACATGAACTATGGTTATTATTAGGCATTATGCCCATTGCAAGCTGATTCTCAGTCTATTATGGGCCTGCCTTATTAGTTTTGGTTTTGACTTGACAGCATCTCTGATCTACTATTACCTTTAGTATTATGTCTTTCTATTACTACCAACTTCCTTTCTCCTGAAGTTTCAACATGGCAGCTTTTACTTTTTTGGCCTTCTGATGCTATGTTACAAACTGGGGAAGCAAGTGAGTGTTCTCAGTGTTTAGAAGTGCCCGACAATAGTTACCTGCCAGTTCCATCTTGGGGGAAACACAGGACCACTCAATGCTTTCACAGCTTAGCTTGCACAGAATGGAAATAAACGTTTGCAGACTGAAAGGATGGTGCAATGCACAGTGAGAGACTTCTGATCTAGACAAAGCTGAGACCAATAAGCTGCACCACATGATGCAGCTAGTTGTCAGATAACTGAAACTCTCTGATTTGCAGCGCATATTCCAGTTCAGTGTCTAATACAAGGATTTCACACAGATCCACAGCATCACAGACCTTTCAGCTGCTCTTTCCAACTTCCCATTACGTAGTTGCTTGAATTTTATATACTCTGCTTCCCCCCCCTCCCCCGCCATAATCAGGAAAATAGTTTGCCATAGTAACAAGGAACAGTAATTAAAACAAGTCTGACAAACCTTGAGTCACTATTTTGTCTTTATGTTATAAAGTATAACATACTGGGGAGGAAAAGCGTCAGTTCCATATTTAGGTAAATTCAAGAAAAACTAACGAATAACTGCAAGGAGAGCCAAGAGCTGGAATACACAAAATAAAAGCATGTTTGCTCAACAGGCTTCCCTAAAATAATAGCAGTATTCAATCCAGAAGACTGGTTTATAACTCTGTATTACCTCACCATAGATCAAATCCAACATCTAGTTTTGGGGAAAAAAAAACTCACCGCTCACTTTCTGCCACCTTACGCTTCTGTATCAAATGAAATTTTGAATAGGGATACTTCTTTCTTCAAGCTAAATTTCAGTATGCCTTACAGACGCCTGAGTTTTTCCATACTGCTCTCCCTCTATCAAATTTGATTAAAAATATTCCAAAATAACTACTGGGAGACAACAGTTCAACTGCAAGAAGACTCTTTGCCACAGAAAGAACAAACTGAAAAGGAGAAGACATGCTGCTAAACAGACGCAGTGCGATATTTCATTTTTTAAATACATACCAGCTGTTTTGCAAACAAAGAAACAAGATAGCTTTGGACAGGTTCTTTGCAATCCCACGCAAAGCATTATGGGCTTTAATAACAGGCATAAACAAAGGTTTCACACAAGTTTTGACTCACCCAACTAGTGAAAAGGATCTCCAGCTACACAGCACTCCCTCCCAGGAAGCAGCCTAGCTCCAACAGACGTTCTCCCTTCAGTGCTGGCCCTTACGAAGCCCAGGGCAGCCCCACCCTGGGCCCACTCCTTCCAGTTAGGCAGAGAGCACAGGTGCAAACCATATGCCTGTGCTCCCTGGGCCAGCCACAGCCCTCCTCCAGGTGCTCAATCACCAGTTCAAGCCCTGAGCATAACAGCTCCCCTACACCAAAGACAAATCACAGTTTTCTTTGCAACTGCACACTTGCAGCCTCATAGTTAACTGAAACATCACCTTTGAAACATGTTAAAAATGTTAATTATTATATAGAATTATAAATCCAACACCCACAATTTCATGTAAAACTCAGCCATAAATAGCTGTGCAGTTTCACGAGAACAAAAATTTTCAAAGCAGTACCACCCATACAGAAGCAACCTGTTTGTAGAACTTCAGTATCATATACACGACAAAGGATTTTGTAATAGCTTTCAGGTTAAAAATCTATACAAAAAATGTAAATTCTACTTCAGGTGCCTTTACAAAATGCCTGTGTATTTTTTGTTTGAAAGTGATCAAGAAACGCCAGGCTAAGGGCAAAGCAGAGCTACTGGATTTGACAGCTTTCTAAAAACATCCTTAAAATATGTCTTGTTTATTTCAATAGGAAGCTAAATTGACAAGAAAGGGAAAAAAATAACAGTAAGTAACCCTAATGCCTACTACCATATGGCATTACGTTATATGGATTCCAGTCTGAGCCACTACTGTAATCGTCTGTATTCAGTAGGAACGAGCAAAGCAAGAAAAATACACGTTCCCCTCTTTGCTGCTGGATATTAGTTCTAGTTTTTCTGATTTTAGGTAGAGGAATAGAAAACGTGGGACATGCACACTAAGCACACTAAGACTGCCCAAAGAGAAGATCGCTTTACTGTACACTTCACAAATGGCAGGCTGTAAAATAGAAAACGTATCCTGTTTGTGCAAATTGAACTAGGAAGTTGAAATGCACGCTCTAATCATTTTCAAGTGAAGAGTCAGACTTGAGAGAAGTCAGTGTTCTCTTCCACATTAAGAAATGCAAATATAGCAGCATTGACTAATCACCATTTGATATTACCACAGGAAAATGATGCCAGAAGACAGTGATGATATTCATATCATAAGGCCTGTCAGTTAGTCCTCATACTATAAGACATAAAGTTTGGGAGTTGTACTACTGAAGCATAAGAAACCCTGATCCCTCATACAAGGCTGAGAAACTACCAGTAACATGTTTTACATTCAGTCAGTGTATTTTCACTTGTGTTCAGTTCACATGAGATTCTGTCAGTCATGAAGGAAATCTTCATGACTGTGAACTGAGCATTCTGCATGCAATGCCTCTTCCAGCAGAAGGCATGCACACATAAACACGCATGCACAACCACAAACAACAAGAACAACAAACCACAACAAAACATACCACTTGGAGTCCCAGAACAAACTGCACCTTATGAGTAATTCTGAATGCCCCGACTTCAGTCAGTAATCTATCTCCACCAGAATTACTCTCAACTTGCCCAGCCTGCTGCCAGGAAGTACCTTGCCAAAAATTCTCCATTCTCTGTAAAATGTACAGTTCCACTACCTTGAGAAAGATGACTGCATTATTTTATGATCTTCATGTCAGAATGTTTTGCAAAACTGGAGTATCAGCTTCCAGCCAGACAAAGATCTCAATTTTGCCCACAGCAGATCTCCATTAATTAAATCTTATAAAAGTAACAAAGGTCAAATATCTTTAGGAAGTTTCTGTGTTTCTCAAAATCAGCTACTTTCATATGTTAAAGGCTGGAAGACTCCGATACTTCAGGCTGACAGCCTTCTAAAGCCATCACAGAAAACTATTTAATCACTCTATTCCAATTGCACTCATTCATTTAATAGTGTCCTAATTTTGTAACAGAGACCTACACTTCGTTCATGTAAAAACAAGCAAACTAGGTGAAGTAAATTCCTCTCTGTGCTCCATTTCCCAAATTTTGATAATTCCCACAGGCCCTTCTAGGAAAAGTGGTACATTAATGGCATGCTGGAATTAGTTACAGCTAGAGAAGGCGAAACCTGTAGGAAAGTTGCACATGAAGAAACAAACATATTCCAGTCCACCAAAAAAAAAGGCCCATTTAAAATATTTAGCTCAGTACTAGGCTTTTCCTCTTGTATTACTCCCATGTTACGGCATACTCAGCTGTCCTGCTTTCTAAATGCAATATAAAGCTACAACAAAAGACTTTCCACACTCAAATTATTTGCAGTATATGTAGCTGAGTTTTGTGTCTCAACTAAAAATACTATCAGCTAATCCAAACTAACAGATTTATAAAACCTGTGTTCTCCTAATTAAGGTCAAGTCAACAAGCATTAATTGTACAGAGCATCTTCAAACACTTTCACAAGCCTTACGTTCTGAGGAAATACAGTTGGTCTGGAGTATGTCAGGATCTGCAGCATACTGAAGAGTTTTCACCTTACGACGTGCCCTTTACAATCACTGAGCCTGAAATAAACTGCTTTCTTGAGAAACTGAAGGCAGCGTCAAAAACAACCTTTAGCAAAGCGATCAGATGCTCTGCTACTCATAAAATTACAAAACACATGCTGCAACTTGTAGCAGCCTAAAACAGTTTTTAAAAGTTCCGCCTAACAAAGTGGGCCACATTTCTTTGAGAAGGTCTTTAATATTTTTCTTTTGTATAAACCTGCAAATGAACACACATATGCAAAACTCTGGGGAAAACATACTTTCTTTTTTCCTGCTATGTTTTTTTTTTTTTTAACTGTATAGATTAAATAATTATCTTTCCATTAGTCCTGCTTTCATCTCCAGAACGTCATTACTTTTTTGTATACTTTCCTCATTCCAATCCGGTATTTTTGAGCACAAGATTAATTATAAGAAAGTGCTTCTGTCATTTCTTAAAATAGATTCTGAGTGGGAGCACATGCCATCATGATGCTGTAACTCATCAGGAAATTATGATGCAGTACTGTCTTATTCTAAAGGCACCTGCTAGCTAAGATCTGGTCAAGGTCATATCCACACTTATGTTTTTCAGGACTGCTTTCCTTATCAGATTTTTTAAAAATCCAGGAAATCAAAGATACAGTGTATATTTTTCAAGAAAAAAGAATTTTCAAACTTGACACCAATCACTTCAAGCAACTTCAATTTTACCCAAAGGTGCCATTACATAAATAAATAAAATTTTAAAAAAAAAATTAAGATAATAGGATAATGAAAATATTAAGTGCAATTTAAAAAACGCAGTGAACTACACTGAGGATTTCTTTATCAAATAAAACTACAAATTGAGGTGAACAGACTTCCTATTTTGTTTCTTTATTCTTTTTTTCTAATCATACGGATTAGAGTTTGTGGGAGAAGGCTAGGGAGAGTTCCTCCCCCACCCCCGTGTTTTTTTTCTGCTTGTTACAAACTTCTTAAAGCCTACAGAAGTCCTTTGTGTTACAGGAAGACAAGGAACACAACTACAGCAGAGAAGTCACGGAAGCAAAATGATCTTAAGCAAAACAGGCAGTTATTTTTTCTTTTCTTTCAAAAAATATTTGTTACCATTTAACGTAAACTGAAAGGAAAACGTCACCTCTACAGGTGTACTATCAACGCTTCCAGGCTGGGTGATTCTAGAATTTTCTGAACGTTGAAATATTTTCCTTTAAATGCTAACAAAAACAAGAGCTCCTGCTGTTACGCTTGTAATACAAACACTTGCGATACTTTCTCTGCATAGCCTCTGAATGTATGGCAGCATCTAATAAACGCCTTTTGCATACAAGTGAAATTCAGGCCCTCTAGTCCTTTACAAAGCCATCTAACAAGCACCACGTGATTTCCCTAGATAACAGCTGCATTTCAGTTCTCTGGCAGAAGCTTATTTAGAAGGCTGAAGCTCCCCTCAGCCAACAGCAAGAGGCACACGCAGGTAACTCAGCCCTGCAGCTCAGGCAGCGGGCGCTTGCTCAAAGGTCCACGGGAGCCACGTGACAGCGCTGCAGGGCAGCGCAGCACAACCCACGCCGATCCACACAGCACAAGGGGCTACGAACCCAGAGCTGCTCCTATAGATCTCTACTGGATTGAGCAAGTACCACACAGGCAAGGAACTCAGGTTTCTATCCCTTATGGAGCCAGGGATGGGGCTCTTCATAGCACTGCTCCACAGACAGAACAAAGGCAATGCATTCCATTCTAAAGAGTTTAAGTTTTCTTCCACTTTTACTGCTGCATTTACTGGAGCAGCTATGATTTTCCCAAGTGAGTATTTGCAGAACTCGATTAATAGAATATTCTCTGCTCTCCACAGCATCCCAACTAGTAAATCCACTTCAACAAGTTAAAAACAATTCAACGACTCCCCCTGTCCCAGCACCTATCATCACATAATAAAGTTCCTCAATTTCAGAATTTATTTTATTTTAGCAACTTGCACCTCATGGATCACATATTTTTCCCTCCATCCAAAATACATCCAAAAATCTTCATGCCAGCCTTACAACACACTAGAAATTCAATGCTTACATAGGTTAACCAATATGATAAATTAACTAACTGTAAACTATTTCTTCATTTGTTTGGAAATTGTTATATGCTTTTGAATATTACATTGAATTAAGCCTACTAACAGTGCTTTACATCTTCAACTTCTCAAACTCTTATTCCCTGGAACAAGGAGGGATGCAGCCAAAAGTAAAACAACAGATTTAAGAGGAAGACAAAATCTATCACAGAATCACAGAATGGTTGAGGTTGGCAGGAACCTTTGGATGCGATCTGGTCCAACCTCCTGCTCAAGCAAGGACACCTACAGCAGGATATCAAGGACCGCATTCTAACAGAACGGTTCCCGATCTTCAGAGGGAAGCTCCTGTGTTCCAGTTAGTGCCCACTGCCACAGTGCTCCAGGTATGGCCTCACCAATCCTGAATAGAGAGACTCTATCACACTGTAGATGTCATTTCCAGTGGATTAGCAGTGCGTCAGTAAATTAAGAGGTTTGCAAACCTTAACTACTAAAGAAATACACAGTTATTAATGTTAGAATATTTTTACTGCAAGTCTGTCCTTTAGTGACTGCACTTCAGCTCTTACCCATAAAGATAAAACTATGGTAATGTTGATCATGGCAGACTGTGAGGAAAATCAAAAGTTTCTTGACTCTGTTAGAGGGAAGCATGCAGTAGAAATATACATTACGTACTTCTAATGTACAAAATTGTACTTCTCTCAATTAGATACTTTTAAATGACTGATGAATTGACACAGACCTTTGTTTACGATGGAATAAATGAACTAATTCTACAGAATCTTAGCTATTCAACAAACAAATTCTATACTAAAAGATCCTATTTAAAAACTAAGGAACCAAAGTGAATGGGACCAAGGACAAAGCTGTGATGCTTTTAAGACATGTGAACATGGTTTCTTAACGTGAAAAGGCTTAGTAAGAAACAATACAAAATACAAGCACAAAAAAATCCTAAAATAACATTCATCTTTCAATACACAGAAAATCTCAAGTGAAATAAAATTGTTGTATGTATTGTAAGGGCACTCTCAACCACTACATTTTGTGGTTTGTTTTGGGTTTTTTTAAATAACTGTAGGCCTTGGATGCAGAGACTGTCATATATTAAATGCTTACATAACACCCAACAGTGCTCAAATTGACTGTGAAATCTAGGGATCTATATTACATTATAACAGTTCTCTACAGCAATTCTTAAATAACCAACAAGTGTATCTTACTAGTAATCCGCATTTTAAAAGTCACAGTGGAGTAGACAAATCTAATTGTGAATGAATCCAAGTTAACAGAAGAATTCAAGATTATTCAAGAACCTCGCGTACCAATTTAGTATCAGTTCTTGTCCTCACAGACTTGAAAAAGCATATTTTAGTGTACAGCCCATCAGTTTCAAGACTTCTTTTCTACCTGAGAACTTGCAAAGTAAAGAAGAGAAAATATACCTGCAAAACATACAAATCAAAGATTATCTACATTGGGAGAAAGCTTCACACAGATTTATACAGCAAGCAACAAGCAATGCTACCAGTCACAATTCCATATCTGAAATTACATTCAATATAGAATAAATGACATAACACTCATAAGCCATGCAGTACTGTGAGCTTTAAACATGTTTAAATGAAATACTAACTGAAATGGGGTGCCAGTAAAAGGGTTTTCTTCAATTCCCTTCACTTAACATGGTTAAAAACCCAGCCTGCATTCTTAAGACGCATCATCAATGTACAGTAATGGGCATTAGATAGCTGTGTAACAGCCCAGAGAAACATCGCAAACGTATTACATTGACTTAAATTGAACCAACAGTAAAAACGTTCACTTCTTTTTCCTATGAAGAAAAGTCCTTGAAAGTACAGAAGCTGAATTTCCATTTCTGATGCCACTGAAGGGAAAGGAGATGAATCTCCAACGACTCCTAAACATCTATAAAAAGCTTACACGTGCTAGAAGTAAAATTAGCATTATTGACAAAGTGCTGGAAAACAATTAACAAACAATTCAAACCAATAACAGATGTTTGTAAGTCTTTCCTCATCCTACAGGTTGCATACCAGAACCTATGGTAAAGCCACAGAGCGGGACATTGCATGTAAGGCCTGTATTTCTAAAGAAAGGAGACAGGCAGATCAGTGAACAAGCTGTAAAATTTCTTACAGGTGCTTTCTGTCTGACAGAGGGCCCCATACAAGGGTGAACTAAACTATTCTGTTCATCTAATTAAAAGGTAAATTAAAAATGGAGCAAAACATAGAGCTCAACCTAAAAAATCTACATTCTGTAAGGGAATGGCTGGCTTGGTACATGACAGGACAGTAGTAGATACTGTTTTTTCAACTTCAGCAAGGCTTTGGACACCGTCTCCCATAAAATCCCCCCAGAGAAGCAGACAAAAGATAGGCTAGAGGAGCAGACAAAGAGGTGGATCAAAACTGGGGGAATGGCAGAGCCCAGAAGGCAGTGATCAGCAGACCGAAGTCTAGCTGGAGGCCAGTAACAAGAGGTGTGAGCTGGGACTGTTCCACCTGGAGGAAAGAAGGCTCTGGGGGATGTTACTAATGTGTACAAATAAGTGAAGGGACAGTGCAAAGAGAACAGAGCCAGGTTCTTTTCAAGTGACACCCAGTGTCAGGACACAAGGCAATGGGCACAAACTGAAACACAGAAAGGTCTCTCTGAATATCAGTTAACATTTCTACTGTGAGCGTAACTGAGCACCGGCACAGGTTGCCCAGAAAAGTTGTGGAGTTTCCTTCTTTGGAGGTACTTAAAAGCTGCCAGGACTTGGGCCGAGCCAGTCTCCTCTGCATATCCCTCCTTGGCAGGGGTTGGTCCAGGTGGCCTCCAGAGGTCCCTGCCAACCTCGGCCATTGTGTGATTCTGTGACTGGGCTGAGTATCAGCAGCGTCATTCCCATAAGCAGCAGAAGCCTGGAAAGGAACAGAATACGCACACTAAGCAGCAGCAGAGAGTATCTGACAAGAAGGCGGCACAGCAGTGAGAGAGTTATTAAAAGGTTGGAAATTCCAGTTCTGATATCTAAGAAATCAAAGAGGACAAATACAGAGTTTTAAAGAGTTTCTTGCTGACAACAGCAGGCTGATGCTAAGGCTTTGCTACAGTCATGAAAGAGACAAACAGAAGATGTCATAAAAATGACAAGTTAGGCAAGGCTACATAGGTATACGTATTCCCAGGTAGCTGAAAAGACACACAAAAGAACACAAAGAATCTTCAGACAACTCAAATGAAAAGCTACGAAGACAATTTTGTAGAGCTGTGCAAAATCCAATATGAAGACAATGAGCTCAGATATAAGCGCAGGAGCTCTGTACTTTCAGACTTTCCACTTTATGCCATAGTTCACTGCGCTGATAATTTCATTTTTTTCACTCTTGACCTGGATTAGGAAGCTGCATCCAGTAATACACCTCTCCCTCAACACAAACATTTGGACCTGCCTCTGTTCTTAAAAGTAAATGAGGGCTCAAATTATTTAAGGGCAGAGTCTCTCTTCCAAATCCTAAATCAGATTGAAAAATACTTCTGTCTGGACATAGGGACATGTGTACATGCACATGGAGAAAGTGCAAGCCCCATGGGTTCTAAAAAAGCAGCCAGAAATACTCCTCTCCCACCCTAGGCCACTTTGGGAGGCCAAAGAAAATAGATATGATATAATTTGCAAAGCAAGGACTTTCCTGTACGAGAGGCTGTACAACCTGAATTCACAGTGTCAGCTGAAGAAGGTAGAGTAGATCAGTAAAGGCTGCACCTACAGAGGCTTACTTTGGCTTGCAAATAGGTTTTCTGCATTATCAATTTAGCTTATTGGAAATATGTTTAATTTGTATAGAATAAATCAATTAAAAACAAAAAATGTGTGTGCAGAAAGAAAACACATAGGAATCTCTTCCATTTCTATTTTAAGAAATAAAATCAGGATCTCTCACTCCAGCAACACCAACTCGCAAACAGCTGCCCCGACGCCAGGCTGAAGCAGCAGCTAGTGGGACAGGGCAGAGAGCCCATGAGCTGCCAGCAAGATCAGCTTAATCGCTGTGTGAAACAGCATTGAAGGAGTGGGATGATGGGGGAAAGAAAACTAAAGCACAGATCACCATCTTCCTTGCCACAAAAATAATCCTTCGATACAATAACACCGTCTCTTTACTGTAAGGATTCCCTTTCTGTCAGTATGCTCTTAAAACTATAGGAAAGGAAAAAGCAGCAGCCAAGTGCCATTTTTCAGAAAGGATTTCTGAGGAACTCTGAAAATCCTAGATTCTTTAATAGATACTCTTGGCTGAATAGTGTGAAGCACTTTTTATTTGTTAGCACAAGTATATACTTATTTGGGAAAAAAAATCAAAAGAAATATATGTCATTGTTATGTCAGTGTTACAACTGCACAGAACAACCACCTGCAACTCTCCTCATCATTTCTTTCAGGAATACAGGGAGAGGCTATTCAACTTTGTCTCCAAGCAAGTAGCTCTTCAAATCAAATTTCAGTTGGAAGTCGAGACCATGGAAGCACTGAACCAGTTCCAACCAACAAGGCAGTCTGGACTGCCAGAATCTATTCCTTTAAGATGATTCAAAACATCTTTTCTAAAGATATAACCCATAAATGCTACTTAACAGTACATACTCTAGCAATTAAATAAAATTTCTTAGATACTGCCATGTAAAAAGGCTTGTTAAGACCACTGCTTAAATCTAAAATTAAGTAGACATTTTAAAAAAAAAGTTTTTAAAGTGGTAAGAAACCTGTGGCTTTATTTTTTGCCAACAGTATCACTGTACTGGGTCTGGCTGGGACAGAGTCAACTTTTCTCACAGAGCTAGTAGTGAACTTTGTTTTGGCTTTGTGACCAAAACAGTGTTTTAGCTGTTGCTGAGCAGTGCCATGTTTCTCAAATATTATTACCAAAAGAAACAACCCTACCTTATTCCTGCTTCCAGCAACTTGTTACCATCTCCAGCGTGCACACAAGCATTTACCTCCACAGTAAATTAAGAGAAATTGACTAAAAACTAGCTTGGAAAATTATTTTTTATTTGGATCACTTTGCTTTTGTTCACCACAAATAAGAACAATTTTGTTGGTATAAGAGAGAGCTCACATACAGGATTCCTTCTCCAGGTGGGAATAATTTCTCTTCTACAAAAACAGAGTATGAAACAAATTTCTCATAAAGAGCTGCTAAAAATTCAATACTTGTCGACTTTGCATAAGGCCTGGTGAAAGATTTTTAAGGAGAGTCTCTTTAGAGATTACAAGCTTTTTGTATAATCAGTTTATTTCCCTTTTTTTTTCCTACATAAAAACAATTTCCTAATTTTGCCCTCCTCAAGCAACGTGTTAAACTTCTGTAGTGAATGGGATACTTCAAGACACTTCTGGAGGCATAATTATTAAGCACACAAATCTTTTTCCTGTTCAGCTTGCCCGCATTCTAGCAACAGCCTTCATGCCCCACCTGCAAAACCCCAGTCGCTACATGCTTTGCTACAATCTATACTTTGTGGTAACATCTTGTGTTTATACAATGTTACCACCAACAGTCTCCTCTATACTTTCTTTTTCTCCCACTTCCCATCAAATTCCATTTTATAACTCACCTTTAAATTGCTCTTTTAGGAGTGGTTTTCAAAGTTAGTACTGCTTTTTCTTTGACTACAGCACTTCTGCATTTTCTATTTTAAATCACAATTCCTCTTGATCTCCACTATGAACATATTTTAATGCTGAAAATGCTATTATGTTGCAACTTGTAAAATTCAGTATAGCTAGCTAGCTTAATCTCGAAGCATTGCATTTGGATGCCAAAAGCATGGTCTATAGATAATTAGTAGCCATGGAGACCATGGAAATATACACAATATTGGACATGCGTGGACTAGCAGGCTTCTGATTTTAAGAAAAATAAGGCCTTAATGCACACGGTCTCTTGATGACAATTGTGTAACTGAAA
Source organism: Penelope pileata (assembly GCA_013396635.1). Classification (NCBI taxonomy): domain Eukaryota; kingdom Metazoa; phylum Chordata; class Aves; order Galliformes; family Cracidae; genus Penelope; species Penelope pileata. The sequence continues at coordinate 3,824,614 of WBMW01005934.1, forward strand.
TATCCATCCTCCTTACCTGACCCCAATCCCTCTCCTTGTGAAGGAAATACCAAGAATCCCAAAGCCTGACTTAACCAACGAGCAGTGACCGGTTGTTACAGTTACCTCCATCACGAGCCCTCTCAAGAGAAAGGCAATGACTGTTGAGGTCAGCAAGAAGGCGGTACGCAGGTCAAAAGTGAAATTAGAAAATTATCCTGCATGCAGATGTTTTCAATAGTTGGTATACATACAGGTGTCCAACCAAACAGGAGTATCACACCTACTGCCATCCAGTACACGTCATGTTAGCATCCTCACAGTTAGCATACCAGCTAATCTGTCTGATAAAGATATCCACAGAAAAACTATTTTGAGTGTAAATACGATGGCAGATTGAATGGTGTCGAAGAAGTCTGTTGAGCAGAAGGCAAATGAAAACTGGTAGAAATGGGTAATTTGTCATATATATTATATATTATTATTAATAAATAGATATGCATATGTAAATAACATGAATATAATCTCAAATGAGTTCTTTTAATCAGCCATACTGTAGCCAATATAAGAATTTACAAAAATCATGTTTTAAAGTTTTCACTATCGAAATTTAGCATATTAATAAAAAGAGACCCAGTCTTTCTACTTGGCTTTAGATGCGTACTGCAGTGTTTGCCTTTTCCCAAGTTAAGCACTGAAGAACCCTAATGTTCAGCTTTCCTGGTTATCCTAACATACTGAAGTCAACAAATGTTTAGCTCTTCATTAAGCACAGATGTCTAGCATAGTCTTCATATTCACCTTGCTACTACACACATAACACAAAAGTTTACATACAAAATGGGAAAATATCTTGAGTTATCCTCTGCTGAAAATAATCTCCTATGATGCACAAATCTCTGCTTGCTATTCAGTGGAGGCAGTCTTTGCTTGTCAGGCAGGGCAAGATGGCTAATATCAGTGAGGAAACCTGGCCTGACACAGCAACACTACCAAGGAAGGAGATAACACTTAAAAAAAGGAGTGTCTAATCTCTCCACAGCAAAAAGACAAGCTTTCCATGGGGCTAGCCAATTCGCCTGGCTTTGCACAGTGAGAAACAGCAGGACAGAGCCAGGGTGCTACAGAGACAGGGGCACGTAACTGCAAAGCAGGGCAGGGGAAAGCAGCAGCACGCTCTCCCACAACAGCCAGCAGCCAGATTATGTATGCCATGTATCTCCACAGAAGTACATGGGTGGGGGACTGCTAAAGAAAGCACACAGTCTAAAGTGTTTGGCAGCAGAGGCAAACCTGGGAAGAGCTCAGTCAGGGTCAAAGGAGGCGAGCAGCTACCAATGCCTGCCAGCTACCTCAGGAGAAAAGTCTCCCCAAATAACACAGCTTGAGACGTAGGGAATGCAGGAAGATAAAATCCCTGATAAAGTGTTGCATGCATTTTTCTGTCAGACAAAGCAGCTAGGGACAGGTAGAGCCTGTTCAAACTAAGCATTAGTGTAAACATGATTTTTCTGACATTGCTTCATCTATAGCTTTTATAAAAAATTGCGATTGTGTGGCTTATTTTAGACTTCTGAAATACTTTTTCTTAATACTGGCAGGCCACAATCACCACACATTGGTTCACACTGCAAAAAAGAATCAAAGCATAGATGCTGAATTCCTTTTGGACAAAGCAAAACGAGATGTACTCCAAGAGCGCACCTGGTGCACTGCAACCGTTACTGAGAGATCAGTCCCTGGGTTTGAGCTCATGTGAAGCAAACCACCATGAACCACCACATGGATGTGGTGTCCCAGTACTAAGTGTGCTGCCCCATAAATCTGCTCCACTTTCTAACACAGACTTTGCTAAAATTGACTGAAACCACAAAAGGTAAGCTACCTTACTGAGTTACAGCCAAAAGTCCTACATACAAAGAGCATCAAATCAAAGACCTAAGAAAACTCTGTATTTGTGGTTGCAGAATTGAAATAGCACTTAATTAGCCAAATATAAAGAATTTCTGAATCTGCTGGGTTTTTTTTTACTGAAATGGCTCCTTGTTGTAACGTTGGAATTTAGGGGTTGAAATTTATGCTTTGAATGAATTATATATTTTGCTATTGCATCAAATGTCTCCAGGCTGATGTTTTCACAGCATCTTAAACATAGAAGAAGCTCTTGAATATGTCCTAATTGTTAGATTCTAGAGGCTAGCGAGATCTTAACCAGCCATTTTAAAGTGTTGTTTGCATATTTTTCTTTAGCACAGTTGAATTTACTTTCTAGAGACTAAAATACTGGTAAAATGTTTTTAGCAGGTGTTTGTTCAGTGCAAAACAAAGGAAAGTAGGGATAATCTGCCTATCAAGACTTGCTAAAATTATTGGGAAGTATTTCTGGTAAGAAGTACTGAAAATGATTACTATTTCATATCCAAAATCTTCCTTACAATTTGATGAGCCGTCACAGCATGTTACATATAACAATAACCAAATATAAGACAGGCTCTCAAGGAATTAAGAGATTTTTCTAATATTAAGGACAATCCATGTGTCCCAGTTTAATGCCATAAAGAAATTTGCCTCAGATGCCTTTTCCAGAAAGACGTTCTGTTCATCAAAGCACTCAAAAAAAGTCTACTTGAACCCTTTCCTGACAAAACAATGGTGAAATGACAACAAGTATTTTCACTAATTCCCTTTCATCAACTGCTAAGCCAAAGAGAAAAATCAAGCACTGAAACCACTCACTGTGCATAAACTAGAGCTATATCTCCTTTGGAATAAAGAAATAGGAAGAGGCAGGTGAGCATCCTTGAAGCTTAACAAACACAAGACGTTCTTCAGTAGTTGCTTTTAACATGAACTTCAGTTTCCATTTTGATCCTTAATGCTTTTTTTAAAAAAAAAAAGCCTACCTCTCACCATCTCGCTCAGATTAGAGGGTCCCACACATTGGAGATGCTAGTAATCATTTTAAGTGTTACCCTGCAGGAATTTGAGCAGCATGTTCAGACCGCAAGGTTTTAGAGCTTACCTCCCTACTGCGGAACAGAGTGTATTCCTAAAAACAGATGTCAGAATAGCACCAGATTCTGTGGTAGATTAAATACGTGAATATTATACATCTTACTAACATGACTGTTCCCAACTTCCTGAAGTTGTGCCTTGCCTTTCCTCCAAATAATTACGCTGCACAGCACCATCCTGTAGTCAAATCTACTTGAAAAAGCATTAAGATCTCTCCAAAATCTCAACAGCCTCTTAAGTCTTCTGGTTTATTCCACTTTTCTTTATTCTGCTAAATAAATGCCAGAACAAATGTTTGCATATCCAGAATGGTTTGGAATCCCTCACAATAGGAGGAAAGTAAATCCTTCTACCCCAAACTTTTCAATCTGCTCATTCAAATGGATCGTCAAAAGCCTACCAACAAGCATATTTTACAATTAACTAGAACTATTTTCACTTAGATTTAGCTAGAGCTAGTAACTAGGGAGTTATACCTCACTCACCTACTACATCCATCTATCAAGGTAAAGCAACATCATCAGAATGACTGCATCAGACTGAATTCTTTAAGGACATCATATTGATGGTAGAAAAAATACCTGGAGATCACAGGAATGTTCTAACCTAACTTTAAGAAAACTTAGAGAATCCATTAGAACAAATGGTATATAAAGTATGAAATCAGGGCTTAATAGCAACACTGAAGTTTTACCCAGAAGGGGTTACACATTAGCATCTGTTGCCGCATTTTTCCAGCATCTCTGTAGTTTTGTGAGTATTATCTACAGAAACACTTTGTCCCTGCACTACCTTTTAAAGATGTTTCGAAGCATTCCTCCTCAGTATGCTTAATTTAAAGCTCATTTTTCCAAGGAAGCCAATTTTGAGGATCCTTGACTTGCTGTATGTTTATTTGAAGCGTCCCCTGGAGTATTTAGACAACTGAAAAAATGAAAACGAAGCTAAAAAAAAAAAAAAAAGAGAGAGAGAGAAAAAGTGAGAAATACCTACTCCTTCTAATGTTCATTTATTTTTTCTGCTTTTCCTGGAAGCAACAGGCATTTTTGTTGCCAGATGTGTACTCCTGCCACTTTCTCCTGATTATTCTCTCACATACTGATTCTAAGGTGGGTTAGCCTTTGGCTTCTCACCCACCTACTCTGCAATGTCACAGTGCTACAGCCTATGAAAGAAGCATGTTAGTGGGAACCTACCTAATATCTATTTGAACTCCTGGAATTTTTCTTCTTCCAGCAACATATAATGACAACCACATGTTCCCAAGACGAGACTTGTGAGTAAAAGGATATGTACCTGCCTGACACCAGCATCTTCTATGGGCTGCTCTGCCATCGTAAAATTCATGAAAATTGTTTCAGGAAGGGATAAGAGATTGCCAAAAAGAAGTGTACTGGTTTTCCACATTCATAACTCTTGCCACATTCAGGTGTCTCAAGCTCTTTCCAAGAACTGCTGCATGAAGGCTTTACCGACTTGCGACATTTCTTCTCAGACCTTGCTGTCAACCCTTTTCTAAATGTCTTATCCCAGGGCATGAACAGCAACTTGTCGAGGGAAAAAGGGGGTGTTTTTTCTTTAATGGCAATCTCTGCCTACTCCATCCTTTACAGTGATCCTAGGAACCTTCTCCTTCTGAGTCAGACCTGCAGTATCCTTGACAGCAATTCATTTTAATCTCTAAAGAACACATATTGCTCTTCATCCCTAAAGAATGCACATTGCTTTTCATCCATACAGCTTCTCAAAAAATGATCCTAAATAACAGCTTGCCTCCGAGTAAATACCTTCCATCATTCAGGTAGGACACAGTGCTGTTCCAGGTCCTCCAAAATAGCACAACATAGATACAGTCCTCAGCAACCACACAGGTAGGATAAAAGTCAGCAAGAAAAGCTTTCACCCCATCAACAGTGAACGTATGGTGCTGCTAGTCATTTACCCATTATACCTCCTTGGACAACAATCATAGATACTGAAATGATTTCACTAAAGATGCTGTCAGCTAAGGCTGCAGAACCTAAAGGTTTCCTTCTATAAACTGGCATATTTTAGAATCAAGAATGTCTGAAGAGTGGGGTGAGTCGCACAACTTCAAGGTTTCAATATCAATTTATATCTCCCATGTTTCAAAATTAAATCAAATTAAATTAAAATAAAAATTAAACAAAAAAATACAGCCACCAGAAGTCACACCACATACTTAAATTTGTACTTCCCAATTTTAAAACTCAAGTCACATATAATACAGAAGAAACCCAACAAAATAAATACGAGAAAAAAATTCAAGTGAAAATATTCTGCATAGAATTTAAATTCCCTACAATATACATTACAAAAAAGAAAAGTAAGAATTTCGTAACCATGCAGTACTCAAAAAGCCCATAATATGATATTATTCAGTGTCTGTATGCACTCTGCTTCTTCACTCTACTATATCATAAATAATAGAATTTAACCAGAAAAGTAAAAGGCATATTTGAGAAACATATGGAAACATATCTCCACAGTTGCAGTCTTAGATACATACACAGTAGTTACTATATTATGATATTGATCCACTAATATAACTTCTACGTCAAGTACATAATGAAGCGTCATATTAAATACAAACCTTCTAACGATTACTGTTCTAGGTAACACACTTGCATATGGAACTAAATTAACACTGGGTCAGTTGTTTCAGATCTTGGCACACATCAAAAACACTTTACTGCTCAAAAATAGATTTTGTAATACACAGCTATTCACTAAATCACTGAAGCCAGCAGGTGGAAGTTTTGCTATTTATCTCACAGTACTAAGAACAGATAACGCATTGCATTCCTTTCAAAAGGCCATTACTATCAATCACCCTCCTTGCAATGCTAGGACAGAGCCCCGATTTGCAAGATTTTGCAAAGTGTACGTAGAACATTACTCACGAGGGCATATGCTGTTTTTTTTTTTCCAATTGATAACTAAATTAGGCATAAAATAAACTTAATTACATTGGTATGAAAACAAAACAAGGGAACAAAACACATCACATACACATCTCTTACTTGCAGAATGAGATTTAAGATAACTGTCTAATTAAGCCTATTTTTCCCAAGCACTTTTTATGCAATTACTTGCTCCCTGTAAACTTCAACTTGCTATTCACAATTGTTTTGTGATTTAAAAGAAACAAACAAACAAGGCTACAATACTTTTTTATTATATAAAAATATCCCACAAACAAGTCCTTCCTTCTCATTTCCTATATGACTATTACCCTCCTATTCTCCAAGAACAGCTTTTGCAGGCATTCTGCTAGCCTTTCAATAACAATTCTGTCATAAGCAAGACTGTACCAGTGTAAGAGGGTTTGAATGCAACCAGTAAGGAGTTGCACATTGTATCTACATGTAGGAACAGAATGCAGTGTCTTTGTTTTATTTAACCCATGCTTCAAGACCTTACAGATTCTGAGCTAAATTTGTTCTAATTTTTGTTTACCACGTCTTCCAGTTGCATAGTATCCATCTCATGAACTACGCTTGCCAAAATGAAAAACAAAAAAATCACAACCCTGTCAGCAAAGTGGTTTCAAGAATCTGAGTAAAAAAAAAAATTTCCCATATATTCAAAACAAACTTTCCTAGTTTGAATGAAAGCAAAGTGAAAATCTTAACTTGCACTTTGCAGAAGCACTTCACAGCAAACATATTTGCTTTTAAAGTGTTATAAATTTCAAGACAGACATTTTCAGATTTAGGCGCTGCTCTCTTTCTAAGGTCATCTGAGGCAATGTTAGGAAAGTTACTGGTGGAATTCTATTCTGATATAAAAGTACCTTTAAACAAATATGCTCTACTCTTACTTGAAAAGGGCAAACGAAGAAACAAAAAGATATGGCTAAATCAAAATTAATGGGAGATATTTGGTATCTACGTATCAGGATTCTGTATGCCAGATATCCTAAAGCATGGACCAAAGACCACATATTGCATTAGAACAGCAAAAAGAAGAGAACAAAGAGAACAGCAAACCAACTAAAGATTATGCCAGAACGAAGTTAGCTCTCATGAAGTTCACACTTGAAAACAATCACTAATTTTAAGGTATACACAGGAAGTTTTCCATCTTTACTGGAAAAGAGGACAAACACAATGCAAGGAAAGTAAGCACTCTGGGTGAGCTCTGTACTGCCACATATGAACAACAGGCATGGAGCATGGGCTAAGATGGGAGTCTTTCAACCCTAATTTGGATAAATAAACTCCAAATCAAGAAACACTGATTAGACACAACCTCTCACCCCAGCTCAACAAAAATGCACAAGCCTCCAAATTAAAGGCCATTGCTTACATAAGAAGGTACTAATTAAAACATCCATATATAACAGGAAAATAATCTCTTGCTTTACATATTTTTAACTTCAGCGTCTCCACTTCCTTCAGTTCAAAAGGAAACTATCATAGCAAGCAAATTAAACCGTAAGTAAAAGTCTGTTATCAGTGAGATTCCGTTCACCAATTTTCTTCCACACCGCACATCAAAAAAAGGAACAGAAACAAGATAAATCCAGGACTTGCTTCCTCTTTAAAGGTAAAGGTCCTATTCAACACTGTAAAATCATAAAAAGGAAACAGGACATTTGTATGGATCACAATCAATAAAAATAGATGGCTTTCTTCACAGCCATACCAAAAATTAGGAAGACTTTTTGTTGTGAAGACTCAGCTACAAATAGCAGAGAGGGAGATCTCTCAGTTACTCTGAATAAAGTTAACGTTATGACAGCCCCACACGAGAGAGAGACGGAAATCAATGTTTCTCAGTCTGGAACGTTCTACTGCTATTAACGGAAGTACAGCTTTTCTATATTTCTATAGTTTGTTTGTTGAACTAAGCTTTTGGAAGAAAACTTAGGCTCCCAGGAAAAGTACTGACTTGAATCTATGTTTTGAAGATGAGCGCCCACCGAGAATGTGGTTTTGACAGGAAGGCAGATCACAGGCAAAAAAACAAGGCAACTTGCGTTTAGACAATTAAGGCAATTCGACAATAAATCCTAACAAACATAACATCAGTCCTTGCCATCCCACCCAGACCTCTGGGAGAAAGTTTGCCATAAGGTCTAATGCACATCCAAAATGTGAACAGGATCACCACTGAGAAAAGATCTTGCAACTTGCATGCTACTCATGAGGAGTCTTAGAGGAAAGTCAGGACAACTTACCTCATAATGCAGAAAACAGGCAAATCACTATTTAGTTGGAAAAACAACGGTGTGTGTTTCTAAAGTCGTGTCTAGCAGAAATTGACACCCTAAAATATATCGTTCCCCTATTTCTCAAAAATGATTTTTACTTTTTTTTTTCCCCCCACCACTGAACTTAATACTCACTCCCTCTCTTTGTTTGGAAGGCATTGTCAGGTAGACAAAGCTCTGACACTCTGAGAAGCATGCTTGCTTCAAAGTAATAAATTCAGACATCATGTGAATGTGCTGTGCTGTGTTACTTCAATAAATTACACGGGCTCAGACACTTGAAGATGCTAATGGAACCTTTCACATTACAGTATAAAGAGACTAACCAAGGCCTGAATTTCTGCATTCAGAGACCTTTGCCTGCTTTGTTGCACAGGCCCATAGCCACAGCTGTCACAGATTTGTAGGGGTTGGAAGGGACCTCTGGAGGCCAACCAGTCAAAACCCACCTAAAGCAGGTTCCCTACAGTAGGTTGCACAGGAAAGCATCCAGTTGGGTTTTGAATATCTCCAGAGGAGACTCCACAACGTCTCTTATTTCAGTAATCTATCACCCTCAAAGTCAAGAAGTTCTTTCTTATGTTCAGATGGAACTTCCTGCGTTCCAGTCTGTGCCCATTGCCCCTTGTTTCATCTCTGGGCACCACCAAAAAGAGCCTGGCCCCATCCTCTCGACATCTATCCTTCAAATATTTACAAGCACTGACCAGATCCCCTCTCAGTATCCTCTTCTCCAGGCCAAACAGTCCCAGATCTCTCAGCCTTTTCTCACATGGTAGATGCTCCAGGTCTCCAACCATCTTCGTGGCCCTTTGCTGGACTCTCTCCAGCAGTTCCCTGTCTTTCTTGAACTGGGGAGCCCAGAACTGGACATAGTACTCCTGCTGTGGCCTCAGCAGGGCAGAGCAGATGGGGAGAATCACATCCCTTGACCTGCTGGCCACGCTCTTTTTAATGCAGCCCAGGATACCATTGGCCTTCTTGGTCACCAGGGCACACTGCTGTCATTCAAATCATTTTAGTCTTTACTTACTGGAAGAATAAGTACCCGAAAAAGAAATCATTAGTGAAAGATTGCACATTTCCAAAATCCCTTATTCATTTTAATTACTAAAAATAAAGTCTCATAAAGGTAAAAAGCTGTACATCACCACCTTGTCAACAACACTGAATATAAAACTATCCTGAAAAAGAAAATGGGTCTGAGATTTTTTTTTCTTTTTTGTAAAACAAGCAAGAAGCAATACAAAAAGAGGAGCAATTACAGAAAATGCTGTTTGTGTGGTAATGACTCTTGTAGATGAGATGAACACTGAAGGAACTTGAGCCACTTTCATATTTGACCTTTTTTTTTT
>WBMW01005934.1:3837643-3914393 GCA_013396635.1 Penelope pileata
GAGCCGTTACGAGCGCGCGGGGGGGCGGCAGCTGTCGAGCGCGAGACTGGCGTGCCGCGCGCCGCCCAGGCGGTGCCAATCGAGCGCCGAGCGCGCCCGGCTCGACCCGGCCCGGCGCCGCGGGGGGAGCCAGGGTGGGAGGGGAGGCGCCCGATGGGGCGCGGCGAGGTCGGGGCGGCTGCGAACGTGAGCTCAGCGGGAGTAGCCTTCCTGCCCTCGCGGGCACCCGCCGCCCGGCCTCCGCTCAGCTTTCCCGGCGTCTGCGTGCGCTGCTGCGGAGCTCCGCGCTTCTGCGGGGCCGGTCTCCGTCCGGAGCCGCCCCTCCGCCCCACGGTTACGCGGCCCCAGCAGGGCCGGGAGGCTGGGAGGTGCGGCAGCCCGCGGCGGTGCAGTACGGAGTGGCCATGGAATAGCGGGCAGCCAGTCGCTCTTGCTAGGTGCAGGCTTTCCTCCAGCTCGGACCTCACAGCCACGCTGCCCGCGGGCCGCAGAACCCACAGTCCTTTCTGCCTTCTCATTGCACCGGGGAACGGTTCGGTTCTTCAGAGCTCTGACACTGGGAAAGGATAACAAGGACCGCGATGACCCTTCACTGTAGATAGCGTGCGATCATAGAGCCGTTAGTCCAGCTGTCTGCCTGCCACCAACTCTGCCCGCTGAACCCTGTCCCCAAGCACCACATCTCCACGTCTCTTGAGCACCTCCGGGGATGGTGACCACCACCTCCCTGGGCAGTCTGTGCCAGTGCCTGGCCGCTCTTTCAGAGAATAAGTTTTTCCTAATATCCAACCTGAACCTCTTCTGGCACAACCTGGGGCCATTCCCTCTCATCGCTGTTTCCTGGGGGAAGAGGCCAACCTCCACCTCACCACTGTCTCCTTTCAGACAGTTCTAGAGAGCAATGAGGTCTCCCCTGAGCCTTCTCTTCTCCAGACTGAACAATCCCAGCTCCCTCAGCCGTTCCCCATAAGACTTGTGCTCCAAATACCGAGATGCAAAAAGTTTCCCAAAAGCTTTGGAGTCCCCAGGGCTCAGCAAAGTGTTTCTGCACTCTCCCATGGCCCCTCTTCATCTCCCCCTTTTTAGCTCTTCCCCTCTCCTGTGAGATGAAAACTTTTGCCACAGGCCTTTGGATAAATGCTGCATCTTTGTTCTGGAAGCAAGTATTTGTACTCATTTTGCACAAATATGTAGTCAAATGTCTTCCACATTTAACAGTAATGTTTCCAAACACAGCCGATAACCTGTTGTCAATGTCCAGAGCCTCTGACTCCAGCTGATTTTTATATTTTCAGACAGTCTTGGTGTGGTTTCAATACTACCTTTGTAACAGCAGGCTGTGGGTTATTCTTCTTTTGACTGTTTACTAACAAGCAATTAGTGACAGCATTTGGAATTCACTGAGATGTTAACAAACCGTTTCGGAAACTTCCTTTTTAGCTTGTCATTTTCTTAGCCGGATGTCTAGTGCCGAAATGAAGGCCGGAAGGAGTGCCCTGTGTCTCAGGGAAAGTCGCGCTAGTAGCACTTTGGCGGGATGGTGCATCAGCGTATGATACCACTGTTTTCATATTGGCACAGCAATTGCTGTGTGCAGCCATAGAGACTGAGAATTCAGGCTCCCGAGATCTCTGGTTATGCAATGGTATAATACAACATATGTGGGTGGGTGTAAGCCTGAACCCAAAACAGCATGGTTACTGAAGATACACTGCATCGCTGGCACTCGTACGTCTGTTCCCTCACAGCTTCAGTTGCTGTGTGTTGAATATTCTGCTGTAGATAAGAAGAAAATAATTCTCTAATTTATCTGAAATTATCTGAAGTACTAACAAGAAGTGTGACACTCTGTAGCTTCCTGCAGAGGATTCTCACACCCAACTCTTAAAACCTGGAGTGTTTACTCAGACAACATCTCAGTCTCCCTGTGCAGCTGATTGGTTGGTTGCTCCTGTGGATGGTAAGAAGGAGGGAAGAATTAGGATTTCACTGGCAACATCAGCTTTAGTATTTCCTGCGGGATTCGTCTGGGATTTCTTTCTGTGGAGATACAGCAGAGGACTGAATCAGTGTAATGCAATAGTATAGCTTTACAAATATTTTACAAGACTGAGCCAAGGAGAAGCTGAAATCAGTGCAAGGGGGCTTTAATGTTGAGGTATGGAAGTTCTGGTAAATTAGACTTTATAATATAAAGGCAGATCCATAATAGCTCAAGAGAAGGTTGTAAGAGAATGATTTTCTGCAGCCAAGTTTTCATAAGGATAGCAAACAAGTTTGTGTGAGAAAGCCTTTTACTGCAAGCAGACATACTGGGAAATGTGCTGGCAGTCCATACTAGAGTTCATGTTGACTGTCCAGAGAAAAACAAGTTTTACTCATCAAAGTCAATATACAACTGGTAGACACATTTTACCCCAGTCATGTCAGCAGAAATTGTAACTCAACATAGTAACCTCTTAGGAAATATTTTACGTTCCTTTTCTGCCAGTTGTTAGTTACCGATATCTGTCCATTAACAAAGCATTGCCCTTTCATTAAGCTGTCTCTTTCCAACGTGTTTGTTCCACGTCTGCTGGCTGACATAGTAAGCTTTCTTATTTTATCGTGAACGTTAGACAATAGCATACTTTAATGACTCATGTGGGGGAAACAATTTGAGTGTACAAGACAAACTCTTTAGTTATGTATAGAAATCTTGATGAAGAAAAAACAGAGACTAGTATGATTAAGGGAAGATGCCATTTCTTTCTGTTGATTACAGTGTGGGCAAGGACGTTTTACAGACTCGTTGAAAGTTATCAGAGCAAGACACTCAACAGTTAGAATAGGTGTCCAATATCTCCACAATTTTATTGTCAGGTCAGTCTAATTTTACAGTTTTGGGTTTTGTTGTGTTTGGTTTGAGTTTTTGTCATTGTTTTCACAATGGCTCCTTAAATTTAATATCTTAACTCTTATTATTTTTATTTTGACTTTACTAGCTGGATCAGCAGTGGGACACAGCTATTCGACTGTGTGCCATTGGTTCAAGTCCAGCTGAAGTCATGAAGTACTGGCTTAATGAATCATTAATGGAATTCAGAACATTTTATTTCCGTGCCACTGGTGCAAATCCAAGTAAGGTCAAGAGACTAGCTGGCTCAGTGGTTCAGTAATAGGAAACAGACTTCTTCTACCCACAGCTTATTGCTGCCAGTCTACAAAGGGTCAGGAAACTTAAGTTCTGAGACTGTGAAATACAAAGCTTTTTCAATGAGGCCGTTGGTTTAAAGTCAGTCTATTATATGTGATTATTTTCTGATCTGTTTTTACAGTCTGTATTGATCCATAAATTGTTTAAACCGATAGTATAAACATGTTTTCTGTATAGCCACTGATATTGCACAACATTCATCACTCCAAAAAACAAAGGCATAAGAGACAATCTCTCCAAACAATTCCTGCCCTTAGGAAAGCATCTGGGGGAAAGGACAGAACATGCATCACATTTTAGGTGTATATATAAGACTAGCAAAATATCCGAATGTCATCGTGGACCATGCTGCCATGTCCATGTGCCATCCCTGCCACACCATCCGGCAGAGACCTGAGAACATTGTGGGTTTACACCTTCAGTCAGGAGCAGGAATCCAGCTTCAGTGACTGTCCTCACCACTGGTGGGTGGGAAAGCAAGGTCAGATTTGGCTTTTAAGAAGAGACTCTTCATGTCTGCTTCAGAGATTACAAAATGACAGAAGCTCTTTACTTCTCCACTTGGTAGCAAACTACACCCCATACATATCTCATGCCCAAATGCAATACGTGCATTTGCAGCAATGACAGGCATGTGGAAAACTCCTAAAGGAGCATGGCCTGTATAGACATCCTTGCATATAGCCTCTTTCCTTATCTGTCTCCTCCTACTCAGATACCTGCCATGGTGTAACTTTTGAAATGGCACCATATGTTAAGGAGACAACCTCATGTATATTCTCAGAAACAACATCATCTGGAAGCGTGAAGTTTACTGAGCTTATCTGGTATGATTTTGATGGCTCTGTGATAGTGACAACCACATAAGTCTTCTCTGTGATGGTGTGCTCACCCTCCTTTAGCCTGGCCATTACGCCCAAGGCCTTGCTCAGGACTAGTAACACTGTCCTGCAGCCCAAGAGACACTTGAGCTCTAGTTCTCATAACAGGACTGTGCACGATCTCCCCAATTCCTTCTAAGTTTTGAAAAGTGTGAGTGACTGTAGTCATGGGGTGGGTTGTGTGGAGTAATTATTGGAAATAACTTATTGGGATATTTCCCTCTTAAAAGAAGAAAAGTGTTGAAGAAACCTCCAGGGTGGAATGCAGCAAATATGCGTGGAGTCTGTTCCATGATAGTTCCCTAAGCAACATAAGGCAAACTTTAGATTGTTAGCAGCACCAGGGGAGCTTGGTATGCTGACTCTGAGAGATACAGCACAGAGGGTGGAGTGAAGTGTAAAACTCCATGGCCAGACTGTGATAAGATCACAGGGATGCGAACTTGATGGTACTGTCGGACTGATAAACTGCACAGTAGCCATCCTGAGTTAGAAACTTTTCAATTTTCTGTCGCACCAATCGCAGCGAAGGTAGGTATGATTAGAGTCACACAAACTCCACCTGACAGTATGATAAAAATGGCTTAAGAGAGGAATTTAGGGGAAGATACCATCGCAGACAAGTCAGGAAGACACTGCTGGCTTCTGGAAGCAGTCAAAGGGGTGAGCCTCTCCTTCCCTCACACAGGGATGCCCACTGGGTAAGATTCACACACTCAGTTATACCCCTCAGTGTTTCCCCTAGGAAACTTAGAAATCTCTGTAGAGTTATTCCATAGTTTAGCGCATTTCTGGTCAGCTGTATCATTGACATTATTGGTATTTGCACACACTCTGCAGACAGTGTATTTATCACCAGCAGTTCAAAAGAATCTGTAATCTGTTGCTGCAATAAAGAGCACTATTCTGTAAGCTAGTCGTAAGTGTTCTCGTGGGACATGGCCAAATGCCCTAAGGTTGGTCATACAAGTTCATCCAAACATGACCAAACCTGTAGCACTGAAGTGGGTATTTTAATGCAACACTCTCCAACCCAGTTCCCTTTCAGTCCTGTTTTTAACTTTCATGCTGTGTTCAGACAATAAAAAGCAGTTCTCCCTTCCCCAGCAATGTTGTTATGCCCAGCAATACGGGCATAACAAAACCGTGTCTTCTACTTATTTAATGCACAAAGCTGATCCAGCCTGTCTTGTTTGAGATTTCGGATGTTGCTGTTTTGTCACTCTGTTTCTGTCTCTATGAATCTTTGGAAATGAATGTTCCATAGGTCTCTGTCCAGGGCACGTTGAACTTGGCTGTTTGTGTTGCATTAGGCAGAAATACATATTTCTATACAGACTTTCTCAGACAGAATTTAACAAGTTCCAGGCAGGGAGGTCCTACACTGAACTATACCTTCAGCTTAGTACCAAGACTCTGACGCTGTCATTTAGAAGCAGTGGAGATCCTGAAGATGCTGTACAAAGGATCATGTACTTTTTGTTTTTGTCCATCATTTGCTGAGCTGGTCCTACTCCAAGGGTTATTTCTCTGTATCACCCTAAAGAAGACGCACCTGGTATTTTGCTATTGTTCTTGTCAGCCCAAGTAGGATTTTCTTGAAGGACAGTGCATTAAACAAGAAATTCCACTTCCGAAAATTTGGAAATTGTGCCAGCTGAAGGTAATTTTTCATGACTTTTGCAGGGATAATGAGACGCTTGACACTCCCGAGTACCAACTCTTCTGGGTCACTGCAGTCCTTACTGACAGCCCTCCAGCAAACAACCTGTCTAAGAGCAGAACTGAGGTCTTTGAGAGAGGTACGCAGTACGTGCGGCGTGACTGCAAATGCGGTTCAGTGGATTCACTATGAGTATGAGCGCCTAACAAAAATAAGTGAATCTTAGTACGACTCCACATGAGTGGTGTTGACACATCCAATTGTCTGTGCTTCATTTGCTGCAAAACAGTAGCTATTTTAGAAAAGCTGTTGATGAGTTTAGCATACGCAAAGAATAGACAGATTTTAAAGATACCGTACTGCAACGTTCTATTTTTGAAATTTCACTTTGACAAAACTGCCTCATTAAGAACCTGGGTATGAAAAGCCGGAAAATGTTTTGGATCTCATGTAAACTAAATTCAGAATTCTGATGGGCTGAATCAGTTCTTTCCATACATTATTTTCCTTTAGCTGTACTTCCCCATGTTTCTGTGTAAGAGATGAAATAAACATGTATGAAATCTTGGTCTCGATTAATAAGCAAGACAACTGCAGACTGTATGAAACAAGGCAGAAAGAGGAAAGGGAAGGTAAGAATTTGAACCCACAGTTAAATTATAATATTTCAGAATGAATTAGCCACAAATGATCGTTACATACCAAGGCCAAAATTGAACAAATGACAGCTTGCTCTTATCCTGTTGATTGCTGAGATTTTACAGAAACATTGAATATACTGGAACAGATCCTCTAAGGAAGGGGAGGATACTAAATGGAGAAGGGGAGCTACAGCCTCCTGCCAGCTAAACTGAAGGGCAATTATGCAACACCCATTGAAGAATAATGTGTTTGAGCTCTGAATTACATGCTAGTTTGTTTCAAAGGGCTCCCTAGCCTCCAGACATACGCAACTATATCAGCAACTTAAATTCAGGCAAAAAGCAAACAGCGATGCCTTCTGAAGAAATATTTTGTCGCTGTTGTGATCCATAGGCTATGTCTATAAAACTAATAGCGTGTACTGTGTTTAATGCTAAGTCAGTGATGGTATAAGAGGGTTTAGTGTCTGTTCATTTTCTCTAAGCTTGCTTGGTTTTCCACTCCTCAAAAAATAAAGTTGCTACTTTATTTACTATATCTGCTTATACATCTTTGCATTATAGCTCAGTAAATGAGGCTTGCCATCTTTCACGCATCTTCTGTGTGCACACAGAAGATTATCAAATGGTTCAAATGACGCAGCATATTTATGAACCATTACTTGTAGTCATATTAAATGCAGGAAGGATTTAATACACATCACACAAGTATTATTAAGGCTTTGTATATTTTTTGTTTTAGACAAGGCTAAAATTTGCTGTGTATATTTTGTAGTAGCTTTAGTCTTGCTCCAGAACATTTTGTTACCTAAATTCCATCTCAGACATTTCTGTAACTCCTGATGTAGTCAGACTGATATAAAATATCTACCTCTTCCACAGTTAATCAAACTTCAAGCAGAAAAGCACATAGGAAAAAACACTTCTCAATTTTTGTCTTTTCATTTCCATGACACTCTTCTGTCCAGAATTGGCTTTACTTCCATCTGTCCTTCTGCACTGCCTATTTAAAATACTAATCTAACTGCTATTGCCATAGTATCCAGGCATATCACAGTCAGTGTATTCATTCTGACTGCTGCAAGATAAGCCACTGTTACCCTTCCTTACAGAGAGAGGGGTAACAGGGCTACTCAGGCTGCATTTTGACCGACTTGCTGATGGATGCTGTGGTGTCATGGTTTCTTGATTAAGGACCTGTCACTGTCTGCTGTGGGTGCTGCTGAAGCAGCACGTGGGCATACCTTTGGGTCTCACCTCAACAGAAGGACAAAACTGGTCAGGGCATTCATCTGGGACCTGGAAGTTTGAAACTGCTGCAGGCAAATATTGGCCTGAAATCTGACTTCAAATCTGTACCTCTCAAAGTGCCAGGCAGCAAGCTGTCAGCTGTTCTGAAGGGTTAGGACTTTTTAGTCACTCTTGTTTACAGTTTACTTTGAGTTAATAATTTTTCTTAAGCAAGCATGACTGACCATTTGCAGTACTAAGGAAAAGGGAGATCCATGTTCTAATCCTGCTTTTTATTAACATTTAATCTAGAAGGGGAACAGAGACTGGAAGTGAACTGTTTCTGTGTCCAGGTCCTTGCTTCTAAGTTAGACAGTCCCACTCACAACTTAAATCCATTTTTTCTCTCTCTTTCCTCTTTTTCCCCTCCCTTTCTCTTCACTGAATCCTTCTTTTCCTTTTTTACTCCACCTGTCAGTATTGAATTTTACAATCTAAACCATATAAATAAATTTATTCACATTAAATCTTATTGGCACTAATGAAGACAATTAGATAAATGAAGCTAAGCATTCTCACAGAATCAATCCCGTCTGAAGAAAAAATAATTATTTGCTTGGTTTTTTTGTTTTCTAGCCAAACAGAAAAGGTTTTAAAATATTGGATGAATGCAGAAGTTTCTGGGTAAAATGAGAAATACTAAAAAGATGTTTTGTATTGAAAAAAGCATTTGGTTCAATCTCAAATGAAATATTTCTCTTTGATTTTCGTGTAGATCTTATTTGATTGACTTTTATAAAGTCATACCGACAATTTTCAAGGAGAAAAAAAATATGCTGGAAAGAAAAATGAAAACGTCTTTTGAAAATGTCAGCATTTCACACTCTGGTTCTGCTGTACCTAAGAGAATGGCTGTGAGATTGCAGGTGCAGCTCCAGCTGAGATGCATCACTGCAGCCAAAGGGGGAAGTTCTGCTGCCCACCCTTCCTACTCCGCTCTCCGATACCTTTCTCTTTCCACACCTGATCCTTACTCCTCTCTGGCGCGGTGCTCATCAGACTCCTACGTCAGTCAATGTATTTCACTGCTACAGCAGGAGTCTGTGAGGGATTTCAGTACGGTCTGGCAGGAAAATAACTCACAGATGGGTCTAAGGAGTGCCAGAGACAGCACGATAATTAGTGTGAATGGGACACAGGGGTCAGTGGAAACTTGGAGAGGTGGGACAGGACCTGCCTCTTTTGTCTATTTTATTGGCTTGCCACACCTCATGGAATGGCATCCCAAAGGAGACCAATTTTGGAAAAAAAGATGGTATTTCTGACTGCACCAATGGTTTGCATGACAAAATTCTTGTTCCTTTGAGCCAATTGTGTTAGAAAAACTGTTATATTACCACTTCTTCCAATCCTGCTCTCATATTTAATTGTAATATTTCTAAATTCTCGTCTACTTTTCTGTCACTGTAAGTACCCGTCAAATTTGGAGGGCAGAAATCACTTGAAATCACATTTTCCGACAAATAAGTTCTTCTAGAAGTTGTTTCATCTAGAAGCTGGAGAGATTAGAAGTTAGTTACATTTATCCTTTCAGTAATATTCTATAATTCTGATATATCACTATTTGCCTTTATGTTTTGAAATACTTAGAAGTGAATTAAGCTCTGTTATCCATCTTCTAGTGATTAGAAAATTGAATCAAAAATACACGTGTCCAGAAATCTTCCATCCCAGTCCCGTTGCTGGCTAGGTAATCTCACTCTTACATGCCACTAACGAAAGCAGAGCCATTCGTTTACAATGCAAAAATGCCAATTGTTATCAGAGTCACCTTCCTTCCTGAATGTCTTCACAAGATTAAATTTACATGACAGATGTTAATTGCACTGATATCTCTAGCGTGCTCAGGAACTGTGGTAATTAGTACAGCAGCTGAATCTGTGTAGAATAAGAGTCTCAGAACTTCAAACGCTAATCGTAGACTTGTAAAAAATATTGAAACTCTTAACATTGCTACCAGCAAGCATAGGTCAGGAAACAGCTGCAGCTTCCTCCTCACAAGATATTAAAGTGAGCATAGATCAGGAAGTCCTGATCTTGCGTTCTGAATTTTGTCAGGTGTCATCCATGACCTTAATGGGGAGCTGTGTCAAGGTGCAAAATGCAGCGTTTGGTTTTATTTACCAGCCTCCAAGGATAAAGCCATGCTGACCAGACAAACAAAACAAGACAGTAACAGTATACAGTAGTCCTGTAAACCAAACCAACAAAATTACTTGCTGTTTCATTTTAATTACCAAGCTTTCAATACAGATTAGAAATTATATTCATCTGCTTTCAAAGTATCCTCTCCTACACTGCATTTTCAAATTGTTTCCTCAAGAAACAGAGCCTGGGACCAACCATTCATCCACAGAGTGCTGTGCCTCTGTGCGTGTGGCACTGCTAGCACTTTAAGAGAGAGCCATGGTTGCTACATCTGATGACAAACACTGTTCTTTCAATTACTGTAAATTGTGCCCTTATTATTAATGCAATCTGCATTCAGGATAACTTTCCAAATTAAATTTCCTTCTGAACATACTCATCAAGTGTGTACTTCCGGGAAGGAAAGACTATTGCTGCAGACGTCAGTTATCATCACCCCAATAGCTCTCTCCCATATGTACACGTTTCTTCCACTGCCGCCTTTCCCCCTGGTGACAAATCAATTTGCTCAGTCAGATGATGGGAAAAGGTCATCCTAGCTCACACGATAAAGCAGGGGCTCTATGTCAAAACTGCAGCTGGGTCTGATCCTGCAAGTGCTGTTTCTGTGAGCCCAAACATCTCTGCACGGCACATGCCCAGGCTGTAGAACAAGTCATCCAACTACACCTCACCAGGGAGTTCACAGTGTAAAAAAAGGGCTGCTGTGCTGCACGTACCAGGGAGATAGCTTTAGCAGCTGGAAAGCATGAGAAAGGGCTCAGCTGTGTGAATCCTGTATTGGCAGCCTGAGGCCACTGCATGTGTGTGCAACCATGGTGTCTGATGGCTTTCAGAATGAAATGAACTTGGGAATAGTTTTCCAGAGATTCAGTGTTCCAGCCCAGTGACACCCAGCACATCAGGAAAAAAAAAAAAAAGCACTTGAAGACAGAACACAAATAGCCTAGAAGCAAATGAGTGATTTGGACTGTAATCTGGATAGCATGCAGAATATGTTATCTAATAGATTGTACTTTCTCAGACTTCCACAGAATTTACTCCAGAACAGATTGTTCTCTGTCATTGTATGCCTTCAGTAAAAAGGTGAGTTCTGAAAGAGCAGGTGTGAGAATTAAGGCTTGTATGTTATTTAAGTATCTTCCAAATTTATTTTTTTTAATCTACTAGCTAACTAGGCAGATTGCTTCCTTGCTAAAGGGAAGCAATTAGCAAAGGAAGAGTATCAGGGATTCTGTTAGGACTTAAAAAGCCAAACTTGATGAAGATTTGTGGAAAAGCTCTCTCAGTATTTCTTTTACTGAGGAAGTCAGCTGTGGGGAAGAGGCCACTATCCAATCCAGCATTTGAAGTAATGGGAATGCATCTGAATTTATACCATAGAATGAGTTCTTCCTCTAGGTGAAGTTGTGTGAACACTTTTTCAGGGGCTTACTCAGAATACTAGAATATTTTTTAAAGAAGGTTTTCTGAAGAATAGTATTGTCTGGATAATTGCAGCGTATGAATTAAGTAGAAACTCTTCTTGATAATTAACTCGAGCATTAAAGACTCCAAGTCCAGTGACTCTGCTAAACACACTAACTTCTGTCACTGTTTTACGTGTCCCTGAAATAGGCTTTTAAGTGTTCCATTCCACCTCAGCTTGTGCTTCAAGGAATGCCACACTCTTGTGTTTGGTTTTGTTGTTTTGGTTTTTTGTTGTTTTCATTTTTCCCAGCTACAGTCTTATCTTTAGACTTTTTAATTATTGACTTTGTCTCTCATGTTATTTCTTTCGGCACCATGGGTTCCTTCCAGGCAGCTGATCAAATCACTTGTGCCCTGGAAAGGGAAGGTCATGCAATTCTTTATTTGCTGAAATACAATCACAGTGCAAACCCTTTGTGAAAGAGCTGACTGTTCCCAATCAATCTCTGCTGGTCTTTGTAATGACAAAGATTGAATTCCACTTATTGTTATACTTGATTGTAAATCTTTTCGATCTTTTCTTCTCTTGACTGAATATATAAACCCAGCTTCACTACAGGAAAAGATGACCCTTGCTTTCAGTGCGGCTTTCCTGCTGTCAGCCCAGGCAAGATGGGCATCTTCTGAGAGGCTTACATTCTAGAGGAACGTATCGAGCTGTCATCTGTCTTGAGCCAAGGGACCTTTTTGTCAAAGCCCAGAAGCACGTAGCTAATCAGTTTGTCTTTCTCCACACTCAGAAATATTCCATTTTGTACCTATCAATATAGTTAAAGGAGTGCACCCTCCTGGAACGTGTGAGTGCACACTACTGGAGAAGTGTTCATAGCGGTTTAGCTTATTTGCATTAAATATAAGGAATTAAGCATTTAGATGAAAGCACCTTAATACCAAAGCATAAGGGATGGATCTGTTCAACAATTCTGATTTGAATACAGCATGGTGTAGACCCAGTTGTAACAAGTACTGAAGCTCGGAACTACATATATGGTAGCCTCTGAATACAATTATGCATTCCCATAGTCCAATGATCTGGAACTCCTTGCATGTATTCAATATTTATCATGCCTCTCTGTATGGTATTTGTAACCAACTGTATTTTTTCATTCTTTTGGGGTCTATCATTCTCTATTTAGAAGAGATGGCATTAAGATACTATTGAGCAAACTTTAGTTCAGTGTTTAAAACGTGTAACTTAGCAGCACAAATGTGCTTTTATCAAACTCTTAACTTGTGGAAATGTGTTTCCATTATTCATACGCTTTTTCTAGGATATTGGCTACACTGTTTACTTTGCCTCAGTAAACATGGAAATCAATTTCACACAAGTAATGACAAATTGATATCGATAATACTATTTCTATTGTATTCTACTGTTAACTGCTGTTAACTGTTGTTGACTTCATTTCTTATTCAAACATGAATTTTTCAATGTATATCTTATAAGTAGACAATCCATTGGTACTAAAAGCACCTTTCTGAATAGTTTACTTCATCATCCCTCTGAAAGCAAAGAAACAGTAGGGCTGTTATCAATTTATATTTTGGCTAAAAATAATGTATTAGAATACTTATATTTTATGGAAGTAAAACATTTTCTTTTTTCTCAACATCTGAAAGCTCAGCCATTCAGGACTTTGGTCCTTCATTTTCAAAGCCCCGTTCTGTAGCTCTGCAGTCTGCTTCTTCCAGATTGTTTCTGATTACAGTATTAGCATCCTGACACTCGACAACCTAGCGGATAAGACTGCTAAAGCAAGACAGCTGCCTCACTTTATTTCTACCTTGGATACAATCCTTATTTCCTAAAGGAGCTCTGCAGGGGCTCTATTTAATGTGTTCAATCTTATTTCCAAACTGTTGCAGATTTTAAATTGTCATCACAAAAAATTCCCTTAGATTCCCATTCACATAGCGCTGCACTTTTTCTGTTCACGGCTTCTGACACAAGATCTTTAGGTCCTAGAACTGCATACCACGAACAAACCTGTCAAGCTAAGTTTGGCAACTACTTAGAAAGCATTTTTTCATCCAGCTGACCTTTCTAAGTCTGTCATAGCTGGCAAATAAGCTTGTTCTGGGAGCATGGTATCCTTTTACTTCCATTGCTGTTCTTAGACTGTACTCAGATTTCAAGTATCATTAACTTCAGGGGTGACATTAACTTGAGTAGTAATCCAGATGTTTTTCTCCCAACCGTAACAAAAATACTGTGTTACTTTTTTATATAACAGCAGTTTCATGAAATATGGAATACTATGTTGAGGGCTCGGGTCCCATTTTCGTTTAAAAGCATCTCTGTGTGTATGTAGATATGTCTGCAGACGTGTGCATGTGTATTCCAATTATATTTATATTTACATAATATATATTTATCTAATATATATATTATTATCTATACATTATGTAAAAATATATTTGTATATTGGTTTTTGTCTTAGGGGTTTTGTTTTGTTTTCTGTTACTGTTGTAGTGCTAGGAGTAAGGGTGGTCTACCAAGCAGAAAAAAGTCCTAATTTGTCCTCACTGTATCATCAGTTTCACAAATAAGAGGCTCAAATTAGAGATCCTTTAAAATATGCTCTGTATATTGATTAAAAGGGTAATTAATACTAGAATTCCAGTAAAGCTTTATAAGCTGTTGCTTTATCTGACAGAGCAGGTTCTGGTGAGGACAAATGCTGAATGTTATCTTGAGTCTGAAACATTGATAAGTTTTGGAGATATTGAGAGCTTTTTGCCATCAGCTTGTGTTAAACTCATACCATGGTGGGTTTGGTTGTGGATTTTTCTAATGAGAGGTTGAAATTTGCAGCAGGTGCAACATATTTTCACTGCCTAGGGCTTTTAAGGAAGCTCCAGGTCTGGGTGGATAGATGCTGTCAGTGGTTCTGTTGCCGCGTGGAGCAGAGCATGCTGCCGTAGGGCGTGCGGCAGTGCTGCAGCCACGCTGCAGGTTATACCAGGAACTCACTTGTAGTCAAGACTATTTCAGATAACATTTTCTTTTTCGTGTCTAATAAATTTCACTTCCTTCCAATTGAGCGTATGGCCTAAGCGGATGATCCTGCCTCTTCCACCTCTTGCATCTGTGTTTCCCCTTCCCCTCTCTTGCATTGGCTCTAGCAACCATGTATCCCCAGGGATATATCCAAGTCACTGAACTGCGCTAGCAGAGTGATAATTTTTTTTCTTGTGGTGGTTCAATGTTCTGTTATATCAGTGAGTTGATCTAATTCATGACTGCTGTTACTGGGAAAGGACTAGGCAGAAAGGAAAGGGTGTTGGGAGAGGAGGAAGAATAGGCTTGTCCCCTTTATTAACAGCATAACAGGAACCTTTGCTGCTAATTAAGATGTGACAGTGGTGTTATTTTTAAACTTAGCACTGTGAGTGAATTATTGCTGTAATGTGAAACTGCACCGTTGCTGTGTCCTCCCAGGCATTCCACCCTGTGACTCTTTTCTTCTAAATCTCTTTCTCTCCTAAGTGCCCTCTTATGGGCCTTCCAATTTACTTTTATCATGACTTTCAAGCTCTGTTTCCCTTTTGACTGCACAGCTCCTATAAATGGAATATCCTTGCAAGTGCTCAACCTCTTTACTCTCCCTTAGTTCAAACCCTAATGTGAGGTTCTTTATACCTTTGAGCAGAACGGTTACCATCTGCCTCCCTACGCCAGCAAGGCTCACCTCAGTGAAACAGAAATTGGCACTCCACTCTCCTCAATCTTAGAACCACCCAAAGACTGAGGTTGGAAGGGATCTCTGGAGATCTTCTGATCCAAATTCCCTGCTCCAAGCAAGGCCAGCTAGGGCAGGTCGATCAGGGATGTATCTGGTCAGGGTTGGAGGGATGGAGACTCTGCAACCTCTCTGGGCAGCCTGCGCCAGTCACCCTGAAAGCAAAATGGTTACAAGCATGACAATGATGCTCTGGAGGCAAATGTACTTCTATAAATATCCACAAGTTATACGTGTACATGAAAAGCAAACAGTAGCAATTAGCTGTTCTTTGTCACAGACCTTAGCCATCTCTCACACAATTATTCACTAAGTGCATTTTTTAATATATTATACATTAGTTCTAGTGGCTTTTAAGGCAAGAGTATTTTCTGCCTAATAAACAATTCAATAGAACTTTGCAAATAGATATAAATATGCTTGGTCTCAGAGGGAAAATGTGTCTGATATGCGCATGCTGTATAGGATCAGGAATACCTGTGAATAATCCAGCCAGTCTCGACAGCACCAGCTGACCTGTGTGTGTGGCAGACTGATCGGCCTCGGGCCAAGTGTGCTTTAGTGGTCAGGATGAAGAAGATGGTCCCGAGGAGGAGAACCCTAAGAGATGTAGTGAGACTACTGCTCAAAGAGGTTGCCAGCATAACTTCAAGTAAGGCTGAAAGCAAAAGAAACTCACTGTTTCTTAAAGCTGCACTAAGCATTTTCACAAGTTTGTTAGTTGGCAGCTCTTTTATTCCTGCATTTTCTTTCTTGCTCTGCGTTACATACCTATACGTGGCAGTTCATGACTTTTTTGGCAGTCGTGAAACCCACATGAATCACAATTCTGATATATCTCAAACAAATGGCCCAGTGTGTGCCAGTTGAGAAGCTAAATCCATCCTCTCTGATCAGTAAAAGAAACTCCACATCATCAATTAATTCTTTGTTATGCAAGGTCTCAAAAGGTTGTGTGGACTTCGGGTACAGAGTCTTCCTCTACGCCTAAGTGGCAGATACTGCTGAAAAAACAACTGAATGCAAATGGGGCAGAATTTTTCACAGAGCTTTTGAAATGTCAGGTCATCCCAAAATTAGGCAAGATATATTCATTTCATTTCATTTTACAGTTGAGGAAACTAGGAAGGGAAAGGTCAAATGACTTATTCAAAGTCATAGAAATAAAGCATGTGGAAGTGGCTGAATACTCTCAAAACTCTTCCATTCCATTTTCTTGCCTACAGACTGTTTCTGTAGACAAGAGAAATATTCCGTATTTATTTAAAAATGTTTATGAAATATGCCCTATGGCCAAAAAAGGAGAAAGTGCTTGGATTTGGGTAATGCAGGACAATGAAAGGATCAAATCTTTCATAAGGATGCAAGTCCCTCCAACGTTATAACACGCATCAGTGGTTGATTTGAAAGATTTCAAATTGTGAAAGAGGCTACAGTGGATGAAGACATGGCAATCATGGCATAGGGGATCTACTTCTACAGCTGCAGCAGTAAAACACGGGAAGCAGTTTTATAAGTCATCCTTTCTTTTTCTTGTGTTCTGCTTCTCCTTAACATGAAGGGTGTTAAAGATGCATGCGTCCATTTGACACAGTAAAGGAAGAAGATGTACACAATAATTTATATCTCATGGATTTCTTCAAGGATTTTGATGGATTTCTCTTTGTTAAGAAAAATCCTTGTTAAACATTTTAGACAAAACCATATGGATGATTTTTAGCAGTGGTTAAACCACGCTTGTCAGCTAAGAAAAGCCCCTTTAACTGATGCAGGTCATCGTGCCTGTAGTTTTACTGACAGAAACAGATTAGACTATCAATCTAGTGACTGTTTTTTTTTTTTTTTTTTTTTTTTTACCTTTCAGAGACGAATCTGTAACAAGTTTCTGGCGTGGAGGACTGTTTGCTGTACAAAGCCTCCAGTGCTGCTGGGTCAGTAAGCAGGGACAGAGCAGAGATCACCGTTTGCTTCTAAAATGCAACAGGTGGTGAACAGAGACAAGAAGTGTTTCTCTGCTGCACCACTGGGTTCTGTGTTCATTCCCATCTGCACTGCTCTTTACCTTCCTCTTTGCAACAGAAATGGAGGGATAGCCAGGATTGTCAGGGACTTGTCCTGGAAGGTGGGAGCTGGTGGTTTGAGTACACACAGGCTGAGGAGGGAATAAACTTGATGGCCTATTTTCTATAGAGAAAACATTTTACTAAGGCAAGTGAGACAGATAGGAGAAAACAGATGTGCTTTAGACTGCACAAACTTTGCAATTAGAAGCCTAACTTTGGGAGCCAAACATTGCAAAGTAAAACAAACTAGAAAGTTGAATGAGAACTTCAGTTTAACAGCCATGTACCTCTCTACCTACTTTGCCTCTCTCCAAGAACTGCTGGTGTCCTCCACATCTTCTTCAAGCAAGGGGCTGTTCATCACAACAGCCCATTTTCAAGTTCTTTATTTCAGTTCTCGCTAACTTCCATTTACTGATTCCGTTTTTGGAAAACAAACACAAAAGGCCTAGATGGCTGAACCTGGGGCACCTCAACTGATTCCTCCCTGGGGACCTCGTGTCCTCAGGCAGGAGCAGGGCAGCTTGGCAGATGTCAAGGATGGTGCTCACCACTTCCAAGCAGAGCTGGAGCTGAGCAAAACAGTTGTCTGTGCAGGCAGACAGAAGCACTTCAGCAGGCAAAGAGGTTGTCCAGGCACCCATGATCTGGTGGAAGGGACGGGGGACTGCAGGCCACTGCAGGCTGACGCTGTCACGCGCTGCTGATTTCCATCTACATCCATCTTCTGATGTGGCTCAGCACGAGGCTGAACGACTCGGGGATGGAAGAGCTGACAGGAGGAATTGTTCCTTTTTAGCAAGGCAGTGGATTTTTGCCTGGCTATAACGACTGTGTAGTCATGGCCCAAGGAGTCCTGCACAAGGTGAATGTAAGTCAGAAATTAGTCTGTTTGCTCCTGAAATGCTTCTTCTGAGACTGCCAGAAAAAGCAGGCAATAAATGCCATCATCCTGTGTAATCCTGGCAGTCTTTTTCATATTAGCATGATTTTTCCAGTAACTAGGTAGATGTTAACAAGCCACTGAATTGAAGCCCCCCTCCAAAATTATCAGATGTAAGATAACATTCTTTCTTTTTTTAAAAAAAGTCTTTTCTCAACTAAACTAAGCCAAGTGCAAATTCTAAATCCTTTTTCTTTCTTTTTTTTTTTTCCTAAATTCACGTGCCGCGTAAGTGGTTAGCAGGGAAAGGAAGACTTCTAAAACACATAAGCATTATGTATGCTAGATAAGATCTGGTTTATCCAGTGACTTGGTGCAAGGTAAGCTGTTTAGATAAGCTCGTCTTGAGCTGCTCTCACCCCAGCACAAGATGAGCAATAACCCTGGGCTGTGCATTCTAGCTTCCAAAGATCCATTATAAATAGTCTGTCTTGCCACTCTCATTACCTGAGAAATTCACACTTTTTTTTTAAGCCCCAAAAAGCAAAATGTTGTAAAAGTTTTGTATAATCTGTTGTTCATTTCCCTGTGTCTGTGTTAAGACTGCAGCCGGCTGCTTTAAAATGGAAAAGACACTGTGCATCTACAATGTTCAGGTGTCCCCAGAAGCTGCAGGCTCTCAACCTCTCAGAATCTGGGCCACAATATCTGTATTTATGAGATTCAAAATTCTCTCTGAGTTTTTAACAAAACTAAATTGTGTTTTGCTGTCATCAGAATCCACTGTGATAAAGAGAGATCTGATAAAGCACTAGGAAGTTTCCTCTTTGTGTATAAATATTTATGTATGTAAATGGGTGTATGGTTAATTATAACTGACAAGAAGAGACTGACAGCAACTCAGATCCCCTGTCCCCATGGAGAGATAGAAGTTGCTTGTTGAAGTGTTGTGGCACATCTCATGGGCTGTGTACTGAATCATTGATTAAATGCTGCAGCATCTGGGTAGCTAAAATGCCAGGGACTGCTGAAGAAGGAGGGAAGAATGTGCATTGAATACAGAATAAGAACAGGGAAATCATCTGGTTTGTATTTCTTGATATTTCATAAACAGATCAAGAGCAAGATTGTTTGCTTTCCCTTTGTGTCTCCCTGCAGACCACCTTGCTTACACCCATGCAGAGGACAGAGTTCCTCGCCCCAGGAAGAGTCAGGAAGGGGCAGTAGCACGGGGAAGGTAGCACAGGCTGCATTTAATAGGCACGGGCAGGGTGAAAGCAACCCTACAGCTAGCCCCTTCAGCACAGGCAGACTCTAAATCTGCTTATATATTCGGAAAAGGGTTGCATATAGCTAACATTTTTGAATGAGGCCTGAGTATCTTCCTTACTTCAATTTCCAGTTTTTCCATTTTTTCTGACGCTCATTACTGGGCTTCGTGTTTGTGAATAAGCTGTCATCTCTTAGCAGTCTTATAATGCTATCTGAAGGGAAAATATATGTTTGGATGAGATTTACAGTGCTACTTAGAATCATAGGTATATGTATTTAAATAAAAGTATCTATTTAATGACAATATTTTACAAGTAAATTCATAAAGATGTGTAGCTGAAAAGACAGAACACTCCTGCATGACATTTTTGGGACATGGGGGAAAGCTATTTCCTTTTAATGCTTCAACTTGCTTTCCTAGCATAGCATCACGCACTGCTTGTGCATTCCTTGAAACAATGTTTTTAAGTGTGCTGCATTCTGGTTTTCTCTGTTTTTGTCACTTTGCAATGAATGGCTGTGTGATGTGTCAGATCCAGCATGATAAATTCTTCTGCTAACAGTTAAGGTTTCTAAAAGTGTTTTCTTGTGGCTTTTGTTTACGTATTTTTCTTTATTGCTCACTCTCACTCCCCCATTTCCTTAAAAGCATTGCTCTCTCTTGCAGTCTATATTCAGCACTGCTATTACTTGCTTTACTTCTTCCTCACTGGTTTTCTCACTTTGAGCCCTCCTTTCTCCACTAACCTTCCACTAACCTGGGGGATGTGAATTGTGGAATTTCTGAATCGTGTTCTTCTTTAAGAAATAACATTAGTACCTGGCTTTCTTTCCTGTTTGAGAGCATGCCTTTCAGAGGCAGACAGCACAGAGAAGCCTCCAATGTCTTTTCCCCCTTTGTGAACAGCTGGGCCAGAATGTGAGAATGTTGCACCCATCCATGTCAGGGAAAGGGCTGAGACACTTGAGTGAAGATAGTAAAGGTGAGAAGAGGAGAAAGGTTTGCAGTGAAGCTGTGGGAATGGTCACGAAGCTGCCAGGAAGCATCACCTCTGAGCATCCCTAAGTGTCTTCTGAAGAATCCTTCTGGCAGCTGAGGGGGCAGCAGTGACACCTGCCACAGGCACATGCAGTGAGGGAAGCTTGGACCAAGGGGAACAGAGCCTGTGGGATGCCAGCCGCACAGCTGAGGCACATTTTGGCCATTGTCACATAGGCTCTGGGCTCCAGCTGTCCAGAGCTCTTTCCCCAGTGGGTTCCCATCAGCTGATAGGGTGGATGTGAAGAACCTGGTAGGTGATTTGCACTGAGATCACCTTCTGTACAGAAGCAGAGATGGCAACATCAGGGCATGCCCTCCCCTTTCCCCATAGATATATGCTTTAGTATTTCTACATCTATTTTTTTTTTTAAACAAAATAGAACTAAAAGACCTAAAGCTAAAACATCAGTTACTGCTCTTCTAGATCCAGCACTGGGTTAATGATCTACATGGCCTCATGGAAATTGCTACCTAAGTGCTGACAAACAAACACAGGAATGCCTGACAAGAAAAAGCAAAAAGTCATTATGCTGCAACCGGTTGTTCATGTTTTGTGAATGCTTTCTCTTATTCTTTGCTATCCTTTGAACCTCTTTTCCTTTCTCAGTATTACAGTTGTTAACTAGATGTTTTCTTTACGTTTGTTCTTATGACACCTTTCCCCTTCTTTCTTTGCCTCCTCTGCTGCTCATATGCACTTAGCTTCCCTGACGCGGAGGCAGCATCAGTAGGCTGCCTCACTCAAGCAGGCAGCTGGCACCTTCAGGCTGTGCCAAAACCTTGCAGGCCTAGAGAGCCAGCATAACTAACATTACACTCCTGCAAAATCCACTCCTCATAAAGACAAACTGGTATTTTCCATTAAAAGCTACTTGCAAGCATGGTGCAAGCACAGCTGGCTCTGTGGCCTCTATTCCAAACCCATTCTTCTTGCAAACTGTACTTCTCACTGCTCATTTCATGCAAACTGCAGCATGGGTCTGTCTTGTGTCCTTTCCAAAAATCTTTTGTGCTAGATTCAGAAGCTACTAACAAATGTCACCCTTGAGAAGTCCTTTGGGCACAGTGATATTCAAGCTAATTTCCCATTTGTGTTACTGCTGTTAGCGGGGGATTTGTTGCTGTGCTTTTAATGCCTTCTGCTTGCTGAACTTTTGTGCTCCTACCAGCCTTACTTCTTTTGGCTCTCCTATGTCAAGCCAGTTGGTGACAAAAGCTTTTTCTTTTCTTTCTAGCCCTTGCCTTCAAATCTGTGTGCATGTAGCCTGTCTGCTTCTATTATATAGCTGTCTTCTAGAGCTTAGCCTCTTCAGCGCTCTTGAACGTGTAGCTATTTCATATGACCCACGTTCCATTGCAACTAGGATTGTTATCTTGTACCATTGTTATGGGGCTTCAGTGACTGCATCTAGACACATTGTCTTGTCCTGTGCATGGTCTATATAGGTTGGAAGCTCAGAAAGGAGATGCACACAGGGCAGTTCATGCTAATTTTTCTGTTCACTTCAAAGCTCCTGTTTGGAGCATAATTGTTCTTTTCAAGTACAGCAGTCTTGTAGAAGGTTATACGCTGGTTTTAGCCAAAAGGCCTTATGAATCTTGAGCATTTTAGGAAGTTGCATTAAAATATTCTTATGGAAATTCAGAAATGATTTTCTACTGTAGAACACTGCTAAATTATTTCAAGTCCTTCACTGCTGGTTAACCTCAGCTTCTAGACCTCATAAAACCTATTCTTCATTGCTGTGAATAAATCCTCCACGGGCATTTATAGATCCAGCTATGTAATGTATCAATGTGCATTAGCAACTACATTTCCTAATAGACTTAGATATTTCTTAGAACAGTTGCAAATCATTGCTTCAGGTAAAAATAGATACAGTCTCAGGCTCATAAAATCAAATCATTAAGATGAGGATAACAGATGGACTTGACCAAATTCAATGCTCTTCCGATTGCGGATTCAGGATTGTAATACAAAACAGATACAAAAGGAGAGCAGCTGACTGCTTAAGTTAATAAGCAAAGCTTTGTGAGACCCCAAGTCTAGAACAGAGAACATTTCAAGTTAGGATACAAGTTTACTGCAAGATTTAATATATTTCAGCCATCCTTTGTGACCTAAGATGGAGCGGGGGTCTTATTCTCACAGTTGTCAAACCAGTGGTTGCTCCTACTGTCTGATAGAGACAATGGAATATGAAATCCTGAAGTCATATATTTTTACAGAGCTGTCTGAAAGTGGAAGTAGAAATCCTAACTTTAGCTATCTGTACTTAGATTTAGTCTAATTCTAAGGTCTATTGCAGAACTATGTAACATTCTCTGAACTATAACAGCTGTCAGTCAGAATGCCTAAAAGGTTCTCTTATGCGTATTAAAGAAATAGTTGGTAACTGGTTTACACCCATTCTAGTATCCACTAGCAGTAAAATCTATCCCCATTTTATTAAAAATGTCTGAGTAGCCACTAAATCTAACCCATTTTTAACAGTAAACCAAGTGGCAAGATATTTTGATGGATGTGACGCTGACTACCTTTGAAAAAGAGCTAGGTTCCCCTCTGACTTCATTCCAGAAGAATATGGAAAGAGTTGTGACTTAAAAAAAAAACCTATATTTAAAACATTTTAATCATTAATCTGGAATGGCTTTTTTCCTTAAAAAAAAAAAAAAAAAAAAAGTATCAGCTGATAGGGAACTGCTAGTAATGTAGTAATGTTATTTTCCAGTATCTCTGGCTGTCAGACACTAAATATCCTTGGGAAGTTTATCACTGCTATTTTTTGTTGAGGACATATTTACAAAGTATTTTGTAATTTATACAGGGTAAGTAGAGATTGCTTAAATTCTCCTGTATTGCTCCACAACCTTTTATTTTATGCTCAATGTTGTTACACATTTCCCAAATAAGTTGCTTTGCAAGACCAAAAGGATTTTGTAGTTTGGTTGCATGAAGTCTGCACCTAGTTCTGTTGCTACCAGGCTACTTCAAACTTGGCAGCTATTGGATTTCACAGTGATCTTGTCTCAGCTATTTTGTAAAACCTATTTCAATTGTGGTAATAGCGTTCAAACACTTCCAAATAGGGAACAGCCTCTTCCTCACAGAATCTGCATTTTTTCCCCTCTCAGCAGAATAGTATTAAGGAAGTAGCATCTCTGATACTAATGGATATATTAATGGATGACAGTCGACTATAGAAATTGAGATGTTTGTTTTACAATGATTTCAGATCACCTGGTGTTTCAGTGTAAATCATTTACAGGAGGAAGATGCCAATTCCTGTGCTTAATCCCATGATGCTTTCTGCAAGAATTTGATCACAAAATAATAAAAACCTGATAGATACTTTAGCCAGCACACTTTTTCTTGTGCTCACAGAGTGCTCAGAAAATTCACACAGTAATTTACTATATGTATGGGTGAATTTATTTGGAAAATGTTTTCACTATAGGAATAGCTTGTGAACAGTTTGCAGTGAATGTTTATTACCTAACTTTTACATTAATTCAGTGTTGGTTAGTCATTTGAGTGATACAGTTTCTGCACCAAGCATCTTTTGAATCTTGTGAATACATTTCAAATTTAAAGCATAACATCTGAAAAATTCAATATATTTTGCTACTACTTAAGCTTGTGCTTAAATTCACTTCTGTAAGTGAAAGTAAACCTCGATTGCTTTTGAGCTCAAGTGAGCATTAGCGGATTTTTTCCATTGCTCAGTCAGCTCAAGTAATTGCCTTCTTCTGACCTAGATTCTCCCTGCAGTTTCAGCTCAACAAAGCCTTCTTCACCTTGTCCTGTATAGTGTTGTGTAGAGTTCCTATGTGCGGTGAGGTAGTTGCCACGCTGCACTCCTCATGTCTTCATTGCACTGGAACACATTTATCAAACCCTTTGGGATCCTTTCATGTAGGGCCATGAGATGAAAGATTTTTTTTTCCACATGATTTGTGATTACAGAATGCAATCAACCACGTTAAACCTAAGAACATGTTGCTTAAATTTAGACGTTTACTTATGTTTTTAAGCAGTTAAATAGATTAGTTTATTTCTCAAACCTGTAGATCACCTTCTGGTTTCTTTAAAATCAGTGACAGACATACTTAACAGCAAAATAAACAGCTTCAAATCGCTGTATTTAAGCATTCATGCCTGATAATTTTGGTTGTAGCTTGTCAGTGCCTGTGTGTTTGCCTAATTGTGAACACTACATTTTTTTCATTGCCAGGTGCTTTGAGATAATTAAAGGAAAGTTACAGGAGCGCAAAGCATTCTCATGTGGTTTCTTTAAACACTGATCGCAAGCAGAGGCTGTGTTGTCTATAATAATGGTAATTTTTTCATGCTCAATTTCTCGAATGAACTTTAATTGAATCTACAGATTGTTAGTTAACCTATTAACAAAACAGGCTTGTTCCTAGGCGTTACAGATGGGCAATGCAGGAGGCACTCTAGTATTAGGGGAAGATTTTCCTCTGAAGACATGGTTGCTCAGAAGTCAGCAGTGTCTTGGAGCTGTTTTCCAGTCACTGGAGGAACAAACAGGAAAGACGGAGGAAGTAATTTGGGAGCACAGGGTACTGAAAAACAAGAATCTGATGTTTGTTCTTTAAATGTAAGGCTCCCACAAAAGCACAGCTGGAAGGGAGATAGAGCTCAATTTAAAGTCTGAAGTATCTCAGGATCCAGAAAAGTGCTTTGGAACTGAGAACATCTCCTCCCTGCACAATATAATCTGGAGTTATTTACTACTTCACACCTGAAATTTTGTCAGCAAAAGCATCAGACTAAATATTATCAGCACTGTTGTAGAATCACTAAATATTTTGAATTTCTCAACAAAAAACTCTTCATCTGACATTCTCAGCTGACATCACTACCATTTCTTGCCATATAGGAGAATTATGCCGTTTTGATGAAAAACCCATGTGTGAATCAGCCTGCATCTCACACATCTACAGGATATCAGGGCATCTTGCCAAGCTTTTAGATATTTATTTTTGCCCACACAAATGTGTGATTCTGCTCCTTTTGGTTGCCTTACTATTTATTTCACAACTGCAGCAGTGTTTCTCTATGAAACTTTTATATGTACCAGTTGGGAATGCTCCTGGCCACAGCTGCCTCAGCCAGCTCTTGGCTGACAGCCCCGTGTGTTCTTCCTCCCGCAGAGCCAGACTCGCTGCAGGGATGCCACCATGGCTGGGCAATGGGAGGAAGAGCAGTTAACCCCAATTCAGACAACACTGAGTTGTTACTACCCACTGTCTGCATTTCTCTTCTTCAGCAAGGACTTTGGATAGTCCATTAACTCATCACCTTCAGGCCACATTAGAGAAGCTTAACCTCTGACAGTGCTTCTACACCATAGACAATTGGGTAGCAAAAAGCATGGGAGAAAAGGGGTATACAGAGAAACACAGCCCTTCATAGTTTGTAGGGCTACACATCACCACACACACTACTACACCATTCCCAGCAGTATTTCCAGGGCTGCCTCAAACCCAGTTTTCAATGCCGCAGTCCTAGCTTTTAAGGACAAACACAGATATTTAGTTTTTGTTTGATGTTTTTTCCACATACCTGTATTTCCCTTTAGTTTTATAACAGAATAGTTTAGTTGTAATTCCATTATCCCAAATACTAGCTTTTCCTTGCCTTTTAGTTTTCCATATATCTGAAAATTCCAGAACTAGGAGCAGAATGCAAGGGACTCCCTGGTCCATCTAGT
The DNA here is from genome assembly GCA_013396635.1 of Penelope pileata. Lineage (NCBI taxonomy): Eukaryota > Metazoa > Chordata > Aves > Galliformes > Cracidae > Penelope > Penelope pileata. Next base: position 3,863,674 of record WBMW01005934.1, read on the forward strand.
TCCAACTCATCATCACTCAGGTGCTCACCATTGTGGGGCATTTTGGGGATGCAATCCGAGAACACCCACGCTCATGGAGCAGCTGAGAAGCACCAGACATTGCCAGCAGCCTCTATGTGAGGACAAGCTGAAACCAGGAGGGAAGGAGCTGTTGGAACTGGTAAACATTAGCTGCTGCAGAGACACGGAAGTACTTGACAAATTGCATCTACAAAACCAAAACAAGCAAGAAGTCAAGAACCACAGCTAACCTCCTAACCCCCTGGTGCTCTGGTTTGGTTCAGTCCACCCTGGACCAAGCTCTGCACTTTTTCAATCATATTTCCATTGACTGAAGAGATGTATGGTTTATTACATTAAGAAAAGTAATTGAGCTGAAGATAAAAATCACAGAATTGTAGAGGTTGAAAGGGACCTCTGGAGATCCTTCAGTCCAACCCCCATGAAACAGTACAAGAGCTGCAAGTAACAAATCACAAACAGTGAAGAGCGAAAGAAAACAACTAGAAAAGGAAAATAGAACTGATACTAAAATGTACATGCCACTTATTTTCTGCTTCCACATGCATAGCTCTCCCTTGCTCTTGTTTTTTGACTCTTATTCTTGTTTACACACCACCAGCCCAACCGGCAAAGAGATGTGCTTGGTGCAGGACAAAAAACCTTAAACCATCAATATTTTACGGAGTTTAACTAAGACAGCATATGCCCCTGCAGCTTACAACATGAACTCCTGCCCTTTTTTTTTTTCCCCTAAACTAAAATACACTAAGCTATTTTAGAACAGCTTACTGCCTGTTACTCTGTTTAAGCAGCAGGCTGGTCAGCTACTGAAGCTTGGCCTGATCCGCACACGGTTCACAGGAACCACACAAGTTAATCAGAGGGAGAACAGACTGGCAGCAACTGGCAACAGAAGTGAGGCCCAGCGTTCTGCTCAGGCTGTCAACACTCAGCTTGTGCCTGTGCTGCACCCTTAGCACTAGGCATGCAGTGGGGGATCCCCTCCTGCACCTCCGTACAGCTGTGGCCATGCCTGCAGAAGGGCAGCAGCTACAGACACCTGCAGCCCAGGGGCACAGGCGGGTGCTGGCAAAGCCTCTGCAGTACCACAGCTACACACGTACTTCCTAGGCAGGAGCCCCTTTCTGCTGTGCCCCTTTGGTCTCAAAGTGTAGGTTTGTTTTAGGGTGATTTCACATTTTATCTGGCACATTCTTCAAAAAATTTGAGGAAGAATTAACTGAATAACGCCATGACACTCAGAGTTGTCTGAAGCATTGCTCCTGCAGAGCCACTTGCAGGGTGTCAGGCTCACAAGGTGGGAAGGGCCAGGAAATCTGAGGGGAGTGGGGGAACCAGCCAGAGGGCCGGGGAGCACGTGGGGCCTGGGCAGGAGGAGGCTGGCAGCTCAGAGCCTGTCCTTGGGGAAGGAGCAGGGTTCCACAGGGCCCCGTGAATTTCTCTGCACAGAATGAAAACGTCTGAAGACAAGCCAGAAAAGCACTGAACTTCTGACTTGATCAGTACATAATAAGGCTAAGAACATTTCTTCTTTCAAGCGTAGCCACACTGAAGTAATTTCCCAGCTGTACCTTCCTCTCCTGTTTGTTGGGGGCCCGCTCCATCTCAGCAGCTGAGAGGCGGAAGCAGTACTTGATAGCCCATATTCTCCACACCAGGGAAAAGCCTAGAAGGAAGCAGAGCGTTTCCCTTTGCCAGCACCTGCTGTCCTAGCACAGCTCTAGCAGCTTTAATTTTAACAGAAGCCAGGAAATGAGCACAGTATCACCTTCACAAGTCACCATGGAAGTTAACAAGCAGAGCAAAGGCTGCTGTTGTGCTCAGTCTTTTGACCACAAGAGCTGCCCTGCCCCGCTGAGGGTGCTCAGCCTCAATTTGTACACAGTCAGCAGAGCTGTTTACCCAGCTCCCAGCCCCTCCTCACTGCTCTGCTGTTACCAGGGAAGCAGCCAGAGCAAGTGACATTGTCCAGCAGTGGCAGCCTGCCCCCAGCCTTTATTTGCCAGGATGCCAGCTCCTTCCCAGCACACTGGGCTGGCTGCACCTGGACAGTGCAGCACATGGACACAGCCCAGCCTCCCTGACCAGAGCAGCTGGTATCCAGCTATACAGGGCAAGGATGCACAAGACTCCTGGACGGGCAAGGGTTTGCTGAGCATGAGTACAGAGGGATGGTTGCACATACCAGTGGCAGTGGGTGCTATGCCTACACAGCAAGCTCAGGCACAGAGCAGTCACGGGGAGAGCTGAGGCCCATGCTGCTTAAAGAGAGGCAATGTCAGTTAACAGAAAGCTGTTTATGTTGCTTTTCCTATGGATGTGGCCGCAGGAAAATAGAATTGGCTTGCATGAGTTGTGCCATTAACAACATTAACATCTGAGCATTAGCATCCATGTACTGGGAACCTTCCCAAGCTCATTAAGCTAGGCCTAGGACTTGCATAAACATTTGGGTTTACTGGAATGCAGGCACGTTTTAGTTGACTGGAAAGCAGTGAATTAATTCAGAGCTAGAAACACTTTCCAGCTGCAGACATCATCATTTGCATCTGAAAATAATGTCATAAACAACACTGTTCTAATCTTCTTTATGAGCTCACGTGAGGTATTATTTCAAGGGAAACATTGGGATATCTGCCTAAGGTGAACTGCTTCTGCCAGAAATACCATTCTATAAAGCTCAAAAGACTGGAAGAGGGATTTATTTTCTCTTGGACAGCTGGTGATAGCTACATGGATAGCAAAAATGACATTTTTAGAAAAGGATTACTAAGTCATCTGAAGGCGATGAGGTCCTCAAGCATTTGCACTCCCTGGCCTGAATTACATTATTTCTGTTAATTCTGATAGAAAACTGTAATAGTATTGTTTAAACAAAATCCTTATGTTTTGATGTTGTGCCTGCTGACTTGTAGATGGGATAGTGTCTTAAGAACCCAATGAAAGCCTTATAGAAGTTCTTCAGATCAGCAGCAAAATACCTGAAGTTGAAAACTGAAATGTGGATGATAGTTGAATGAATAGCTCTTCTCTGTTAATTTATGTCAGGAAGCAGAAAGTAGGTAAAGTCCCCCTCTACTACTACCAAGAACAAGAGAAATGAGTCTGAGAACACCAACACAGGAACGCCTATAGGAATAGGTGGTCAGTATCCCTGGACCAGAAGTTCATGTCACATTACCTGTGGGCCAGGATAGCTGAGATGTGCTGTGGATCTGGGGATACCACAGTTGCCTCCTGCAGATCCAGCCCAGGTCCAGGGCAAGCACTCAGCCAGCTCCATGCAGATATGCAGCTGCCCCCAGCTCCGCAGCACAGGCTGCAGACCAGGCAGACCTCAGCTAGCCATTCATGAGAAGGAATCCTGATTCAATCTCTTCAGGGATCTTCATGTCACGCTCCTTATGATGTCCTGCAGTACCTAGCATAACTCTATGGCAGAGACTAAACGTTTGTTTGTCTGCCTAAACCATGGGGCTATCTTGTCCATCTTCAGCTTCCTATACCCATCACAACTTGCTTTGTTTCTCCAACAAGGCAGGCACTCTGCCCTACAAAGAGTTTCTTCTGCTATATAACTGCACCTTCTGCAGAGCAGAAGAGCCTTCAGAGAGAAAGCTAGGCATGAATTATTTTCATAGAGCTTATTTTGCATATAAATATCATCTCTTGCTGAAGAAGTGAGCTTTGTCATGATTTAATCTAGTTTTCTATGATCCAGAGGGAGAAGCCTGGACTCAGAGCCTGTATTTACAGTGTTTACATTTTAAGGTGAGCCTCAGTAGAGCCTGGAGAGCAGCATGTGTTGCAGACACTGTCAGAGGTGGCAAACTGCTGACAGAACTCTGCCAAAGTAACAGCTGAAGCAATGAGGGCTTTCAGCTTCTCACAGCTCCGCTTAGCTGCACACTTAGGAGCCGCTCATTAAGCAGCAAGCAGCCATGCTCAGGAATGCCAAGGACTAAGGGACCCCATGGCAAGGTGCAGGGACATTTGCCCACTGCCTCTTACCAGCAGCACGGTGCCCAGCAGACTGGCAGGGAGGGCCTGACCCACATACAAACCTGCTCTGACTGGGCCAGCAGCAAGCCCAATTTGCAGGGACAACTGCAGAAAACAATCTTTTTACATGCTTAGATGTGGACACATGCAGGTGGTTCTTGCTTGAACGTTTGGGTGGGGGGGGTGTGTCTGTGAGCCTGCACACCAGATCCAGCAAGCAGGTAACATGGCTGTGCTGCCAACCGCCCCAGAAGTGAACGCAGGCAGCAGCTCTCCCACTTCACAAGCTCCCAATGGATGTGACCCAACAAACACTGAACAGCTCAGGGTTTCCCACCTGCCATGGTTCAGAAGGCATCCAGTGCCAGTCCCTGCAAAAGTGACAGCACTGAATTGCTGAATTCCTCTGGAAAGGGTATCAACTTCTTTGGTGATGATGCCATCACCTAGCAAGAAGGCAGCTGCTTAAAACAAGGAGAACATAGAACTGCCACTGCTCCCCACTATCTTTTTCTTGGTACCTGTTTTTCTTCAACTTCCTCATCATGTTTCTTACATCTTCGCCTTCCATTTTCAAGGTAAACATGTGCTTGTCAATGTCATGGAGTAATGCAAGAAAGGGAGTCTAGAGGCCTCACAGGGGAAGCTAGTTCCCATCTTCCACAACTCTGTTCTGAGGATCTCTAAAGCTCTGGCTTTATTTTTTCGGCTGATAGGAGGAAAAACAACATACCTTTTCCTGTGAGAAAAAGAAAAAGATTCTCTCTCCTTCTGTAACAATACCAGTATAGATAAGTACTTAGGTATTAAATAAACTCTTGAGTATTGCTTTGGTTGCTCAGATAAGAACTATTTACCCCCTCAAATAATGATGAAAATCAATGTATAGTGCTGGTCAATAAAGCACTGCCTTCTGGAATTAGGAGACAATTCATCTTAAGGGCAAAAGGCAAAATGGCCTCCAGGCTAAGAATCACTGGTAATTCCCCTTCATTTTACATAAGGGATAAGGCAGTTTGTGATTTGTTTCTCCACTCCCCTCAAGTTTCATCTGAGTGAGAAAGGTTCTGTGTTATTTGTCCTGACCTAGTACTGAGTTTATGCAGTTACAACAGTGTTTCAGCTGACAAATAGGAGCCATATTTCAGCTGTGATTTTTATTCCCATTTGGAAATTAACCCCGTCTTCATGCAGCATTTCAGTGAGGGCTCAGTGCACAAGCTAACTGCAGGGTCAAGACATCCCACACATCCAATGTTTTCAGACTTCCAAGTGCAATTGCAATAGGCAGGTGAGCAAGAACAGATAAATACAGACTTAGTAAGAAGGCAACAAATGGAGAAAAACAGCCCAGCCTTCCTCTGGACTCATATCATTTTATGATGAGATTGCGTCCCCTTTTAGATGAAGGTACAAGAACACTGTTGAGCTCATTTCAGTCACTTAAGGACTCTGTTTCCAGAAAACTAGTAAGTACTCTGAGGTTTGTTATGATTTAACATCACAGAATCTAGTGTTATATCACAAAATAAATTCTTGCATTTCTAAACATTTTTTAGCTTCAAGTATTCTTATAACTGAAGTTTGTGAAGTTGAACTATTTTGAAAAGCAAAATACAGTTATGAAATAAATTTAGAGCTGAGAAATGCTTTCTAATCCTGCCTTCAGTTCTTGTGAAGAAATCTCACCTGTCTATCCTAAAATACTTTCTCTGATACGAAAGCGAGCTTGTACTGAATGTAGAGTAGACAGAATCCTGTCAAAATATCAAGAATAGACAGAAAATGACCTGAAACTGAGCTCTTCAAGTGAGAAGAAAAACAATCTGTTAGATGCCAGAGAGAGGTCTAGATAGAGTCAGCAGTTCATTTATCTTCTGTGCTTGATGTTCAGAGTACGAAGAAAAAAAACCCAGCAACCTGTATTTTCCCAGCATAAGAACAGGTACAAAGCTAGAAGTCTTAATTGCCACAAAGGGTAGACTCTCCATTTATTTGCATCTTTGGACCTTAGACATAATGGGGTTATGCCTGAAACTCATCCTTACCCAAATATGACTTAATTATTTTTCTAATTCTGTTATGAACACCTAGAAGAACAAGTTGTGCTGAGCTCTGTAATCTTAGAGTCTGAAGGACTTCATGACTCCTCACCTACCATCTGACTCTGTACTAGATCTTATCTGCTGCTGAGTCTGTATCAGGGCCATCGGCTTATGTCTTCCAGTATGCGCAGTTCATCTCATTCTAGCATCTTAAGAGTTTATACTCAATACCATGAGCAATTTCTGATTTACATGCAACTCTAACACCAAATACTCAACGCCATCCTTTCTCCCCCATCATCTATTACCAGCTGCCTTAGCATGATCAGTGTCTCACACCAACATTTTCCCATTGCTTTTGGTGTAGGTAGTACAGACTGCACTTAGTTCCATACACCTCCAGCATTAACTGTTCTGTCAAGCTGGACCTAGATTAGCTCATGTCGCTTAGAAATATCCACTAAATGTCATTCTATTATTGCTTCCAGAGACTTCTTCCCCCTCCCTGAACCTAGATTCTTATTTACCTGATGCTCTTTGAGACCTACATGTAAGTAAATGTCCAAGAGCACATACAGGACTACCATCAAACTGCAGAGCAGTATAGCTCCATGTTAGCAGCCAGGCACATCTCCCACCATGAAGTTTGATATCTAATCAAATTTGCAAAGCTTTCACTTTGGGCTAGGAGGATTCTATTTTGTTGTAACAGAAATAAGCTTACAGGAAGAGCAAACTTCTGAAGAGGGGAGAGTAATGGAATTGCCATGTGTTGTTCTAAGCACAGACTAAAGAAGTACCTCCAAAACATGCTTGAAATTTTGGTGTTTGGTCCTTCAGGACCTGAGAAAGGGTGGTATACACCAAAAAACAATCATGGAATCTGACATAACAATGGTCAAGTTTCTAGGGGAATATTTTGTTTCTGACGAGCTCAGCAATAAAGCACAAAAATAAGAAGTTGAGTCCCTGTAGATGGCAGTAGTACTTCAGGTTTCGGTGTCACAGCAGTGGACTTGGTAGAAACTGAGCCAGATTCTTATAGTGAAGATGTGGTTGATTGCCAGGGTCCCCTGAAGTGGTATGTTTTGCTAGTAGTCAGCAGGTTACTAATGCTTTTTTCAGTTGGAAGAGAAGCATTTCAGTATCTGCCAAGTAGCAGAAATGTTTCTGAGCCTTGTGGGATCCCTCTCAGTTCCCAGCATAATCAGCTCTTACCCCACTTATCTCCAGTACTGCAGGTGTTATTTTCAAAAACTTAAATTCTTCAGACTCACAGCAGGGTTTGACTTTGTTAGCTTGGAAGAGCACAGCACAGTAATGCTTCAACAGTCAGTTCAGTTATAGCAAAAAGTTGATGATTGCTTAGAATCCTTTCAGTGGCAGACAGATAGTCCTAAAGACAGCACATGAAGCAGAACATGCAAGATCAAACACCTCTATTCATAGCATACAGAAAGGTCTGAAATGCTGTAACTCAGCCATCTAGAAATTTGTGTTGTGCAGATCCTAAAGGGTCTGGATTTAGATGTAGAAAAGAAATAAGATTAACATGAATGTGAAGTTTCCAGCCTAAACATCCAACTAATAATGGATTGGCATTGTGGAAGAGGTCTGAGTATAACAACACCCTTTTCCTCTGTCAACAGAAGCAAAGGGAGGAACAGCTGAGCACATAGGGACATCCTTTTTGGCAAGGTCTGAGCCAGGTACCTAGTCCCACATCTTTTTAAAATTGTTCAAGGAATTTGAAGGGAAGAACTACTGTCCCTACAAAGATAGCAGTTACTCAAGAACAGTGGATCTGAAATGCTGCCAGATATGCCTCAGCTCCATCCTGACAGCTTCTCAGTCCAAGCCAGAAAGCTCTGCTGAACATCCAAGCCTGACTCCCAACCTCACCACCTCCCAGCAAGGCATGCAGATTTCACCTGAGCAGCACAGTCCTCAGCTATGTGAGTCTGTCAGACACCCAAGTATTCTTGTTCATGCATCTAACTCTAGGCATTTATCTGTAAATAGGAAGATGTCAGCAAAAAGAAACAAGGGTGATTTCTGCACTAGTTCTGGAGAAGGACCAAGAGCCCTTACCTGTAAGGCATGATGCAAAACAAAAAAAGTGACCTGGAGATGAGTGACAGTTACCCATAAATAAAGACTTCCAAGTCCCAGTAGCCTGTTCATGACACATCTTGGAAACAACCATTTCATTCTCCTGAAGTGCCATGGGCAGCTTTCACTGCTGTCTGTTACTATTAGCTATCCTCCAGCTACAGATGAAGGAGAGCCAGTAGAGCAACAGGAAACAGAAGAAACTGGAGTTTCAACTCCAGTTAGGGTTTGCTTCCTTGCCAAGATATCATTACTTATCTAGTTGTAAAGAAAGCATTACTTCATAATCATTTTCTCTCTCTGTCAAACTAATTTGACATCTTCCTTGATTTTGTCTCTTTGCCCTCTCACCTCAGTAATGATAATCAATCTACAATTTTATTTCCTAAATTTAGATCATTATCTCTGCAGTTCCTATAACTAAATTTTACTCAGCTATAAACAAATTTGGACATATGAGCAAATCAAACATTACACAAGTAAACCCATCCAGACAACCTTTTAGGAGTTTCCTTTAAGTGTCTCTGTTTAAGAGAAGTATTAGGACCCAGTTACATTTATTCTGTACCTCAGGATTTTGGCTGTAAGCTTTGCTTCACCTTTCCTACTTTTGCTACTTGGTATAGAGAGCCACTGCTCTCACTAGCGTTGCTTTATGTATCTACTTGGATTGCAGTGTATTTAGGGCTAAGACTAGTGCTTTTTATTTCAGTCTTTAAACAGCAAGTGTGATGGCATAGCTAACAATTACTAGATGGTTGTTTGTTTCAACATAGCATGAATCCCAGCAACTGCCTCCTAACTAATCAAAACAGCAATACGAATCCAATAGGAAATGGTTTATTAGCAGGCTAAATAAAACATGGACTGCAAAGGGTCAGCTTTTGACTGAATTTTAGGACAATTTTGAAGCGTAAGTGGGACAGATTTGTTGTGCTATTTACAAAATTTGAATGAGACTAAACTTTTGCCCACTGCTCAGATCTGTTTAAACAACAATATCTGCCAGCTTAATTCAGGCTCTATTTCAACATTCCATCTCTTGCCCTTTACTATTTATGCTGCTGGATGCTTTTAAAGATTGTATTTCAAAAGTAGAGGGAAAAAATCCCGGTACAGCTCTGGGATTCTTCAAGATGAGAGGTGCTATGCAAGTTGTTACCAGATCTGCTATTTAATACATTGAACTGATGACAGGCAACAAAGGAGTGGTGGTTACCTCTCAACATAACAAAATTTGCCTTAGGTGGGAACATTCTGTTTACTGAACACTTCATTCACCCCCCAGTGGAAAACCAACGATGGCATTTGCTGTTTTCATAACAACCCAGGAGAACACTGACTGACAGGCTGCTACCCCCTGATGGCTAAACAGTGAAGGAGAAATAATGTGAGAAACAACTTCACCAAAAATAACTGCAGCCATCACTGAATCACATGTGTTCATTCCAGCCATAGGTCTGTTTCCCTGCAGCAAATCCCTGATTCACCTCCCAGAGTGGCAGAGTGCTGCTCTGGCTTTTCAGCCTTGCCACTTTCTCTTCCTTTTTTAACTGTGTAAACCATATGCTAAGCAAGGGAGATATTAAAGAAAACTGAAGCCCAGGTGCCTGTTCTGGGAATCACATTTAGAAAATTGTTCCTAGTTTGTTTCCATTCTGTAAGTTAGAGAATGGCACCGTCACCACTTATTAACAGAAAAATCAGACAAAAAATTAGCACTGGAAACCTATGTGAGACTACTAGTACAGCCAAACAGAAGACCTCCAGGAAAACTTAGACTGATGGTATGGACAGTACTTAAATATAGAACTAGATGAACCACGAAATCCAGGACTCCCTACAAAGCAATGCTGCTGTGAGTAAGAAGTCCAACAGCTGCCAGAACTGAAAAATCCAAGTGAAGGTAAAAGCCCATTTCAACTGGCAAGGATGGAAAGAGCAAACATGGAGCTTCCTTTGATTAGGCAGCTCTGTTAGTTATTACATTTTGGAAGTGAGTTCAGCAACAAGAGCAATAAGAAATCCTGATGCAGTCATTAGTGGAAATCAAAATAGCTTCCATCATCTGAGCAAAGAGTCTCTCAATTCTGAGCACAGGAAAAGAGAAGTCAGCAAGCATGCCCAGTAGCAAAGAAAGATCTGAAGTTATTCTTTGAAACCACCTGTCAGTGTGGGCAAGAGTGCTTAAGCACAGCAAGATCCAAGACAGGCTTTTCAAAAACTCAGCAGTCAAATTTCACAGATCAGTGTACGTATAGCTGTGGTTATTTGTGATTATATATGTATATTATCCTGACTGGGACACACAGCAGGGTAGCCAAGAAGCCCTGAAAGGCACTGCATGCATGAAGTCAAGAAATAAAACAGAACAGTTCTGTGCCTCAGGGCATAGCTTTTTACCTGACATTTTCAGAGTATTTAAAAAAGCTTCCCTGTGCTCAAATTACTGTTGCTTCTCTGGATGACTAACTCAGGCAGTGTGTTTTGCAAGAGATTTTGAAGACTAATCATGGGGTTTCTTTAAGTGACTATTAGGAATTTATTTTGCTTGGTGCAGAGATTACATGTAGATTTATATTTTAGTTGAGTTAGTCCAGAAACTGAACTTACAGTTCAAGTATAACCTGCTTTAGCCATAAGAAAAAAAATCCCTTAAGTTGTTTACAGTGTACATTTCCAAGCCAAGAAACACAGAACAGCAATACAGACCATCTGTTTTGCTACAAGAATTGCAAGTAACATTAAAATGAACTGTGTCTGGAGGACAGTAAAACCTTCTGAAGGGGCAAATGGCTTCTCACCAAGTATAGAGGAAAGTCCCATTGCTGGACTTTCAGCATGATCTGCACATGAGATCAAGGCTCATGGGCTTGAGGTTGCAGAATGAGTCCATGTTTATTGAAATAGAACCAGCTTAAACTGTCAAGTCAAATGCTTTCCAGTTGGAAATCTGATGGAGATCCAACTTACATTTTGGAATTATTTGTCAAATCTGCGAGAGTGAGGTTTGTCTGAACCATATTTGAACTACTCTCATCCAGAACCGAGTACATTCCTTGCATCAGCACTGTTAGAATTTCTAAATACTTCATAGAAAAACTGCAAAACATACATGGTGTATCATCTTCTCTCAAGCAGAGAAGAGTACATGTAGGAAAAAGTGAACAGGTTGGGAAAAGAGCAATGAACATTATTTCTGAGGAAAAGCACTCAGCATGCCAAGGTGACAGCTAATACCAGATTAGCCCAGAAGTTATTTAAGAGAAATCTGGTGGTCACAAGGCAGCTGCAGTACATCAGGACAGGAAGTATGGCTGGGGATTTCTCAGGAAAAAAAAAGCCTACAAAATGAGAGGCAAGGGGCTTGCAGAAGATATAATCAAACTCATGCAGGCATGTATAAGGGTCTATTGAATACTAAAGTTTCACATCTTACCTCAGCACTTCTCTAAGGAAGAGAAATAGAGGACATGGCCTGGTGCAGCACAGGCACAAGTGTGCTGCTGAAGAGCCACAAAGTGAAGCAGAGAACAGTAAATTTTGTCAGTCTGAAAGGTCAAGTGTTACAGTCCTTTGTAAAATATACCATGCCACAGTGAACCCTCTAATGAAAATGCCCACTTTCCTTGTTTCTGTATTTCTTCCCTTGCTGATATTCCTAGGACTCAAATCAGCTACTGACATGCCTCCCATGTACTTCTTTTGCTTTCAGAGTGACAGCTGCCCTGGAGAACACATTTTCCATCTGCTGCAGACAACGAAGACAATCACAGCAGATCATCTGAAGATGTACGAGTTCCAGATTTTACAGTGTAGCTGGTAAAGCTTGAGACAGTTCTAGTCAGGAAAAGCTTGCAATAAAGCTAAGTTTTTAAGACCTAAGAGCTTTAGCTTGCTCTTGAATGGCCCCTCAGACAAGTTTGCCTGCTGATTTTTCATACTTAGCTTACAACTGAGTTAAGACCCTCAGACAAATCAGTCACTACTCTTTCATAAACCTGCAGATCCTACCTCTGGCTGCACAACCAATATTTGTCCCTCCACCATTGCATCACTTGAGTCAATGCAAACTAAGTCACTTATATTCCCAACCTTTTTGCACCCATTAAGAAGGAAGACAAACTCCAGTGGCCCTTGGTACTCCCAGGCACACCAGACACATTCATGTTGTTCTATTTCCTCCAAAATTACTCTATAAGAAAGTTTCAAGTTCTTCCACAGCAGAAACACCTGGAAGACACCACTCAGGGACAGGTCCCCGTGTTTATAGCCATTTCCCATTACCTGTCAGCTTCTCACACCCATACCTGATGCATTTTTATTACACTCATCAGATGGCAAACTATCAGTGCCAAAGAATCAGAACAAATTAACAGGATAAGCCAAATGGTTGTGAGATTTACGGAGTCTGTTAAAAACATAGCTTTTCCCTCAGTTTCTATTCCATTTTGAATATTATCCTTCACAGGCTTTAATAGACAAGGTTTACATAGACAAAAATGTTGATAAAGCAGTTCCTTAAGGTCTACACCCAAGCACAGGGCTCAGAATTCTGCTGCCACTGAGACCTTTCTTCCTCCCTAACTACCAGCTTCTGGGACATCTCATTTACAAAAGCTGCCTGTCACTTCTGAGATCCTGATGGTGTCTACTGATTCAGCCCCATATTATTTCACTTATTCCTCTGTGATCTGAGCCACACACCAATGGCCTGCTTCAAAACCAGCCAGACTTTTATGTCCTACCACAGTTAGGACACATGCACAGCCAATAAATATGTAGAAGTTCCTAGTTATTTCAACTTCTGTTCTACTCAGAGGTAGGTTGTCTGCGTTCATCCTTTACGGAAATCTTCCCAAGTGAGTTGACTCCAAGCAACAAGAACACTGCAGAGACTGTCTGCATCAGAAAGCATTTGCTCAAGCTCCCATGCTAAGAGCTTGTCTATGAGTGGAAATTTACTACACTTGGACATTCTGAAATGACTCTTGGTGTGAATCTAGGCTTGTAATAGCTCTGGGCTTATACTGAAACAGTAATTCCCTAATGCCTGTTCTGATTATTTTAAGTACGAACCAAAGCAGTAGCTCAGCCAGAAGCAGCAGCAAAAGTGCTGGAGTAAACAGGGTGCTGACAGCTGCTGGTGTTTTACATAGGAGGTCACAGAGCCCTAGTTTGAGCTGGATTGCTTTAAATGTTAGTTGCTGCCTGGAGCACTGTTTATAGTAATGCTCCCTCCTCTGAGGTGAACTGCTGTTAGCAACAACAGAAAATTTAAGTTGGAAAAAAATTAAATATCATTAGACTCGGCTAAAGAAAAGCTGTTTAAGGAAATTACAGTAGCACTTTCATTCTATAGTAATGCCATCACTAGGCAGCAATGTTTCTACAGATTAGTAGGAAATTAAATGCAGTTTTATAACTTCAACTACTGTTTCAAGGGCAAAGACAGCCTTCCAAGCATAGTTTATCAGACATTTTCAAAACAAGTACCTGATCTAAATGGCACCTCTAACAACTTCTTGTCATCTGTCTATTTTGCCCCCTTTCTGTCAAGGCTGATATCTACTTATTAGCACAGGGCTGCCAGCCTGAAGGTGAAACTGATGTCCCTCAAGACCTGCCACCACACAGGCTTCCTGTCCCCTTAAGCTCTAGACTCAGGTGGCAGTAGTTCACACAAGGCCCTCACGCCCACAGCACTAGCTGCATGTTTCTGCCCACCTGCCAATGGACCACATTGTTATGTAGGTGACATTCAGAATTTTTCTTCAGAGAAAGACATTAAGTCTCATAACTTTCTCCACACTCACGTGGGCTTGCCCTGCAACTCAGCTCCTCTTCACCTTTAGATGCCTAACTTATTTTTGGCCTCTCAAGCTGAATTGCAGCTCTAAGCCCCCTCAATACTTTCCATGGATAGTACTTGCCCTGCCCTGATGCAAAATGTTGCAATGAATGCATGTTTGTTAAAAGCTAATATTGCATATCAATTTGGAAAAAATTGTTTAGAAGTATTTAAAGCCTTATCCTATCAGCTGATTTGTGAATAAAGAAGCATACTTTGGAATAGGAGCAACAAGTCTGATTTCTACCAGTGGGAAAGGACTGTAGGGTGGTACCTGAAAGCAGGAAACAAAACTCTGAGGTTAATTTGGAGGATGTGGAGCAAGCGTCCCATGAGGAACAATACCACACTGATTTAGAACACAGTAAGAAGGACAGTAAAATCCCTATGGGATAGAACGATCTGATCATGCTGCTTCATGCATACCTAATGACACTTACTTGCCTAATTGCCAGACCACTGGGCACTAGGCTGGTGTTTTATAGACAGTAGTCATAAACAGTTAGCCTCTGCCTAGCAGAGGGTCTCTGTAACACAGCATCAGCTGAAAGACTGTACCCATGAAAGCTTTAGTAGAGCTCTTTCTGGGTTTGGTACCAATAACACAACCCTCTTACCTTGCACTGACTGCCATGTGTCAGCTAAGTGCATTATGTTCCTTTCAGCTTCAGGGTGTCAATTTTTAATATAAGAGCATGGTTTAAAACCAGGCAGATCTCCTAGAAGAGAGAAAGGCTCTATCCATAAACAACTGAAGCAACACATTCCTGCACAAAGTGAACAACATGGTCACTCCCCCAGTGAACATTCTCTGCTTCTGACAGTGAATACTCAGATACCTGCATTCTTATTCTCACTAGAGAAGAGGTTTATCTACTTTCTTACTACCCTTTAGTGATAGTAAAGTGCAATGGGTAAAGGTTCCAAACTAACTCAACTACACCATTGCTTCACCTGACTACACTGCTGTCCTGTCCAGCAGGATAGCTCCACTCCACATTCCCTTCCTTCAGTTGCTCCCCCTTCCTGAGCTCCTTCTTTCTTGTGCTGCTGCTTCAACTTATTTTGCGTTCTCCCTATGCTGCTACTAGTACTTTCTGATCTGACTGAGCTCTGCCTCACTGGCCCTTACCTAAGCCCAGGGCAACCCCCCAGGTCCACCCCTTCCAGTCACAGGTGCACATCATCTACTAGTGTTTCCCAGACCAGCCACATCCCTCCATGACATGCTCAGCCACCAGTTCAAGCTGTGACCTAACAGTTCCCCTACACAAGGAAGCCTGGAAGACAAATATAGACTGATTACTGTTCTACAGATCTCACATTTCCAACCCAAATCAATGTCATCACAAGAAGTATCTATTTAGAAATGCTTGAGTATAATTCAAGTACTGCACAATATCTTATTCCTTCTTATGTCACAGGAGAAATCTCTGATCTGGAATAATTCAGCCTTACACAGGCTTGCTTTAATGTTTCAAGGCTTTACTCCATTCACCCCTCCCCACAAAGGGAGCAGCCCCTTCATCAGCCATCATTTGTCCCTTCAGGAAGTTACCATGCAATAGTAACAGCACTGGAGTAGGGGAAAATGTCTACTACATTGTTACTCATTTAACAGGCAATATGCATCACTGAAGCAGGTATAGATCTGCTAGAGCTTTGCTTCTGAACTGCAGTTCTGTGGGGCAAGGCAACCAGAGACTTAGACCAGCAAAGAACAAGCTTGGAAAGAACATTGCCATCCCCAGGCTAAACTCCAATCTCAGGAGAAAATTAAAATAGGTTTGCTTGTATAAAATAAATCTGACCAAGAAAAAACACTATAGATACAGGGATGTCCAGAACATGCGAAGTCTAATTAAAATGGGAAAAAGTATTCTATCTAGATAGTATTATTTAGAAAATGGACTTCTGTACATTAAAAACTAAAAAAACCTAAGGAAATAGTATTGCTTAGTGACACAGCAGGACTTACTAAGACTGATCAGTCAGTTTAAGCATACATTTATATTTAAGACTGAAAAGTTACTTTCATTTTAGCTACAGAGTTCATAGAAGATAAAAATCACTTTTATGACAGATGACAAAGTTGTGACATAGCAAATAAGGGCAGAGGGATTCCAGTTTCTGAACCTGACAGAAAACGGCATCTTTTTTACGCAAAGTTTAATACAGCTGAACAGAAGACGATAAGTCTACAACTCAAAGAGGCAAAACATATTACCAGAATGAGGAGCATCCAACTCTGAACACGCTCAGGGCTGTATGGCTTATACAGCCCAGAAGTCAAAAGTAACCATAGCATACTTAATTACGAGATTACCCAGCATCATAACTATGTCATTGCTGCCACAAAGACAACAAGAAAATGAGATCATGAAAACAAGTTGTTAGGATAATAGGCCTCTACATCTAAAAAACAAGGCTGTAGCAAAGAAAGTTATGCTCCATCTCAAGTCTTTAGATCAAGACACGATCTTTTCATGGAAGAAATACCAAGTTGTGGTAGGAGTTACAGGTTTTTCAGAAGAATCAATAAGCTTCAGCAGACCGTATTACACAGATCATGGCAAGATTATTGTAAGCCTGCCTCAAAAGATGCAGCAGTTTGTGTTTTGGGGGGTGTTACTTGTTTTAAACCTAACCACAGAGCCACAGGCCACTCCCTTCATCTGAACATCTGTAAGTGCCACAGCCCTGTGGACGTGGCTTATGCAATGCATATGACAAGCCCATGGTGGACACTTATCTCTGAACAAGAGCAGAGTACACTGATTAAACCAACATTTACACTACTCAACTAGATTGGACAATATCTGCCTTCATCACAATGCAATATCTAAAAAAGGCCACTGAGGCACAGCATACCAAGACAATATATCAAATCGATAATTTTTTGTTGAAATATGTTCTTAACACCTGTACAGAAAGTTGTTGTACTTATTTCAGCAAGCATCTAGCAAACAATGCCAAGTGAGCCACTATGCCTGTGCAAATGAGACTTTCTGCCCTCCTCTAGCCTAGCATTTAGGCTCAACCTTCATTTTCAGACTTCATGCAGTGATTTTATACTTGCAGCTTCCACAAGTGTGAGCATAAAACACACTTTCAGCAAGGAAAACAGCCCACACTGATATCAAAGTCAATATTTCTCCTTTACAGCAGCCCCAGTAGCCTATTCTGACATAAGGCTCAACCTGCTAGGCAGAGGCCTCTACTAAGGGCAGGGAAACCACAAGGTACCAACACCCCACACAAAGCACAGTCCCACAGTACCTGAACAAGAAGAGCAACCAGGGCCAGCCACAGCCCAGTCAGCAGCAGGTGAATCTGCAGGATTGAGGCAGGACCAAAGGCAACACAGAAGCAGCGCAGCACATAAAGAACACACTAAAAAAAAGCTGAGCCCCCAGCTCAGCTGAGGGCAATCAAAGCCTGCTATCCTGCTCCTGGCACTGGCACAGCCAGGTGTCAGCCTTCTGGTTTCCATGGGAAGGAAGAGTGCCTGGGTCTGAAGGGAGCCAATGCAATGTGCACACTGTTGACAGCTTAAGCACAAATAATGTTTTTGAGGAGTCCCTACATAAAAGCCCTTTTGGATGTTACAGGTGAACTAAACTTCACAAGTGAGGAAAAATAAGAAATGCATGCAGTACTTGAAAGCTGAAAATATTTAGACTTCCTTTTCTTCTGATGGCTGTGGTCTTCACACACCTGTCTCCCTGGCCTAGATTATAATCTGTCACAGCTGCAGAAAATACTGAGCACAGCAGGAGGAAAAATGGCACCTGAAGATAAGCACCCCAGTGCTGAGATATGAAAGACAAGCTGCCAATTGCCTCTGCATTATCAAATTCTCCAGATCTTTCAGAAGCCGTCCAACTCTGAAGAGCATGTGTTGGTGTATGCGTGGTACCCAGCATACCATCGTTTGATGATAAAATGTTCGATGGAGCTTGAAAAAAGAGATTTATCTATAACTTGTTTTACCTGTTTACTGTTAAGTTACTTGGGATTAAATGATAATTGACTGTTGGAAAAGGAATTACAGTACTGCATGATGTAATGAGTTAACAAAGTCTCAACCAGAAAAGTCAGCAAAATGCTCTTCACTGCTGAAATACTGTTGCTCTTTGAAAACTTGAAACATATCCCATGTGCTCTGC
This sequence comes from Penelope pileata, assembly GCA_013396635.1. Classification (NCBI taxonomy): domain Eukaryota; kingdom Metazoa; phylum Chordata; class Aves; order Galliformes; family Cracidae; genus Penelope; species Penelope pileata. Next base: position 3,881,877 of record WBMW01005934.1, read on the forward strand.
TACTCCCAAGGGAGTTTGCTGCAGCTTGTACCCAAACTTTGTTCACTGCTCTGAAGAGCACTGTGGATGCCAACTAACCCTCATTTTCTGCCTTAGAGATGGTTGCTGGTTGGTAGTGCTGTATGGGATTTGCTGTAGTATAGGACACATCTGATAAAAATGTCCAGCCTCTAAAATATGCAAAACAAATAATTACTGAAGCAATAACAGCTAATGGATGAATTACAATAAAGGAAATAAACCATATATAAAGTTCTATAAACCATATGTAAACATAGAGAAATTATAATAGAGATAAACCTACGTGACCATGTAGCATATATATTTACCCAGATATGTCTGATTATATGTAAATGTATGTATATATACATGCATAGTTAGTTAATGTAGACCGATAATACCATTATTCTATACAATAATATGTAGATAGAATAATGATAATCTTTATAGGGATCTATTATGTATTTAGATATAGAGAGAGATCACTGTAACAAGAGAGAGATAGGTCTATGTACGTATAGAAATTTTAGTAAGTTTGGAAACTTCTAGAGAACAGTGATTGGCAGCTTAGAGTGAGAACACTACAGAAAATCTGGTATACCAGTATATGAGATTTTTTTTTTTTAAATCTGCATGAGTACTCTATTGGCTCCATGTAGGAAAGGAATTAGAAATTACTCATTTTTGTCTTCTCTGAAACCATTTACACTACTGAGCTCATTCTATATTATTCAGACAATCCACTCAGTTGTCCTTTTGTAAGGCCTGCATGCTGAGTAAGAAAGTCAGGAATCTACAGGGTGATGGGATTTACAGATAGCAGCAGCTGGTGAACCTGTAGTCCTTGAAACTACAGGCAAGGTGCTATATTACAAGTGTCTGAAGAGGAATGATGCAGCATACTGCTCTGGCATTTCCACCTTGACCAACTGCAATCACGTCTTGTGCTATTAAACTGTGTGGAAAGCAGTGTAAAAGATCATAGGAAATTTTACATTCTTTCTGGTGTGTTTATTTTAATGAGGAAGATGATTCAAGCTGAATTTGAACCTATCTTGTGCTTGCAAGGCATTATGTCAGCTTGGGGCCAAATATTAACTGGACAAATTTGAGACAGTCTTGAAAGGACCTTGAAGGCCTTTGTGTAAGGAGTGACAAAATATCACTGCCTTAGATACCTTTTGAAATCAGAATGTAAAGGCTCATGGCTATGTCTATATCTAAGGAGAAAATGGTAACATCTGGAACTGTCTCCTCTAGCTTTTCTCTTGCAAAGGAGGTAAAAAGATGGCAAGAAACTGTGCTGCACCTACTAAGCCTCACTGAGAGGCTTGAGAGGAACTGACAAGGAAGGTGCACTTCAGTTTTTTGGATGCAGCAAGGAATGTCGGATGCTGCTAAGTCACCAGCCCAATTTCAGGCATTGATTGCTAGGAAGTGAATTGGCTTTCAACAGCTTGCCTTCATCTGAGGTGTGAGAACCTGGACTGCAGGGAGGCGAAGGCTGCTCAGTGATCACCCTTCACAACACAGCCTGACAGACCTGCCCTGCTGCTGTGTCAGCAGGGAAGGATCCATCCCTAAGAGCAGTCCCTTGGCTCTGTCTTTGAATTGAGCGATATGCGGGTGTCAGAACTTGAAATGCTGCATTTCAGATTTAGTAGGCAGGTGAGGATTTTTCTTAACAAAAGTACAACAAAAGGAAGGATGCAGAACAGGTTCACATGGACAGTTAAGTTTCTGTTTTTATAGTGATAGCTCAAAGAAAACTCAGTCAAGAGCAAATACCCTCTTTTTAGACATGCAGACTTGCTCCTAGAATTAATGATCTGAGCTAGAGAATGTCAAGCAATTGAAAGGCTCACAGGCTGGGTATTGTGCACTTGGGATGTTTAAATAGCCCACATAGCATATTCAGAATTCCACTTAAGAGAAAATTTTTAGCCCCAATCACTGGAAAGAGCATCTCTTACATATAAACTCACTGTGAAGTGGCACAGTATTCTCCTCCCAAAGCTGTAAACTGGATCAAATGGGGACTAAAAACTGGGAATTTCCTATCCCTTATTTAGATCATAGCTATGTATATCTGTAAGTATCTACCTGCATGTATGTCTCTTCAATATAGAAGAAAAAGATCACATCAAAATAACTTCATGGTTTCAAAGTCAGGATCTCAAACCCTTGGAAGTTTTGAAGTTCAAGGTGTATATGCAAGTTTCATGTAGCATTTTTGCAGATGCACTATTATATGGGTGTGGTAATATACCTGACCCAGTGGATTTTTCTCTGAACTCTTGCCTTGTTTAGGCAGACCCCAAAAGCAGCTTTTCTCCTGAACGATGCTGAGTAACATTATGCTTAAGTAAAAACACTGTTGAAAGGTTTTATTATTGTAGGGAAGGGAAGTCTGATTTCGCTCCTTTCTGATTCTGAGTGAGATGGGAGCATACAGCAATTTGCTACTGCACATTGCAATAGCCCTAACTAATACCAGGTAAAAAAACCATTACCCTCTAGATTAAAGCTCTTATCTGAGACAGAAATTCAGACAAAATTCTTAACAAGAACCAGTTGACTGAGCTTCAGTAACTACCCTAAGAATTACAACGCCTACTACCCACATGTAAAGAGACAGAGAAGAATCCTTAGGCCAAACATAAATCTCATTTTAAATGAGATTGCAAACATGCTGACTAGCTGACCCAATTTTACTTCTGCATATAATGCTGTATACCGTTCCTTGCTTACGAAATTGTAACTCCTCTTGGTGTCAGCAATAGCAATAATTACTTTATTTCTAAAGTAACAAAAGCCATCTTCTCTAACACTCCCACAAGGGAACTCTGCAGGACAGTATGCTCACAGTTAAAATAATAATGGATCTTCCAGCAATTTAAGTCAAGCAACATGCCCTTGCCAAAAAGAGAGGAAGGTAAGGAGAATAGGGAATAAACTTGTCAAAGGTAGGTAAAATGTTCACAGTTTCATCATCCAGGTCAGCACATCTGCATGGACAACACAGCTTCTAAGCCATCATCCATGGAAATTAGGAGGGGAGGCCAGAGAGAAATTTTACAGTTTCCAGATGAAACTGACTCCTGGCTGCCTCTCTTCAGTTCTGCTGCTACAGCCCTGACAATCTAAGAACATGTGTGATAGTTAAGGAAAAGCAACACTTGTGTTCATGCATTCACCTTTTTTCACGTTTCATCCTCAGGCTAGTGCTTTTTGAAATCTATAAAATTTTCAGAAGCTTATAAATTCCAATTTTTGTGATAATATAATTAGTTTTTCAGATTAGAATTTTAGTTGTACTTTTTCTTCCTGTTATTCCAAGCCTTTTGTTGTTGCTGTTCAGTTTCCTTAATCTTATTCATTCCACAAGTGTTTTCTGTCTTCCTTATCCGCTTGCCTCTCATCCCCTGCTCCCTTTACTGAACAAAAACAAACTCAACAGCTTGATGATCATTTCTAATGTATTTGCTTTGAGATAGTGATTATTGGAGGAATAAGAGCCTGCCTATAGAATCACAAAATTTAATTAGCAAAGAAGGATGCAACATTCCCAGTGTGTCAGGGAAAGACAGTAAATGTAAAAATAATTCTCCCATGAAGCAGGGTAGCAGCATGAGAGTGTTACTGGGCATTCCACAACTGGGGAAATGCCCTCTGGTGGTCATATTGCCATAAGAGCTATCACTTATTTTTATTAAATTTCAGGCTACTGTTAACTGTTAACCACTGTTACCTGCGTGTTGATAACTAGTACACAAGCATTTTAGTATCATGAGTCTGGTTTTAGAGGATGCATCAGAGACCTAAAGTGGAAGTTTGCCATCCAGCACTGTGCTACAAGGAGAGAAACGTGAGTTAAGAAATGTAATTAATTTCTTTCATTAAAAAAAAGAGTTGTTTGTTTTCCATCACGTAAATGTATCCCAATCATTTTAACCCTTCTCTAATTAATATGAATATTGGAATTCTTACTGAAAATAAGCAGGTACATTTGTTTTCTTGTTAAAGTACTCCAATTTTATCAGGCATATGCAATTATGTTCTTTCTGGAGTTTGAACGTATAGTACACTAATTTTAGAGACTGAGTCTAAATTTATATATAATGAATCAGCCTTCTACATTTATATCCAATTTTATCTAGGCATCACATCCTGGAGTCATTGCCATTTCTGTCAGTGTTGAAGCCCCTGATTGCTCTCGCTGAAAGCATGCTGGATGATGCAAACAGGAGCATTACACTTGCTGTTACGACACTGGTTAAAATGTATTCTAATCCCCTAAATACATCATAACATCATTTTCAGTTTCTACATTTACATATATCAATAAAAACACTATTTCTATGGATGCCTGTACAGAACACTTAACAGAAGAAAGCTTCATTTGGTGTAAAAGCCACAACTGCACAATGCCTTTTTTTTTTTTTTTTTGCTCCTGTTACACCAGTTGTATAAGATCTGCAAAAAGATCTTGATTTCTAATTCCGTCACCCATTGTGTGTTTTCTCCCAGCTGGGTTTAGACTTCCAGGTATGAATTTTGGTCCATTTTGTCACTCCATGTCCAATCTCCGGATAAACTTGCATCAAATCATTCGAAATCACTGCAGATTGGAAAATTCCTAGCCACAGTTGAGGGCAACAGCCTCGCTATCTCAGTGAAATAGGGCCACTTGAGCAAGAGTCTCACTGAGGCATTTTGTTTTCTCAGAAAAGTGTTTTCATCAGGCAGGTTTGTTCCTCCTAGCTCACTGCCATCCATATGCTCACCGTATGTGCACCCATTGCCAGCGGTACCAGCCTGCTCTGGCAGTAGCCTGGTGACACTGGAGCCTAGGGAATCCTGTCTCCATTTGCTCACCCCTGATTACCTTCTCTGCCAGCAGCAATGAAGGGCAGGAGAGAAGGGTGCAATAAATCTGTTGTTCCATTTCAGTGCTACAAAAAATGCCCCCAAAGCAATTCCATAGCTCCTTACACCAGCTATGGAGTTTTTTGTCTTTACAGGACAAGACAGAAGAGCAATGATTTCAGGATAACTTAGAGACTGAAATTAGAAAAATCATAATTCCAATTGTCTGTTGAATCAAATGCCATGTTTTCCATTCATTTATCAGCAGATCTGTAGAACAGCCTGGTCTCAGTGGTTGGATAACCATAATTACTGAATGTTTGTTCTATGGTTTTACAATTGATCCTTTCTCAGCTAAAATATAACAGTTTAGCATTTCAAATCAACCAAAAAGATTTGCATAGATAGACTTATACACCTATCTTCCAGACATTTTTTTTTTTTTTTTATTATAGAACTGCTCAGAAAAATCTGGGCCGTACTTCATACAGCCTTGATTATGCATTTCTAAAGACGGGAAGTGCTCATTGAAGTTAATGAATATTTTGGTTCCTTATCAACTTGTGGATCAGAGCCTAGATATAAACACAGCTGGTGTGTGTTCAGCCACATCTTGTACTGCTCCACAAGTTATAGGACACCATTTGATGAGGAGGTCTTGTGAGGATGTTTATCAACTCAGAGTGAGTTTGAGAGAAGTAGCTGACATAAGCGTTTTACAATATGCCTAAAGCTTTTACAAAACAACCCAGCCAAACAAACAAAAACACAATTACACATACAATTTAAACAAGAAGTTGTAGATAACATTAAATAAAGTGCCATCATATCTATGAATTATGTCTGAAAATTTTGTGGGAAATAGTTGATCCATTAACAAAGTAGTGACTAAATTTTTGGTTCCCTTTCACATCGTATTACATCTGTTTTATTTGATTTTAAAAGTTTGTTTTAAAAAAGTTTGTTTGATTAACATCTGGTGTTTATCTGAGCTATGCGTAACCTTCATTGGAACACATCCTGCCTAAAATATCGTCATGCTTTACCACGTGCTGCAGTGATTTGGATGTATTATCCATGAGGAGTTTGGTGCAATTTCAAGAGAAATGGAATGATCACTCCTGTTTATGGAATTTCTCCCCAAAATCTGGAGTCTGATCTCAATCTCAAGCAATATAAAAAGAAATAAGAAGGGGTTGGATTACGGCTCAAGTGGTTCAGTCCTGGTTTCCCAATTGCCACCACTGGAGGTGAATAGCAGTGTCTTTATTGTCTACAGTTCCATTTTTCTTTTCAGAGCAGCCCCAGACACCTGGGACACTGATGTACTGTTTAGTCTTCTCTCACCATGAAATTGCTAAAGACCAAAGCACAGAGATCATGTCTGTAGGACACCCCATGCATCTCCATACCCCACAGCCACAAGCTGCAAGCGCAGTTTTGTCAGGATTTTGTTGTTCATCAGTACCACTTCACCTTGCATTGAACATCCAGGCTATGAAGCAATTAAAGTACAATGCACTAAAGAAATGGACAAACAGCAGAAAGCTGTCCAGCCAGCCTAATGAGAAATAAAGCTTAGAATGTTCTCATCCCTCAAAAGCAACTGGGGGGGGGGGGGGGGGGGGGGGGCGCGGGGGGGGNGGGGGGGCATCTCTCTATGTGTTTAGAATATTCAGTTCTCTAGAATTTAATCTAAGCAGATCATCCTTTTTCTCTTGAACAGCACTACACACCACACATATATTCCCATTATAACGGCCGTCCTCACTGCCAGGAGCAAGACTGCTTTTTAGTTTAATGAATCGAGTTCAATGAGTTAGTAGAGTAACTCCTGACTTTAGCTACATCCCCAGCCCTGCGACTGAAGATCAGTGCTCCCTTATGGATCAGTTTCCTCTGTGTTGGATCAAAGATTGTAAGCAATTCCCACCAGCTTTTAAAAATAACAGTGCTGAGGTAGGAATGGAGACCCTCTAAAGCAAGCAGCTTATTATGAAAGAAGATTTAAGTTGAACTTCAATATATATGGAGGTTTTGTTGCACATCCTTTGAGTGCTTCCATTGTACAAACAAAGCAGTGAGATCACTTCAGATAGATTTTTAGTTAGCTCATGTAAAGTATTTGAGAGTTTAACAGCCATAAACAGGAATAACAAAAAGTTCTAGACTAACCTAATGGCAATCCCTCACCAAGACAGCAATACTTCCCCAAGGAGCAGCCAGATCCCACCAGAAATGCTCTCCCCTCAGTGGCTGGCTCTTAAATGAGCCCAGGGCAGCCCCACCGGGGCCCACCCCTTCCGGTCTGTGAGGGGCACAGGTGCAAACCATTTCCCTGTGCTCCCCAGGCAGCCACTGCCCTCCTCCAGGTGCTCAATCACTGATACAGCCCGTGGCCTAGTGTTCCCCTTACAGCTTCTTATACTGATATTGGATTGCGACTGAGACCAAACTTCTGTGATTTTCTCATTTCACAAATTAGACGAACTAGATATTCATATAGCTGATAGGGATCGTCTATGGAAATGGCTGACTGTGGGAAGTCTTACCATAGTAAAATGTTCCTTTTGCTTCAGTTCCCTCTACTACAGCATTATGTATCATTACTGTCTATGTCAATGAACCTAGTTTCTATCAAACATCAGAAAAGACAAAAATGTACCTCAGACAGCTTAAAAATCTCTCATCCTGTTAAATTGCCAGTACGCATATATGTGCATACACCTACAGGCATATTCCACAAGTGTATTTATTGAGATCTACACACAAATGTTTCTCCCTGTCTTTTGCCAACAACAATTACCACTTGTGTAAGAGAATGCTGTCACTTTAAGCAAAACAAATCTTAGAAAATGAAAATGAGGATAGCATTTTTGAGGAACCCAAGTTTGACGGTTTGGTTAGCGAGCATTTACTGAGCACTTAGGGCAGTTTGTAGGTGAGGAAAGCCTTCCATGCACTGCAATGTGCTCTTTAAGAAGGCTTTGTTGGGAGGTCACAAGACTTACATTTCTCTCATGCTGGATGAGCGGTGCCTGACACAGCTCACTGTGGTCCCAAATGTCTGTTTGATTTCTTTTCTCCAGGAAATACATCTGAGTCCAGCTGGCTGCCTGGCTTATGATGTGGCACTCACAAGGATATTAAAACAACTTTTGTCCCCCTCTAAGGGAACTGCTAGGTCAGGGCCTGAACCTGTGATTGAGCACCTGGAGGAGGGCTGTGGCTGGCCCAGGGAGCACAGGCAAATGGTTTGCACCTGTGCTCCCTGTGACCAGAAGGGGTGGGCCCGGGGTGGGGCTGCCCTGCGCTCATTTAAGGGCCAGCAGTGGATAGGCATGTCTCTTTTTCGGAGATTTGCTGCTTGCTGGAGGAATGTAATTTGGGTGAGAGATGTCTGTTATTGATTCTGTGAGTAAGAAGTTTTTGTGAAATCTTTGTGTGCATCTATTGTTGAAACCTGTGATACTCTGCCTGGGATTGCAAAGAACCTGCCTGAAGTAATTTTGCTTCTTCGTTTGCAAGACTCCCCTGTTTGGCATTTGTTTTAGAAGCACACATAGGAATGTACTGCCACTGCAGTCTCAGCATCTGACAGGAGTTTCCCACCCTAGGGGTTATGGAATCTCATGTAAATGTGTCCCTGCTGCTTCCCTATGCAAGGCCTGGCTGTGCTCAGTAGTGCTAAGGTGAAGAACCAGTGCAGCAAATCAGACAAACATTAAATAACCCCCATGTGAATGCTTTAACTCAACAGGAAAAAACGTAGAGATAACAAAGATGTAAGAACAACAACTAAGGCTGCTTTACTGCTGATAGGAGCACTGATCTTAGTCTCTTTAATTCTGAGCTTAATGTGATAATGTAATTCATGTTTCTAGGTGAACAAAGCTCTCTGTACCCGCAGGCCTTCGCAAGACAAATAAGGAGAAAATTAGTTGAAATCGGTGGCATTGACTGAATGAAGAAACCTGTATGAGAAGAGTTTCTTTGTCTTTGTTATGGCCAAAAGACAAGATCAAATAATCTTTAATACTACCAACAGCAGTCAGCAATGGAAAAAAGGCTCTGATCATCTGAATGAGAGCTTTGACCTTCAGGGGAACGGAGGAAGGTTGTGCCAAGTGTTTCTGGAGATCAGATTTGCCTGCTGAGAATGAGAGACAGTTTGTACTTTTATTGTATCTCTGCTCCTGCGTTACCCTGTTAGCTAGAAATGTAGCTCCAGTTATGGTGCCACGCTCCTATGAACCTGGACCAGAAGCAGTGTTTATAAATAGTTCCTACTTGAGTTTCCTTTAAGAAAACATTGCAGTATGGTAAAAACACATTGTAGCTGTTCTTTCAGCTTTCTACTGTCCACTGCACCTTGTAAGAAAACACTAATTAACCTACTAATGTGCTGATTAATGAACACTGTCTAAAGAAAGAAGAATGACAAGTTTTTATCACTTGCCTTTATCAAAGTGAAAAAATGTGGTGAAATAATAAACCTTGCTTTAACACTTCCTTTAACTGTTCTTGTAATGCAAGTATTCCTGTGTTCTCAGAGCTGAACACCTGACCAAAGTTTGCTCTTTGCTTCTTCAGATGCAGATTCTCCTGTCTCACTGAGGGAGGCCACCCATCAGTGCTGCTGGCATGGCCGTGGGCTTTCTCTGGTGCCACCACTGGGCCTCAGCCCTGAGCACTGGAGTGGTCACAGTCACCAGCAGGCCAGTGACTGCCCCACACAAAAATGCGGACACCAGCAGGTGACTTCTTCATCAAGAATATTATCTCAGAAGTAGAACTTCAGGCTGAAGGTAAGAATGAAAATATGGTGGGCAACTTTGTTATATTTACAATGGCTTTAGTGTTATAATGTCAGATGTGCCATACTATTAAATATCATATTCTTGCTGAAACAACGCATGTCAGCTCTTTCAAATGCTAATTGCAAACAGTACTTTGAGGATTTTAGATGATATTCAGCAACAAGAATGAAGTGACTGCCAGAGAAAAGAAGCCTACGCAGATTTTTCTGAAGTGAGAATCAATGTGAAGCATTATATATATGATGTATGTCTTAATTCAGTTTGATTCACGCTGAAATTCTGCTTTTTAGAAAGTGCTGCTTACCGGCACCCCTGTAGCACTGCCGGCATTTCTGACAGCCGCGATCCCGGGCACCGGCCGCCGAGCGGCGCTGCTGCCCCGCGCCTGCACGGCCCCGGCTTGGCTCGGCGCGGGGGGCCGGGGCTGCTGCCCAGGGCTCTGCGGGCATCGCCTCTTCCTGCCCGCTGGGAATCGCTGGGAGGGTCACACATCGGCACTAAGGGAGAGCATTGCCTCTCGCGTTCAGACAGCGACCGCTGGGTGCGGTACAACCGATCTGAATTTAAGCAGAGGCAATGTCTCACCTCCAGGCCTCCACTCACTCATTTCTCAAAAAGACCTCAACCTTTATTAATCAAAACTGATTAATCTGTTTCATTTCAAGTTCCATCCATGAAGGAGGCCAACAAACTAAGCTGTCTGATCCTGATCTGCCTTGCTGTAACTGTGGGGTGAAAGCAGTAGCTTCAATGGATTTGTGGCAGATTGGTTCCATTTGTGCTGAACTACCACAAAACTGTTTCAGCCTTGAAACTGGCAGCTTAGCTACATTATTCTGAAGGTCCCGGTGACTGCGCCAGAGATAAGATTACAGAAAGCTTTTCCTTTTAGTGACATTTCTGCCAGCTTGTACTTCTGCCATGAATATTCTTTTTAAATAGTCCTCTCAGGGCAATTAAGAAAAACAAAAAAAATAAGGAGAACAAAGAGACTGTCATTAGTAATCCAAGTAGGATTTCTCTTCTGAGACAGGATTAACAATGAAGATAAAAAGTAGAATGAGAAGGCAATTAATGTTGTCGTTATCAGCAATTTCTTCAAATTAAGTTGGCAAGTCTTGCATTCAGTGTGCAGTATTCATTGTGGATTGGCATTTAAAAAGATTTGTAAGAATTAAAAGTAAATGTTTAGAGCAGGGCTGCAGGAGCATGGCCTGGATTTGGACCTTGGGTATGTTCCATCGGGCAGCAGCTCGAGCCCTGCAATGTGTCATTGGTCCTGGGCAGACCCTGTACCTTCTCACCCTTCTCCTGATCTCTCAGGCAAAAGGTAAGCATGTGAGTTCTTGGCAGAGCAGCCAAAATGGAGCTTATGCATTGCTTTGAGTTGCAGATCTATATAGAAATAATGCAGCAGACCTCAGCAAAATTAAATGAGTAGCCTGGTTTAGAGAGAAGGAAACTAATAATATCATGGTGAAAGAAACTGAGCTGGGAACTTCTTTCTTTTTTTTTCTAGTAGTGAAGAGCTTCAGAGAGGTCACTGAACACCATGTAACTAACGATGAGTTTTATCAGAGTATGTGGTAGGGATGACTGAAGAGCCTCAGATAATTTATATCATAATAGGATTTGCTTGATGGGGAGTTCACTCCAGTGGGAGGAATGAAATGTCACTGAACATATGGAATTTCAGGACAAACAAATAGCCAATAAACAACGGTATGAAGTTAGCATTGACAGCCTCCTGCAGTTCATATCATCAGGCGAATAGTGTCAAGAAGATAAAGTGGTGCCTGTGCCTATCCTTTGTGTTCTATGGTACTGTCCTAAAACTCCAGGCTTGTGGCTCTTTGAGCCTGCCTGTCTCTGGTTTGCCAAGAAATGCATTGAAATGTCTTGGTTTCATCGAGATGCAGAAGGAGAAAACTGCACAAAGTGTCCTAGGACAAGGGATTTGCTCAAATAATATCACCACAAAATCTGATCTCTTTGTCCCTTACATCTCCTAGCTTTGCTCTACCAAGGCCACTGAGTTCACAACAAAGCCAGGAGGCCTTGTTTACTGCCTGCTTGCTCTTGCTGCTGCTCTTTGCCTTTTCCACCAACCTCTCCTGTCCTGTGTGCCTGCAGCTCCCGCCTCTTTTCCTCCCAGCTTCCCCTCTTGCCTTCAGCTTTTGTCCACTCTCCCTCCTGCGCCCCATTACTCCCTTTGTTGTCCCCCTGTGCCTGCTCAGCTCCTCTTGCTGCCCTCCTGCCCCTTACTTCTCCTCGCTGCATCCAGTGCTTCCCCAGCCCTATCTGCTCGGCCATGCACAGCTGCTGCCCTTCCCTGCACCCCTCTGCTCCCGCTGCTGCTCTGCGGGGCTGACCAGCTCTGCTTCCAAACAATGAGGCTTTGACCTCTTTCCCCTGGGAGAAGATTTCACAGCCAAACACGTCTCACTGGCAGGAGCTTTTCCTGATATTCAGCCCATTTCCTTCTCCCATTGCTCCTACTTAAATCTCTTTATATTGAACTAACAGCTTGTGCCTTGGGCGAGGTGTTTATACCCTTTTTTGACTGTTGCAAGAAAGGTTTGAATGCAGATAGTCAGGCCAAGATGAGCGGGGGCACCGTGCATCCCGGTAAATGAGATCCTATCGTACCCAGAAGGAACAGAACAAACACGCTTACTATAATGAAAAATAGGCCACATGCCTAACAAAAATTCACCAAGAGCCAAACCTCCATAGGTTTTTATCCATCTGAAAGAAAGATACTAAGGCAGACAGCTGTGTCAACAGCCTCTGAGCCAGGGCCTGAGCGAACCTGAGCTCCTGGAGCGGGGGGACAGTGATTGGAGTGGGTGAATGCAGCCCAAACTGAATGAGCTTTGGTACAGAGGGGGAACATCGAGCCCAGAAGGTAAGGCGGAAAGGCATTAAATTCACAGAGTTTGCAGAAACAGGAGAGAGGTGAGCTGGGGTAGCTCAAAAGGGAAGAAATATGGCTGGAGGGGTGGGAGCGAGCAGGGCGGGGTGAGGTTCAAGAAGTGAGGACACAGCTGAGGTGGATTAGGGAGGCCTGCATGGATGAAATGGGCTGCGTGGGGTCAAGAGCAAGTGCATCCCACACACAGAGCCAGGTGAACAGTCCTCAGAAGTGGCTGAAGCCAAGTGTGAAGAGCCATGCTTTAAGGGTAAAGACTGTCTTCTGCCTAAGTATCTGAAAACTGTTCAGTGGAAGGGGAAATTAAGACAGATACTGAAGCTTAAATTCCAGTTTGCAGTTTCTGAGGCAGGCAGCCGATGTCTGCAGACATGCCTCGATGGCTCGTGTGAAGCCAAGGAGGCCATCTGCCTGCCTGCTCATCCCAGCTCCTGCGTGCCAGGCTTAGCACAGGTGCCAAGGGCAGGCCGGAGGGATCCACCTCACAGCCCACTGCTGAGGACAGGGGACATTCAGCTCCTTCCTCCCCAGCACCTCCCTGCCGCATACTCCCAGCACATGTCCGCACCCTGCCATCAGCAGATCCAGCTAACTCAACCAACCACCATGGCAGTATCCACTTCTTTTCCATCATCAGTTTTCTACTGGCTTACTGAAGCAAATGGGTTCATAGAAAGCAGCCAGAAAGCACCAGTTTTGGAGCAGAGAGCAGGCCAGGCAGCTGGGCATCAGGTAGCAGGTGTGAAGGGGAGAGGGACAGGATTTCCCTCCTGTCTGCAGCAAGGCATTTATGTAGCTCAGCTGTACAAGGAACTACACCCTTAGCAAGCATCTTCCTTTTCTCTTGTGCTTTGAAACGTGCCAGCCTGTGTGCACCCATTAGCACATTGTAAGGGCTGCTCATTTTCCCAGTCTAGACAGGGCTTTCAGGCAGACATTCAGATCTGCCTGGAGGCATTTTGCATAGGCAGTCCTCAAAAGCACCTTTCAGAGGCTCAAAAGACAACTTCAGATGGCAATATGGGATCTTAATCATTAAAATAGCTCATTTTGCCACTCCAAAAGCTATATTAGTAATACTAGCTGAATTAATAACAGGGAAAAGCACTCATTAGAAATTATAATAGTGCTGAACACCATAACAGATCCCCTATAGTGTAAATCAACCTGGACCCATTTATGCATTGAAGCTACAGCTTCTTACAGCAGCTAAGGACCTGCCCTAACATTTTCTTGCTTTTGCGTGTACGGAACATAACTTTGCAACCTTCTTGTTCTGTTTTTCTGTCATTCTTATAATTTTTCCCGTAGAGGGCTTCTTTAGACATAGCAAAGACTGCTTGGTAATTTTTATGTCTAGCCTCCTACTTCCCTTGCTACTCCCCCATGCAGTAATTTGTGTGGGGAAAGGCAAATCAGAGCCACATGTTTCCTTTATAAGCTTGAGATAAAGGGCAGCAGCAATTCAGTTTGCTGCAAATTCACCAGGATTATTCAATATGCCATTAATGATGGAGACAATCCCAGCATCAGCAAGCTTCCTCTGTTCTGCTCATTGCTTAGTTTCCTCTACCAGTGCAGGAGACAGCTGAGTGGTACAGCGCACCCCAGCAGAGCCCCCAGTGACAAGCTCCACAATTAGATGTACTGTCCTCAGCCAGCAAAAGACACAGCATCTGACAAAGCATAGGCACCCACTGAAGGTATGAAGGATGCAGCAACACTTAATTTCTTAGTACTACCACAATGAAAAGACCTTTGACTTTTTTATTCGTTAGTTGAAAAATATGGGAGGTGGACAACATGGAGACCTTTTCTTAGGCAACTACATTATTCTTGGAAATCTGAAATGCAATATTTTTATTTTGAAACACCATCATTGCAGTCTGTGTGCATTTGTTTCAATTTGTCTAATCTCCTGTAGTGGAGAGGGAAGCGTGCATCACTTGCACTGCAGGGGACATCCCATTGTGGGAGATACAGTCCAATCAGTTTCTACACTTCTTGTACAAAGATTTAGCTTTATTACTGGATCAAAGAAAAAATGCCTTTGTTAATATCATGCCTAGGGACTGACATTCCACTGATTCACAGCAGTGTGAATCATGATCTCTTCCAATAAAGTCAAGAGTTTCAGTGTGGAACTACACTGTCAGGAGAGGAGAACAAAACTCTTGGTTTTATGCTGGCTCTCATTTCACATCCCTGTTAGGCACTTAGCATCTCCCCACAGACTGACCAGGGAAGAGCACAGAATGAAGCTGACTATTAGAACAGGTATTGAATTCTCACTACCACCAGATATGATTAGGAACTACTTGTTTCATCACACATTTCCATAGTTCTGTATATCTGTTTGAGGTTACGTATGCACAAAAATGTGTCCTGCACTCATATCTATGCTAGGAAATCAGTTAATTCCACAGATCATTTTAGGCAATACTTTTGTACTAGAGTTGCTGAGCAGTGTGTATGTTTAACGCTGTTGCTTAAAATCACCGTTTTCTAGAATGAGTGTTTCAACAGTTACCAACAACTTCTAAGGAACACTTGCTCAAGGTGCACTCAGTACTTCTGGAATGCTCAATCTTATTACCTGTAGCCACTGTTGGAGATGCATCTTTTCTTCTGCCAAACTGAGTGTTGGAGGGGCTTAAATGCTGCTGACACCAGTGCTGGAATGTCTTTTCCCAGATCAGTGCTGCTGTTCATCTCGGGCTGAAAGACAGAGTGGATGTTTCTCACACCTCGTGTTAGACTCTGAGACCCACACTGCTTTTCTGGAGCTACTAGGACCGATTCACAGTGAACGACACCCATATGTCTTTGCTTAAAGACAGAAGAATCTCTCAGTCATACAGGGGAACCTCCTGATGCTTCAGTAAGACATTTCCACCTCCCAGTCCAACTTCTGCTCAGAAGCACCATGCTTTACTGCAGGCCTTGTTTGACAGCACATACTGCACCTCAAGTACATACAGAACAAAGATCATCAATGTAACTATGCTCTGTTAGCAGAAAATTAAGCATGACTGCAGTGTAAGCCCAAGCCAGCATTTTCACCAGTTTGTTAGTGTAAGCAAGGATGAGGACGCACTGTTTCACAACGTGGTGAGCTCGGCTATGGACCGAAGGGCACCAGTGCCAGCCGCATGCTGCTGACATGGCAGGCCACGACCCAGTGCAGCCCAGCAGGACCAGGAGGTGGCTGTCCCTCTTCCTCTGAGGGCCAAGCAACCTCACGTCACTTCACCTTCATATAGTTCAGAGTGCACAGACATCTCTGGGAGCAGCTCTTGACAATTTAATGTGTCTGCACCCTGAGGACACAGCTAGGCATTCCTGGGCTTCAGTCATGGCCTCCAATCTTTTTAAAGCCCACTCACTCGTCTTTACTCATTTCCTTTCCACCTTGCTCTCCTAGGCCAGGCTTTAGTCAGGTGATGAGGCTCTGGGAAGCTTTCCCACTCCACAGATAGTGACTCTGTTACCTCTGTTACTGTACATTTGTTTAATTAATTGCTCATTTTGTTCCTGAGCTGTTGTGCTGGCCCAGTACGCTTACAGTATGCATGAGTGCCTAAAAGGTGACGAGGCTCCTAGGGTGACTCTGTCCCTTTCATTTATTTATAGAGCTTGAGCACATGATCCCTTATTAATTCCAGGCACCGCTAGCTCAGCCTGACTTGAGATAACGTGGCACAGGCTCCAGGCCGTCTCAGCTGGCATGACAGCAAGTGGGGAAGCAAGTTCCTGCTGCAGAGAGCAGGGCTGATTGGCCGCAATCAGAAAAGCAATTAAACTTCATGTGGCATTTGAACTGTGGACCTGAAGGTGCACAGAATAGCCTTTGGCCACTCTAAGATCTTTTTTTAAATGCTGCGAGTACTTAAAAGAGGTAATTGTAAGGACATAAATCAAGGTTTCTATTATTCCTCAGGAGGCCAACATCTATCACAGCAGACCTTAAAATGAATTTGAAATATAGAAATTATGGGAATTTATGTAGTAAAAGACTTTTTATAAATAAGCCATGTAGCAAAAGCTGAGACAAGCAGTCTCATCAGTACTATGGCAAAATTTGACAAATATTCCTTCTGGTGGGATGGTTTTGTTCTTTTCCCTGGGCTGCTCTTTCAGCTGTGCCAGTAGACCTGCTGCTGGTGCCATGCCTTGAGATGAAGTAGGGCCACTGGGCAGCCCGCTGAGGCATAAAGCCGTCTTTGCCAGGCTACCTCAAGTCCAGCACAGAGAATTTATTGTCCTGGATCCAGGCCCAAGGACTGCAGCTCTAGCTCTGCTGCTATCTGAGCAGTCTGGGACCAACATTTTACCTGCAGTTCACTTTTCACCATCTGTTAAACATCTTAAGACATTTGCACTGAACATTGAACATGCAGAGTTCTGTATCTGTATAATTAATGAGTGGTTATGATGTGACTGTTGGAAGACGTCCACAGAAAGTGGAGCTTCTTCCACCCACAGCAGCTATGCTGCCCTGTTCATCCTATGCATGCTCCCCACGGGTGCGCACAGCTAAATCACTCAGCACTGATCTGGATTTTCTTCTTCTTAAGCACTGTTTTTTTCCAATACAAAAAGGAGATGCCAAAGAAGGTTGTTGACTTCATGTAATTTCTCTGAGGTGCTCAGATACCAAGCTGCTGAGCATACTCTTGATAGATGAGATTAGATAAGAAGGAGTGAGATCAAATGGCAGTTTTCTGTTACTACCTTCCAGACAGTTGAGATGGAGCTCAGATACTAATGTGATGGGCATCCTAGAAACACTTAAGAAAGATATGTCATTGAGAAGCAACTAAATAAACCATTCTCTCCCCCTACACTTGCAGCTATACAGATGCTTTCCCCCATCCCATTAAACTGTTCTCTATCCCCAAGAGGCAGCAGTCCGGGGCTCTGGTGGTATAAGATTTCGGGCTGTTTCTGTCTGCCTAGAGTGGCTGCTGGAAAACCGAGTTCAAAGTTAAGAGGACTAGGTAGCAAAATGTAAATTTATACATGAGAAACTTTAAAAATTCATGAGCAAAAACCCTGTCCTTAAAAAGGGATTTTTGGAAAAATTTGCAAGAATTATTATTCTGTTTCCCATAATGGTGGATAGGAAGCTTGCAAAGTACACTCTTGGTAACATGTTGAACCTGCTGCCTTGGAAAGGATTTGATACATATTTTGTCTAGTGAATGGATTCCAGGGAACACAGGTGATCACCAAGATGTTAGCATTAATAAGATGTTAGCATTAATAAGCTCAGCAGAGTGACACTGTTGGGATTTAAACCACTATCTCAGTGATAATGTTACCATCTAGTATTGATCAGTAGTTAGAAAAGCATTTCCAGCTTCTAGGCAGACTTTGCCAGGAGCTATCGTGACGGCGTTGCCCACACTGAGCCAGTCCAGCTGCGGTGCCATTAGTTACCTGAAGAAGCTGTCAGCCACTGTAGCCGTATGTCTCTCAGCCACGACACTGATGGGGCTGTGCTGCTTTCTGTGCTGATGAGAGCTGCAGTGCTGACAAGGGAAAGCATTTCTAATATCACATAAGCCAGCTCTGCTCTGGGATGGTCCATGCTGAAGTGAGTAAAAGGAGATTTCTAGACTCTCTCATCTGTCACATCATGGTTTCAGAAATCCTAGCATCCTTTCTTCCAGGGGGAAGCTTCTGGATGCCCTTGGCACTACTGAACAATCTCTGCAAGCTGGTGTTTAGGCCTTGGAGCAGTGCCCACATAATTCATGCGACGAGGAGTGCCCCTCATGACCTAGCATCTCTGTTCCACCTCAGGCCGCAACTACAGAGCTTTGGGCCAGCACCTTCTCCATTACTGCTCCGGTGAGAGTCAGTTCTTCCGACGAGACACGGTCTGCAGAAGTCCTGGCGTGGCGGTGTGCATTCCAGATTCCACTTCAATAATTCACAGGGGCCACGGCGCGCTACCTGCCACGCAGACAGCCTCTCTCTCTCACTTATCCTTTAAATAAGGCATGCTCTCCTCTAACCACAGAGAAAGGTCTCAGAACTGACATGTATTTACTCTAAGTGGGGTTCTCAATCCTACCCTTTTGAAAAGAAAATCTCCTGTCAGGTATCAGAGGCAATCCCAGTGACAGTTTTGGTTAAGCTCATCAAGAGAGACTTGCATCATTTGAACTGATTTGGCCACTAAACAAAAGCAAATCTCCAGGTGTCCATCCCTTAAGCTTTGGGGACCTTGGGGTCCGCACCTGAGCTGCGAGGCACTGATGTTCTGTATGCTTTTCTATATTAAAAATACAAACCCCTGTATGTGTAAAGCTGCTTTTTGCACTAAATGATTCACTCTCCTTCACCCTTCGGATGCGAAGCGAACTGTTCAAAGCCTGCTCTTAGGGATGTTGTAGGTCACTTGTGGGCCACCAGCAGCACATTGCTCTGATGCTTGCACACCTCACAGCAGACCCCTCGCTGCAGCCCAGGGAGCGGCAGCCAGCTCTGTGCAGCACAGCTGGCAGGCAATGCCTGGGGTTTCCAGCCGTGCAAGCGGTCAGACAGACCCCTCCTGGACTACTGAGAATTATGTGATAGGGTAATTAGAGATGACATTTAGAAAGGGATTTTCCATTGTAGTCCCAGAAAGTCTCAGATTTCACCTATCAAGGGTGAAACTGGCAGTCCAAGGGCCAAGCTTTGCCCACAGAAAATTCCTCTGCTCTGCTGGAAATGGGGAACAGCTGTCAGGAGTGCACACACAGCCCAACAGCTGAATGACCCCTACAGTGCCTGTACACAATCAATTATAGAGAGTCAGGACCTGCCATTGCCACATCCCTGTGACCTGCAAGGCAGGTTGTGAGGAAAGGGCTGCAGATCCAGAATCACCTGGAAGGGCTGCATCCCCCGTGCCTGTTTTATTTGTGGTCAGCATCTGGGGAGCATGCAGTTTGTTTTGTGCCAGATTGCTGGGCCAGGTGGGTCAGCAGCACAGTACATCATGCAGCTTTTGGCCGTGTTCAAATCCTACAGAGCTTTGCAGGATAAAAAGGGCTGGCTGGCAGCAGCTGTACCAGTACTAGTAGCATTGTCGGGCTCTTTTCTGTGTAGTGAGACACCGTTTGTACTTACATTAGCTGAAAAAAACGAGCGTTTTTATACACCAAGGCCCAGACACACTAAGACCCCCTT
The DNA here is from genome assembly GCA_013396635.1 of Penelope pileata. NCBI lineage: Eukaryota > Metazoa > Chordata > Aves > Galliformes > Cracidae > Penelope > Penelope pileata. The sequence continues at coordinate 3,901,683 of WBMW01005934.1, forward strand.
TTGCCTAATATCTCCTCAGTTGCTTTTCAGACACTTGTTTTTCAACCAACTGAGCAGCTGATACATGGCAATGAGACTCACAGCAGCCAGGGCACTGATAAGGGGAGTACTGAAGGAAATCTGGAAGGGAATCCGGAAGGCTGGGGCCTTGCCCTTCCCTTAGGACTTAGACATTCACCTATGGCCTTGAGTTAGGTGCCTGTGTACAAGCGGGGTTTATGGCCCCTGCATAATTTCCTAAGAGTAATCATCTCTTTGGACACAAGTAAGTGACTTACCAGGCATGTACTTGACACCGTACCCAATCTAGTATTACAGCAAGGCACAAAATACAGGAGCTGTAGCCACTTCCATTCAAAAGAAAAGGCTGGAAGAGAAGACTGCTGCATGCCTTGTGTGTGACGGCTAGCAGCTAGCTGACACACCAAGCAAAGGTCAAAGAACTGGGAGCGGTGTGCTTAAATCCTGGCACTGCACATCTGCCTCATGGCTCCTACACGGCCTATGTCAGCCACGATGTGGCGAGAGCCTGGAAGTGGTGCTGAGCCCATGAACCCCGTGGGGCCTAGCACTCGGTCAGGCTGTGCAAGGCCTGTGTTCAGGTCTGTTCTAGCACAACAGCAAGTAGGTTGCACTTTGAACAAAAGCGGGTACAAGAAGAATGGAACTCTTAGAACAACTCCTAAATTTCCAGTCCATAAGCTGGGCATGCCAAAAACCACCGAAAATGCTGAGGCTCGCAATTTGTTGTATGAGTTGACAGTGTTGCTCAGCTGTTTATAAGGCTGTCTGGCATTTAAACCTAGTGCACAAAAAATCTGGAATCAGAGTGGAACAGTAGCTGACATTGCAAAGTTGTACAGGGCAGTGAAGGATGTGTAATGCCAGCTGCCTGTACGGTGTCCCCCTGCTACCGGCTTCCCATGTGACCCTGGGCAAATCTCATGGCTTCCCTGGGCGCCAGTTTCTTGTCATAGTGAAAGGTGGAGGCACCTCCTCACTGCACGGTGGTGCAAGATAGAGGTGGCATGAGGGACCTGGGTGGGAGCAGTAAGGCTTCTGAGATTTGACCTACAAGGTCAAAGAAATAGAGAATTAGGGTTATCCTGGAATCAGAAATGGAAATTACTAATGTTAAATCTATTCGAGGAAACTAAGGTGCTAAATAAAATATCTCCAACTCCAGGAAGAGCCCTACAACTCAATTCTGCTACAACACTGTGTATAAAAGCCTCACTTGTGTTTCTTCTTCAGCTATTCTGAATATGAGTGTTTTTATTTTATTCCAAAGTTAAAGCTGCACAAGTATCTTCAACCAGGTGTGAAACAAAGCTGCTTGGTTAACATGGATTGGTGGGCCTTCAGTTTAGTTCTCCATTTCCTCTCCCTCAGGGACATGAGTGAAAATGGTAAAAAAGGCATCACCAAGTAGGACAGAGGCAGGAGTCAAAGAGACCCCATCAAATATCTGCGGTGCCACCTAAGTTCAGGTGCAATGTTGCAGTGATGCCTTTGAACAGGCTGCTCAGTGTCCTCACAGAAAAGAGCACCCAACTGCCAGCAGGGCTCTGCTCTGCAAACCGAAACCATGGAGGCTGTGCCGGAGCAGAAGCAGGGAAGCTCCACTCATGTGGAGGCTGTGCCTGGCATCAGGCTGCCCCTGAACTCCCTACAGCTCCCTTCAGCCTCTTCCACTTCTCCCTGCAGGTCTGCGCTGAAGCTGAGTAATCAGCACAACAAAGAGGTGCCTAAAGCAGAACTAGATTGTGTTTTCTAACCAGCCCTCCAAAGCTGTTGTGGGTTAGCAATACAGTTCCACTTTTGACTCATCTCTAGAAATGAACTTCCTTTCTTTCTGCCAAAAAAGGTGACCTGCAAGCCAGTCTGATGCAAGGTAATTTGCCCTGTTTATGTGATGACTTTGATAAGGCACAGAGATTAGTGCTCTTCCTTCAAAATAAAGCAACAGTTTGTTTATGTGCTGTAATCCCAAGTGACTTTTTTTACAGTGAGAGACTGCATGTGACAATAATTTGGAGAGAAATGTTGGTTGTAAAACTAAAGAGCACTTTAAATATGCTGTTGCTGTCTCTGCCTCTCGCTTGCACGTACCCCCAGTCCTGGCCCCTCTCAGCAGTCACAAGATAAGCTTCGAAGAAACAAGGCCATTGATTGACAGCTCATTAGAAGTTGCAAGAGCAGCAAAACACAAACTGGAGCAGCCCATGGCTTTATGCTGGCCGGGCTGGGAGGCGTGCTGGTCAGCAGTGGCCTGAGAGGAACAAAGACCGCAGGAGACACCGGAGGAAAACAACATGAAATTTTAATGGTGTGCTCGAAAGGCCAGGTGTAATGGATCAGGGCCAAGGCCTCCCCTGCCCCCCCTGCCCCGCTGCCTATATTTACATTCTATATATAGGCACAGAGAGTATAGGTTGTGCCATGTGGCACGTACACACACACACATGGATTCAGAGGATCCCAACTTTGATATGCCAGACAGAATTTATCTGCAAATCCATTTATAAATGAAAGGCTCCAAGTATATACAGTGTTAATATCTGTACATATTAGATGTCACAGTTCTAGTCTTAGATAAGGTCGCACACCGAGCCAAATTCACCCCTGCAGTGAAAGCCAGGCAAGTTTTACTAGGAATGAATCTGGCTTAATGTATCTGCTTGTAGCTATGTTTGTTTTTACAAATCCTGTTTATCCCTCACGTAAGCATATTCCTCATAGTTAGAAGACTTCTACCAGGCACATGCCAATCCACCTCCAAGCCATTAGCTCGGATGTCTGTTTCTTCAGCATCCCTTGGGGTCCTTCAAGCCCCTGCTCTGTGCTGGAGGGTCCTTGCCCTTCAGACATCACAAATGCCCCCTGGCATGCACGTTGGTGACCGCCCTGCCTGGACCCTGAAAGCACAAAGTGGTAGACAGGAGTTCATCACAAATTAATGTAAGGAAAATTAGCCTTGGCCCTTTGTATAGAATGTCATCTGACAACAGCTACAATTGATTTTTAGTTGAATTTTTCCAGTGACATCTTTTTCTCAAATTCCTTCTTTTCCATGCTGAGGAGCATTCTGTTTAACATGTAGGTAGACGTGCTTGATACCAAAGATTGAATTATTTCTAGTTCTGTAGGTCATTTAGTCCGATTTCTTGCATAAGTACTCAGAAAAAGAGTAGTTACCTCCTTTTCATGGTTATCTCCTTTTCGTACCATCCTTTTCAAGGGCTTCAAATGTATCATTTGCAAGCTTTCTTACTAGTAGAAATCCATTATACAAGTGGATCAGCAAGGCTGGATAATGTTTCTTTTGGCATCTTAACACACCAAGTACATCCAGAATCTTTTATAGGATACCCCTAAATCTGGGACACCCTGGAGAAAACACCAGCAAGAGAAAAGGTCTAAAAGAACAGACAGGTGAGCTGCAGCAGCCACTGTCAGACTGCTTAGCATAGGAACTCTCACATCCTGCTGGAATTCAGGCAACATTCCTATTTGCTTAAAGACTTTACAGGTTAAGGAGAGGCAGTGTTTTATGCAGTGAATAAACTGAGACCATGGACATTACCATGGCATGGACTTTACTGATAAAACAAGATCCCATGGCCATAGTTCTTAAGTAAGCATAACTTAGATTCAGTTAAACCAGTGGTGTTATAGAGGCATAGACCTGGAATAAAGAAGAATATAATATAAAACTCACTTTCAATTTAAGAAAATCTATGTCTCCTATAATACAATAATAACATTTTCCACTTCTTTAATATGTTTTCTCTTCAGATCTCAAGGTGTAACAAGGGTGATATGTAAAATTACACCCTGATTTTAGCAACAGAGACTCCAAGTCCTGAGGCAGGCAGCATGATTTGCCTAAGATCCCCTATGGATTTGTTAGGAGCCATCTTTCACTCCTTTGTTCTACCTTCTGCTCAGGCCAAATCTGATTTTACTTTCACTTGACCATTGAATCTACAGGTAATCCTTCAGAAAAACTTCCAAAATGCTATGTGCAATGAATATAACACTATATAGGAATAAGGATCGGAGCTTGTGTAGTCTGCACATACAGAAATCAACAGGTTTCAGTAGAAGTTTGGGGATTGGGAGCTTTGAGGGATACACCTAATATACAGAAAATCTGTGTGCATGTGGAGGCAAAATTTGCAGTACAGCTCCAAGCCAATACACAAAAAGGCACGAGATGTAACCTTTCTCCTGTATTGTAATCCTGCCCTTTCCTAAGTCTCTGTTCCCCAGCCGCAGTGAATTGAAAGGAAATATTGAAGCAGGCTGCTCATTCTTCTGGGCTGTGGCTGCGGGGGCTTCCTCGAGACCCGCCAACACAAAGCAAAGCCCTGTTCTGCAGGGACCCAGCGTTCCCCGGGGGCCCTCACATATCCCTCCATTGTAATTTCCCTTCCAAAATAGTATAGTGCTTTACAAAAAGCCCAAAACACAATAGTATGACTCAGCAGTTTGGATCTGCAGGCCAGCCCGCGGGAATGTGCCATTGCCCGTAACCCAGTGGCACTGCGCACCTCACAACCTCGATGCAGAGAGGCTGGGCAAAGGGATCCAGCGACTCCGCTTCAGTTCCAGGTGTCCTGGGCACACACATCAGCTAGTGCTAGATACTGAAAGAGAAGGCATTTAAGGAAAACACATAGAAATGTCATCATTGTCCAACCTGCAGAGTTATTTTAGGAGTAAATCAGGCTGGATACTGAAAGTCACTAAGGAGGCGGATGAGGCAGCTCTCTGGGCTTCTCTGTCAATAAGGCAGGCCCTGCTACAGCTTGTGGCCTCTCAGTTACCATAACAGTGCTATTTGTGAAGCCTCTGGCAACAGAAACCACCAACTGCAGCCAATACAGCTTGTGGTGCCAGTGGTGCCTCCAGCCCAATGGGAAGGCGACAGAAAAATGAGGCCAGGTGTTGGAAGGAAAGGGGACTGGCGGAGCAGTGAGGGGAGAAAAGACAAGGCAGGAGGCAGTGTTCGGAAACAGTAGAATTACAAGAAAGAAGAAGTAGCAGACAACTGTAAAAAAAGAGAAGGGGAAAAGAATACGAAAGCCAGCTTAGCCAGAAGTGGTCCTCAGAGTTAGCCCCGGGGCAGGCAGCGGTGAGTCAGAGCCATGCTTCCCCGCTGGGAACAGCCAGGCCGTGCGTCATACACGGACAGAGAGGTTGCTGTGCTTCCGTCACCCTGCCGCTCTCCCTCACCCTGCTAACCACCCAACCCTTCCCACCAGCCACAAGCCCTGCTTGCACCATTTTCCCCCCTTCTCTGCATTTTCCTCCTGTGATTTCCCTGAAACGTGCCTGCTGCCTACTTGAAACCCTTGTGAAAGCTTGCATTGCCTCAGGTTCATTGGTGCCTGATCAGCTTTCAGCCTCTCCATTTTCTTGTTGCAAACTCTTCACCTCATTAAAGAGAGTTTTGTTTTCCCAGCAACTTTCCCTGAAACCAGAAATTCTGGGCAGAATTTTGGAACGTGTGGCCATGCTCAGGAATGACTTCAGCACCCAAGGTACACACAGACACTTGAAAACACAGCCATTTGGGGTTGGTACTTCCCAATAAGGCGGCTCTTTGAAATGAAGCATGCTATTTATCCAATTGCAAACTGCTTTTCCCATGGAATTTTCTGAAACTGTTATGTTTATGTCTCCTTTTAAAGAGGAGACAACTCTAGTACTTTGCTATTTTTTCTGTTGTTCCAGACTGCTCTATTTTCAGTGAGGAACCCCCCAGTTTTTCTTTTATTTAAAAAACAAAACAAAACAAAACACATCATTTAAAAAATTCAAAGGAAATAATGAAAATCAGTCCAGAGAGTTTTATGTTCTGAGTTTTCCATGTGTGTCAATCTGCTCTGCCTCTGTACACCCTCAGCGCCCCACAACAAGTAGGACCAAGCTTGAGGGAAGATGAGCTCCCTCTTGCTGAATGGCCGGTGCCACCTGTCAGCACACTTTTAAAGGATTTCAGTGCATTTTCCACTAAATAACCACATAATGCATGCCCATAGCACTTGAAGAACACCCCAGCCAAGTGGCCTCCTACTGTGTGCAAACCTTGGCAAACCAGGTCATGGGCATCCCCTCCCAATGTCCCTGCCAGCTACAACTTGGTCCTGGCAGTGGGTGACCGGCCAGATTTTCCTGGGGGGCCATGGAAGTGAAACAAAGACTGTAAGAAAGAAACAGTGAGCACCTTTCCAGATTTAAGGAGAGACTTTACTGTAGTTTTGTAAGAGGATCTCATCTCTCTCTTTAATAAATAAAGAATTTGGGTGACACAGGACCTTCTTGTCTCCAGTGGAGGACATTTTTCCCCGGGGAACCTGAAGCTCAGTTATTAAAAATGAAAATCTATCTCAGCCTTTCAAGTCTGTTCTTGGAAACACCAGCTGTTAAAAAGGGGAGAGAAAAAAATGAGCCAAACCGAAGGACCCTTTCGGACAAAATTTTTCTGTGATCTTGGAACCAGGACAACTGCATCCAGCTACTCAGAGGAGAACAGGTGAGCTATGATGCTTGTTACATATCACACAGAAAATGCTGAGTTTCCTCTGAGGTGCTCACTACCTCGAGTGCTGAGCTGCACATTCAGACTTCAAACCCTAAGAAAACCCTCTTCCCAAAACTGTCTGATGCATCTCCCCAGGCTGCTGTGGGAAATGGGTTTTCAGGAGCATTAGAAGTGCTATGAGGGACTCAGGAACTGTCAGCTGAAAACAGTCCTTCAGGAAAAATTCTAAGATATCCTGTTCTGCCAAATTACCTTCAGACTTGTTTTCTGGGTTTGGATATTTGTCAGAACATTGCTTGTTTGATTGCTTGTTTCCTACCAAAACTGTGAAGTCTAACCAATCTAGTCTTACTGGAATCTGGAGATGATTTGCCACTGGATTCACTAGGAGAAGAATTAGCTCATCAGTTTTTTATGTTAGTCCTAATGGGTATACACAAAAAAAATGCTACATTTACAATGAACACAGTGAAAACAAAAAATCAAAGAAGCACAAGGAGATTTATCTACCTCTGTCAACTGAAGTGGATTTTTTCTACCTTCATAGCTATCTTCAACTTTTGTGTTTTATACACAAAAATTTCTAGCACATGGAGAATTTATTAACATTGTTAGCTGAAGACAATAAAAAAGCATCAGAAAGAATATTCTGTGGGTGATGAAACAAATAATATAGATTTTCATATGAAAACAAGGGATCTGAAATTGCAAACAACTGTGTTTCCAGTTCCAGAGACTCTGCTAAAAAGTACTCTAAGCTGACTCTATATTCAACATCCTGTAAACTCTTTATGAAACTGATAGGAAAGCCTACGACTGGAGCAACAAAGTAAAGTTATTTTTATAATTTTTGGTTCTATTTTTTATATTTGTATTTCTTCTTTTCTTTTTTAAAATAAATAGATAAAAGTGTCAACCAGTTGGCAGGTTCTAGCAACTAGATATTCCTTTGCTATTCACAGAATTAGGCAATTCTGATTTTATTCCCACTTCTACTTTCTTGCTTCAGTTTAAATTTTACTGCATCTAAGACTTAAATGCTCCACTGTGCTGAGCACCCACAATGGTCCCATACTGCAGGAGAAAACACAAACCCTCAGCGCTAGAGGTCAACTTTCTCTGCTTTATCTTCATGTTTGGTAGAGTCCAGCTCTATTTTTCCACTATTTTCCATCCAAATATGAATGCTTTTGAGGTCAAACCTCAAGAACACTGAGCATTTACCAAAATAAATGGAATACAGCGTGCTGGTTGCAGCCAAAGGTCCACTTAGCCCAACGTGCAAGCTTTGTCAGTTCTTCGACAGAACGCACAACATTAAGGCAGTATTCCTCTTCCATAAGATGGAATGATAACGCATCCGTGTTCTACTGGGACCACATGCAGTGTACTTTGTTAGGAGCTGATTCTGCAAAGACTTTTCTAATCCATATCCTTTAAGTAGCACTGGCAATAATAAAAAATCAAGGAATTCAGAAAATAAGCCCCAAAATAGGGCTTATTGTTGTCGCTAGTTCAAAAATCATTAGGAAAGTAGACTGTGGAATTTTTTTAAAAAAGTAATTAAAATGTATCACTTTTATATTTTTAACTTATTATTTCAAAAGAAGATTTTTCCACTTAAGTAGATTGTAACAGAACTCCAGCCACAGAATCAAACAGCCTTATACAGGCAGGGAGCCCTCACAGGCAAAGTGAAGACTCTGGTGCCAGCCCCAGAGGTTACACAAGGTGACATTTAGCAGCACCATCATTTCTCATGCGGTGATACAGAGGAAAGACCTAATTCTGCCAGGCAGTGAGTGTATCTATCTGGTGACTCCTGAGTATTCTCAGTGTCCATTACAAGGAATACTCAAAAGTGTTCTTGGTATTTCTGTTGGAATATATCCCTCTGAAGTCAGTTTTCCTTTGCCCTTGGCAAGGAGTGGCTCAGGCCTTCATAGAATGAGGCTGCGACTCTGCAAACACTGTATGCATATTTTACATTAATATCTAGAACAGTTCCCTCATGCATTCCCAGTGGCAGAGTCAAGCATCTGAGCAAGTTTATGCTGCAAGAGTTGGTCCAGAATACAAGAGGGAAACATACGACAGAGGAAAGAGAAGTGAAATCACATGAATGAGGCAAGAAAAAACAGAAGAGGATAGGAGTGCAGAATCAGAAGGAAAAGGCAGGCAGTGGAAAGAGCGCAAGGATCAGAAAAAAATGAAATTAATTTAACGTTAACAGTAAAAGGCAAATCAACAAATGCTTTTCTTGGTCTCGTTATTTTTTTAATAGAAAGGAAATATTCATGGGAACTTTCTCTGAAGTCATTAGCACGCTGTAGAAATCCTTTTCTGTACAAAGTCTCCATACAATTGGGCAATTCCTCAGAGAAAGTGAAATTCTACAGCAAGTCTTTGTGAGGAGAGGGGAAAGAAAGAAAAGGCAGGGAGGAAAAACTCGGTGTGACTCCAGCACAAAAGAGCCTGTTCAGGGATGAACGGATACACACCTCAGCCCCGGTTGTTGGTGTTTCCCTCAACTCATTGCCTCTAAGGCGATGAGCAAACTTGCAGGGCTGACGACAGCAACCACTGACTGCAAAATGCAAAGTCCTGCCTTTGAAGCTTGCAGTAAGAATCAGGCGCAAGCTTGAGAGAGGATAAAGCCTTTTCCCAAGACACTGCCAATACCTGGGGAAAAAAGAATGTTTCAGGTTTGCTCTGAGAGAAATTAAAAGGAGCAGCTCCAGCGAGCCTTCTTAAAAAGCCCTTCAGAAGAAAACCCCAGCAGCAATACCCTCTCTGTATTATTTAGAAAGTGATCCTGCTCTCTGTCACACCTTTTCAAATGTGCAACAACACTTGTGCCTACCAGCACCGTGTGCAGAACCCAGCGAGCCCTCCAGTCACCGCGAAGGCCAACTGTCTCCACAAGGTTAGCTCGTGCGAGGAATGTGCAAGGACGGTCAAAACCTGAAATTCAAGCTGGGCTTTTTCTGCGTCATGCAACAATAGTAAAATGTTTCTGCAGTGGTAGAACACAGCTAGTAGACCTGTGGGTACGTGTCAGGGCAGAATACAGTGTTTTCCAATCCTAAGCACTCAAAGACCCCGAAAAATCATCAGATTGACCCCATGTCCTTAAGATAACAAAATAAACATAATCAACCCCAAGCGTTTTTCCTGTTCATGCTTAGCTTTATGATCCATTAGGCTACTCTTAATTTCCCTACTGCAACCATGAGAGCTAGAAAAATAGAAATGAAAACTGAGATGATGATACAGGCTTTTGGTTTCAAAAGGTGGGGCTTTAGCAAAGACTACCCCCACCAACGTCAAGTTGGCCCTGTGTGGGTTTCAGGAGCCCACCCAGGCAGAGCAGCTCGCAAGACTTGTGCCTAAAATTACAATGCATTCTGCAATTACAGAACAATGCTGAAATAGCATTTTGTCAGTAAAATAAGAAATAGTTCTGAAGACATAGAGGGGATATGCGGGGGGGGGGGGGGAGTAACTAAATAAAAGAAGCAATATTGTTCACTAGTCTTCTGAGCACGATAGCAGGCTAACCAAAGGGTTATAGGCTGGCATGACATTCTGTCCACAGATGGCAGCTGGACACTACTGCACATGATTTTAGATTAATTTCTTGGATGAACTTACTGCCACGTACATTAATGAGCAAAAAAATTCTGGCAGAGTATCTATCCCCAGGGCTCCACTTCCAAGGTAAGACGCTCGTCTCCGTGCTATTGTAGAAACTCTCTTTGCAGAATGCAGCCAGCTCGGTGGTATAACTTGCCCTCAGTTCACAATTTTCCATTTCAGACTCACTGTCTCTGTCTTGGTTTCGGTCTATTTACTCGGAGCCATTTCTTAACAATGTCTAATTTCCTCAAGGAATCCCTCTGAGTCCCCTCTCTTAGAAATGCTGCCATATCTTTTTTTTAATCATTGAAAGGCACAAATATCCTTCCTGAGCTCTCTTACTATCCAGCCTGATTATATACATAGATTTCAGTTTCCATACATTTTCAACACAGTAGGAGTTCCCAAAATGCAGCCTCTGGGGATATAAAGTGTGGCCCCAACTGCAGCTCACCAAGATGAAAACAAAGCCGATCAGGTACTGTTTTTACTGTTAATGAGCCTAACCAGCAGGCAGTTATTACTCAGTCTGGAAGACATAAGCTGTTGGAATTGCAGTGCATTCATTTTTTATTTATAGCAATGCACATTCAAATTACGAGGAGAAGTAGCCCTCCAGCATCTGGCATTTTGCCAGCGCCTGACCATCAGTGTGACAAAACTTGAACATCTTGAAGATATAGAGTGCCTTTTGTTGCTTTTATTGATAGCATTCCTTTCCCCTCCTACTGCCCATTCCCTTGGCTATCAAAAGTGGGCAGCTAGGCTTCATTAATTTAGGATTCAGGCCCTTACTGAAAATGAAAGAAATGAGCCCATTTTCTTTTTCACTTGATGGTGATGTACAAGTCAGACACGCACTGATCCTCTGGTAATGAAGAAAAAGCTCAGCCCTTCTGGCAAGTAAAAGAGTAAAAATGAACTAATGAACAAGAACCGTAAAGAAATGGGTTTCTTAGAGAGGGTACACCTTATTAGCTTGCTGATCTATTAATTACAGTTGTATCTACTTCACCCAAAATCACATGGCTGAAGTATTTAACTGGAGAGGCTCACAGAACCCTTTCCAGGAGCACCATGTGAGGAACCCACAGTAATTCACCTCACCTTGCTAGCAATCAGTTTCCAATCAAATCCCTCCCCTGAGTTTAAGTTACAAACCTCAATAACTGCATGGCAGACTTGACAGCAATTAACATTTCTTAGCTGCCAGCTGGGTTTTAAAATCTTCCTTCCAAGTGACCTCGTTAGGTAGGCTTTAAAGGCAACCTGACAGGGCGCTGCTTTGTGTTGAGGAGCTTGGTCCTGCACCTCCGGGTTTGGAGAGGCTCTGCTGTTGAGCTCAGGGGAAGGCACCTGCAGACTATGGCTGCAGACAATGGCGGAGTAAGCAAAACAACGGTAAATGGTTGTTCAGAGCAGGAGTGTTGGCTTTTGTCTTTTTTTTTTTAAATCTTCTCAGTGAGGGAGCTTCATAGAAGACACTACTGAGAATTTATCCTTATTAGCTTAGGTGTTTAGTTCTGTGTATTGCTCGTGTGCAGGAGTTAGCGTGAAGTATGGTAAAGCATTCCTTGACCCTAAAACCTCAACGTTCAGCCTTTAAAAGTGAAGGAGAATTTTCTCAGTCATATAAAGCCAAGAAATACAAGTTTTGTTTGAAAATAACTAGCTGTTGCTGTAGTCAAACTCTCATCAGCTTTAAAACTAGCCAACAGCTTCCTAGCCCGTCTGCGTGCCAACGACTCTGCTTTCAGATGACTTGAGATCACTTTTGTGGAAGAAGGATCAGGCTGAGAGCAGCTTCACAGGGTTCTAAATCCAGCAGTGCTCGCTGAGTCCCACTGAATGTTAACAGATGTAGGCTTCTTTTTCACCCCTCCTTGTTCCCACTTAAGATAGAGCAAGCTATTCTTTCTGCAAGGACCAGGGGTGGAAAAGCAGTTTTACGCAAAGCACCTTCTCCTCTGTCCCATCCCTGAGCTGCCTGCTGTGGCCTTGCTGGGGAGTGCAGCTGCCTGAGCCCCCCTCTGTCTCTGAGGCCCTGAGTCTCCTTCCCACAGCCTGAACGAAGAGATGAGAAGCCGATGACAAGAAAGGTGAGACCAATCTGCTGGGTTCCCCCACAGTGCTGCCCTGGCTGGGCCCCACGAGCCCCCCAGCCCAGTGTCTGGGCACCGTGGGGCTCGGGGACGCTGGTGGGTGCCCGTGCCGGCTGAGCCGCCTCCAGCAGCCGGGCCTAAGGGGGCTTCTAAGCACAGCCCCGGCCCCGCCATTCCACCCGCCGCCCGGGCCCCAGCCGCCCCTCAGGCAGCAGCTCCCATTGGGGAGCGTGTCCTCGCGCCCCGGGGCCATTGCGTCGTCTCCCTCGAGGACGGGCAGCGTGTGCCACTCCCGTCCCTCCCCTCAGCACACTCCACCCCCCGCCCGGAGAAGCAGTGAGCCGCAGGGGAACGCCAGCGCTCCTCGCAGCGATCGGCCCAGCCGCGCCCCCCGGGGCGTGGCCAGCTCCGCGCCTG
>WBMW01005934.1:3914558-3926948 GCA_013396635.1 Penelope pileata
CCTCGGTCGACGCTGCGGGGGCGGCGGGATCCCGGCCGGGAGCCGGGGCCGCGCTGTCGCCGAGGCGGAGCGGAGGGGTTGCGGGCGCCGGCGGTGCTGGGCAGCGTTGTTTTGGGCGCTGGCACGCACGTGTGCCGGGCCCGCCCTCCGGCACGGCCCGCGCTGTGTCAGCGGGCATGTGACCGCCGCGCCGCGGGGCCCCGTGACACCGCGGGGCTGCAGCCCGGGGCCGGGCGGGTGCATCCAACGCGCTGCGCTGTGCCGGGCCGTGCCGTGCTGCACCGAGTGCGCCTCAGGGCCTCCGGAGGAGCTTACGCGAGGTCCGGGGGAAGCTGTCCTCGGCGCTGCTTTGCGTTCTGTCTGCAGTGCTTTCCGAGTGCTCGGGGATGGGCCTGCCTGTGCCGTGGGAGGACCCCTAAAACCTAGTTCTTTGTGACCCCCTCTGTGCAATGTGTGCTTGGTGCCCTTGTCACACCGCATTGCGATGGATGTGTATGTCCCGGCGGGGCCCTATGGGTGAGACTTGGCAAAGCTTGCTGCAAAGGTAAAAACTCACTATTGCCGTGCCTCTCCAGCGAGGGATTGTGCAGAGCTGGCAGAACATCCATGCCTGTGTCTCAGGGCCTCCAGCTCCCTTTGGTGCGCTGCTCCTAAGCCACTGATGAGAGCGTGCAGTTAGGCCATGACGGTGCTGCTGTCACCCACTGCTCAGCGGGGCCGCCCCAGGGGCTGGCGGCAGGGCTGGGCGAGCTGCTGGGGTGCAGCTGCCCACATAACCCCAGTGTCTCCAGCTGGGGTCCCGCACACCCGGCTCTCGCACCGCTCTGGCCCTTTGTCTCCTCTCACACACTGGTGCTGAGCCTGGCTCACCTGGGGGGAGATGGGAGCTCCGAGGGGAGCGCTGAACGTATCCTCATAAAACTGTTATTAATGTCTCCTTCAGGCCTGAAATTCCTCTTGCTAGTCTTCCGTTCTGTTAAATGCTTCGCAAACCAGAGCAAAGGAAGAGACGTGAAGAGTTGAATTTCACTGCCTTGTTTGGAACTGGGTGGAAATCCTGGAGATGGATCTCTTAGGAGACTGTCTTCCAATGGGGTTAGATGCACAGGTAACAGCCGAGGGACTTGTGGCTTTCTGGTAAATCTACTTCTAATTACTATATGTTTGCAAAGAGCTCTGCAATAGTAATTTAGGGTTTATTTGGGATCTTTCATCCACCATCCTTGTCCAATTCTGTGCTGCAGCAGAGCTTGGGAGCATTTGCTATGATGTCTGCAGAAGTCCTGCTTTAAAGCCTGACACTGGCAAATGTGTTTTTTTTTCTTTAACAGTAGGGTAAACTAACACATTGATAGTGCACGTAGGCTTTAGGGTGAGAGAGGGATAATGGAGTCTTCATGTCTTCAGATGTCTTCATTTGAGCTGAGGGAAGAAATGGGAAACAAGGGAAAGTTGGCCCGAACTGGGAGAAGCTATGGAGAGCTTCACAGAAACAGCTTTGCTAGCTCTAGTGAGTTTTGCAACCACTGGGGTTTCTTAAAAACCCAGCCTTGCAGCCTTGTGATTATGGGCTTTACTTCACCAACACGTGGGTGAAAAAGTGAATGGGGCATACCACAGAGTTCAAGTAGAGCTGGCCAGAGCAGCGCAAGCCAAAGAAGCTGACTGGTCCAGGGTGGTCTGAGGGATCGGGGTTGCTTTTTACAACCAAGTCTCTTCAGTTTCTACATGCTGAGGCTGGGGGCCAGCTCCTGCCCAGTGACCAGCTGTGGGACTGGAGCTGTGGGTGGGGTCTCAGGCGTGTGAAGTTTGGCTATCTCTGGCCAGGCGCTTGAGGACTTTACACAAAGCTCTGATCTTTACCACTGAGTCACTTGCCTCTCCTGCCCACAAAGATGGGCTGCACTGGGAGGGAGGGGACAGCAGGCACGGAGCAAGAGCTGTGTTTTACTGCTGGAGCAGAAGGCATTGTCTCCTGGATGTGATTCTTGATGTGTCTTAGCTGTTTCCTCAAATGTCCCTTTATTGCAGGAGCAATGGATCGCCCCAGCTACCTGGAAGAGGACTATTCTAGCCTGGATGGGCTGGACGATGACGTGTTTCACTCTGATGACTTTGGACTTGCAGGTCAGCCTGGTGAGATGACTGCAACTGGCATTTTCACACAGAACCAGTCCTACAGCTGCCTTCTGGGGAGGTTTCAACTATTTCCCCTCACACACTGCTGCGGTCCCGGTGTCAGGCATCCTGAGCAGCAGGACAAGGCAACTCAAACACTCAGCCCGTCCTCTTCCAGTCAGGATGTTATGTTGCCTTGTGGAGTCACTGAAGAGCCCCGGAGACTCTTCTATGGTAAGAGCACTCCAATGTCACCAGCTTTTCAGCAAGGAAACTGTCCCTTCAGCACTTCCCCAG
Source organism: Penelope pileata (assembly GCA_013396635.1). Taxonomy (NCBI): domain Eukaryota; kingdom Metazoa; phylum Chordata; class Aves; order Galliformes; family Cracidae; genus Penelope; species Penelope pileata. Next base: position 3,916,974 of record WBMW01005934.1, read on the forward strand.
TCAGGCAGTTTCTTTCATTAGAGCTTTAAATTAAAGGACTTGAATAATTTTGCTTTTGACCTACTCCCTGAGGAAAGACATTTTCTTACCCTTGCTTGTCACTGCAGGCACTAGGCACTAGCTCATTGCTTCTGCTGTACTTGATGCTTCTACTTTTTTTCTTTTTCACTTCATTCTGTCGTTTTATCTTACTACTAGGCATTAAAATATTCACCATCCCTCATATCCTGCCATTTACCTACGTTTTTTTAACCTCTTGTGCTATCTCGTCGACATAGGAAAACTCCTGGAAGTTTTCGGTGGAGAGAGGAAAATGCAAAAATTCCTACTTAAGTGGGACAGCATTTAAGCTCTTTACTGGAATTAAACTTGTTGAATAAGTAGCATGTCCATACAGCACTGTTTAACTGATGGGGCACCCCTCAGCGTTGTATAGCCAATCCAGCTTTAGTTCAGATCAGTCCCACTAAACTCCACATAACTGAGAGTCTGAAAGAAAAGGGACAACTTGAGGCAGAGATGTTGGGGGAAAAAATGTAAAACTATCATGAAAGAAAAAAACACCTCAGCACTTTTGTCTGAGCCATAAACAAGCAAAAAGAACCAAGTGTAACATCCTTCCAGTCATTCGATTAGGGGAAGCAACACAATGTTCTGCTTAATTGATATCAATCTACTTAAAAGCTGAGCAAATGCTGTGCTGCATGCTTATGGTACAGTCCTTGTTTGGGCTTCAAAACTTGACTTTAAAATGAGTCAACAAATCAGGATTATGTGCAGCTCTTTCAGTATGCCTGGAGTGTACTGAGCCAAGGAGCTGTTCTTTGTGCTGGGAGAACGACTCTTCTGATCTCTGTTTTGTAGGGAATGCTGGTTACCGCTTACACGTCCCTCCAGTTGGCTTTGCATTGGATCCAAATCTCCAAGAAGAGCCTCAGGAAGGTCAGCGGGAGGCACGTGCTGAGGTGCAGATTGCACGGAAGTTGCAGTGCATTGCAGACCAGTTCCACCGGCTCCACATGCAGAGGGTAGGGTATTTCCAGAGGGGAAGGTGGGGGGTTCTTATCCAAGAGTGGTGCTCCAGAAGACTGGCTGCAGGCATCAGCTAAGCAGGCTGCTGCCTAAGGCAGCAGACTGCCAGCAGTGATGAAATGGCATGGTATCCCTATGCATTTTGCTTGTGCTAGATTGATGGCTTTTTGTAAAAGATGGGCAGGTAGAGGGGAGAGCATGTGTAGGATTGCATTTATTGTCTGGGAAGGTAGCTGCTGCTGTTTGCTATTCCAATTCTCCTGGTTCATCATCAGCAGGGTCACTGATGCTTTCTCCAGCATTTTACTTTTCTTCTCCACTTTCCTCACCACCAGCATCCTCTCTTCTGTGGTACAGCTAGTTGTCTGTGGCTTGTATCAGTTCCTCATCTTGGAGATGACAACAAGCCCGGAGTCTGTTTTTGACACTCCTTGTTGTCTAGGGATAGCTGTCTCAAATATGAGAGTGTATTTAGATCATGCTAGACTTGCTCACAACTCCTCTGTGAGACAGTCCTAGCTCATGTCTCAGACTTGTGACCAACTTCCTCACAACAAAAGACAGCTGTAAGATGCCATCAGGTCTGAAAAACAGAATCTTTTTTTTTTTTTACTTTAAAAAAAAGAAAAAAAAGAAACCTTACGCTTCAAAGAAGCAAAATAAAAACAGCGTCCCTTAAAAACCTAGATTCTTTATTCCTTCTCCTGTTGAATAGTAGAGAAATGGAAATCCCAGCCCTGCGGTTTGGTGGCCGAATTTTGGCAGCACTTATCCTCTGCTTGTACCCAAGTCCAATGTGGTGTTACAGAATGTGTATCCAAATGCATATGAAGAAGCTGACACTGTCTCTGACTTCAGAGAGTGACAGAAAGTTTATCTCATTCTAAGTGAGCTGGTGCTCTCTTAACTGTGGGGTCAGTTGCATTTCTTCTCAAAGGTAAGTGAGGAACTCTGTCCTGGTCAGAGAATGTGGGTGTGTTGCTGGGCAGTTTTGGTCGTGTTTGTGATAAGAAAGAGAAGAGGGAAAGGAGGCTCTTCAAACAGCAGGAGGATTAAAGAAGCTGTGACAGGAGGATTAACCTGTAGAAATGTAGATCAGGCTATGAATGTCATTTTGCAAATTACAGAAAATGATGAACGACCACAAGCTTTTTAGCATGTGTTGTTTGGTTGAATGGGGATTTCCCCGGTGCCACCTTTTCACTAGCAATAGCTGCCTGCAGCCAGATTGTCTCGGTGAAGGGAAGGCTAACGTCTCTGGAGTGGGGGAGCCCTGGAGCGAAGTGGTGGAACTGGTTGTAACTTGACCCCTTGCATCTTGGGGAGCGTACCTATCTGATGTCTGTGCCTTGGAAACGCATCCCAGAATGCCCACCCGAAGCGGCGTCAGGTCTGCCCGTGGCTGCCGCTGAGCCGTGGGTGCGCTGCCCACCGTGCTGCAGGCTCGGAGCGCCGTGCCGGGCTGCAGCCAGGGCTGCCTGGCCAGCCCCTGCGTGTCAGCCAAGCATGTGGGAGAGTTAGTAAACAAAGGCATCCGCCTGCGCTACCCAATCCTGCAGCCAGCGGAGGAGGAGCTCTGCTGTCTTTGTTTGGACTGGAAGAGCAACAAGTTGTAAAGTGGGAGAGCTGCTCAGCCCAGCCATTTACATTTGAAAACAAAACAAAAAATCCAGAAACTTAACCGGGGATGGAATAGTTCAGCTGGTGGCTCTCCACAGCCTGACCCTGGCATTTGGATCTATTAAGGGATTCTTTCTTTTTTGTCAGAAAACCTAAGCACTGAGCCACATGTTAGTGTCCAAGGCACCGTTCCCCATGGAGTGTTTTGTTGTCATGCCCAGTCCCTTCCCTCCCAGCCCTACATGGAGGATTTCCTTTGGCTTTTGGCATGGATCTCGCATGCAGGAGCCCCTCTGTCCTGTGTGCAGCCATTCTTCCCAGCCTGTCACTGAAGAAGCGAACAGTCTGCCTCTGGAGAGGCATGAACTGGTTTGCAATGTGTTGTGGTTTGGAAGGGGCACTCTGAGACAAGACGTGGAAAACTGGGCTGTCATTTAGCTTGCTGTGAAACTAATCCCAGATTTGGACGCCCCATTCTAGCCTGTCTCAAACATTTGGTCAAAACCAACTTTCCGAAGTGTTGTCTAGAATCAGATTTAGAAAACCACAGAGTTAGTCACAGCAGTGTGGTCTTGTGAAGCCCTGAGAGAGAGCAAGTCTGGTTTTCCACAAGCTGTGCCCCTTTTTGGAGACTACAAAACATCTTATCTGTGAACCTGTGAAAAGAAAAATTATGTGCTCCTTCAGGAGGAGTTAGGAAGGTCTTTCAGTGTTGGAGTAACTCATCTGGCCAGCTCAAGCGATGCCCTCTCATGGCTCTTGAGTTCTATGAGATGCTCCAGCAGTTCAGGTATGGCTCCCATTTTGCTCCTGCAGCAGCAAGGCTGTGTTGACACAAAGGCTGCTGGTTAGTGCACATCCCTGGCTGTGAAAGGAACTGAATGGGCAATAGCTGCTGAGGTTGACGTCACTGAGTTGTCATTGGACTCAGCTGTGTGCACGGTCTAACCCCATCCCACACTGGGAACCCTAGAGAGTCACTGTTATCTCTTCCCTGGGCTTCCTGGCTGTGTGGTGTTTGTTTTGTGGTTCTTGGCTATACAAAAGATTTTTGGGTATGCATCTCGTAAGAATAAGAAAGTTGGCTGCACCTATGCTTGCTTTTGGCATGTACACCATTTTCAGGGTTTTATTTCCTATTAATATATTAAACAGAGTACAGTAGTTTAAAACCTGGCTTTTTAATCCTTAGAACAGCGCTAGAGCAATAACAGAATATTCCCTAGCACTCTGTGGCTTTAATCTTTTTAAGGTGCTGAATTTATTGTAGGGAAGACTTGAGCAAAGCTCTGTGCTCCTGAGTAGCAGAGCCCTGCTAGAGGTTGTTCCAGTTTCCAAAGGCTCTTTGGAATGAGGAGACCTTCTATGCTTTCTGAAGCTCATTGGTACCCCTTACCTGCCTGTGGCTGTGTAGCCTCTGGCAGTGTTTCCTCCGTTATGCATTTCTTGCTCTTCCCCTTGAAAAACAATGCAGAGTCGAATCATGCTTTCTGGGGGAGAACCGAGCAGCGGTCACGTTCTTGTTTTGGAGCAAGCATGTGTTTGCCATGGGATCTGAGTGCCTTCTGTCTGAGCTGCTTACTGTAGCCTGGCCTGTGACTGGGCTGGAAGAGTGTGCTCTGTGGTTCTGGGGAGCAGAGCTGGGCTTAGGGCCCCTGCTGGTCAGTCAGCAGGGGTGCATTGCCTCTGCCTCCTGGTCCAGGCCATGGCAACGAGTGCTCAGACTCTTCCTCAGGTCCCGAGTGCACTTGACTCCTCTTGCCTTGAGGAGAGGTTTCAGCTTCGACTGACAGTGAATTTCATGATCTGACGCACCACTGGATGGAATGTGAGTAGAAAATTGTAGATGGCAGCAGCAGTGCAGAGCCACTCCATAGGAGCAAGTGCACTGCAAGAGTGAGGTGGATGACACCATGTGTCAGTATCACATCCCTCTAGTTTGACCTGATTCATTAAGACACTGGAACACTGCAGCTTTTTCCAAATAACTCTTTCAAAGTAGGCTGCAGCAGCTTTGAGAGGACCGTTTTTTCATGTCTTCTTCGTAGTGATATGATCAGTTCATGGGGGATAAAATTGTCTCTTTAAGAGCCAAGGAGTGGTAGCCTTGAACAGTTCTGGGCTCCAGTCCAAGCAGAGCCACTGACTTGCTGTGTGACCTCAGACAAGTCTCTTGACCTCCTTGTGCTTCACTCAGCCCATCTGGAAAGCCTGGTTTAAAAAAAGCTGAGCCTCAATGAGAACCAGATGCTGAATCAGAGCTGATCTTTCTTGAGTAAATAAGTGCATTACAAACAACAACAAAGCCCCTTTCCAACACATCAGGAATCCTGCAGTTGATTTAGATATGCTGACCATGCTCAAAAAGCCTCCTATGAATCTAGCTACAGAAAACTTTTAATTTCTGAAAATTCCCAGCTAAGTTCAGCAAATAACTCTTGCTGTCACTGTGCTATGGACCCAAGCAGTATGTGGAGTCTGGATGCCTGTATCCACCAGTTGTGTACTAGCTAATAGATATGTACCCATTTGCTTCAATTTAATGACTATGAAAATGTATGGGAGGAAATGTTATTTTCCTTTGAAAGTGAAACTTCTTACATTTAGCATATTTTTTCACCTCTGTGTCTCATGAGAATTATTGAGGCCTCCTCTGAGACACCTCAGCTTATGCAACAAGGGAGACCGGGTGTCTTGTCAGAAGCATCTTAGTGCAGGATGATGGGTAGTACACAGCACTACCTGCACAATTCTTATCCAGAATTCCAGCAGGCTTTGTCCATTGTTTATTGGGGACATTCAGGGAATTTTTATTTACTTTTTTAACTGGAATTGTTTACAGGGAACTCTCCTTTATGATGACTTCTCATTTAAAAAAAAAAAAAAAAAAAAGACTTTGAATAATGCGATGCAGAGATTCCCAATTTGTCCTGCAACTGAGCCTGTAGCACCAACAACTCCTTACTTGTACCTGCAGTCTCTTTGAGACTTGGGGTAAATGCTTTCATTTCCTGAATAGGTTTGTACATCTCAAGTTTTCTGCTTCTGGCTACTGTGGGCTGGTCGCTGCTGCTGCTGTGCAAAGCAGTGGATCTTCAGTTCAGCTCTGCTGACTGTGGGATGCAGGTCGGTGCAGGGCTTGAGCTTCTGGCCAAGCATGCAGGAGCACAGCATGGAAGAGCACCGGGCTGAGAATTCCGAAAGTGGGTGAGCCCAGTGTAGAGCACAGGGGAGAGGCTAAATATGGAGTTGGGGAGATTGAGAGGCAAAGGATCCTGTGCCTGCAGAAAGGAGTATGCTATAGCTGGGAGAGGAGGTCAGTGGAGTCTGGATCTTGATATGGGAAAGTGGAGACAGATTTCTTGCTTAATTTTGTTAGATTTCTTCAATATTATTTGCAAAAGCAGAAAGAAGAGGTGGGCTTGAAAGTGTGCCTTCCCTTATGCATACAAATGACATGGCAACCTGTTGCCCCTTGCCTAGCACCTGTTTTGACCCTTTCTGAATCCTGCTGCCTGTGGAGCTGATTATTTGACGTTAGGTTAACAGAAACTTGCTTTACCATTTTAGTCCTGACCTGAAATGAAATACTGTTGGTGTGTTAAGACAGGAAATGAAAAGCAAGAGCATGATTAGGCCACTGTATAGATCCGTGCTTCTCCTGTGTTTTGAATCTGGTGTACAGTTCTGGTTTCCTTCTTCCAAAAATGAAACGTGCAAGAAGGATGATGAAATTTCTATATGAAAAAAGAAAATGGGCTAGGATTGATAAGCCTAAGAAAAGTACAAGGCAAGGCAGCAATATTAAACAGAAATCAGAAGTGACATAGAGTGGACAAACTTCTCCCATTACAAGAACAAGGCAAACATCAAGTCAAGCTAACATGAGCCAGCTCAAAGTAAATAAGGTAGTTTTTCTGTGCAATAGATAGCTCTGGAGCTCCTTGTCAAGAGATACTGTGCATCCTGGTGCTTTACCTGGGTTCGGGGGGAACTGGAACAAGTTTATGGCCACTGAAAGAGTCACTAGATAAACAGAAACCAGATCTGACTCAGGAAGTCGTACGCTCAAAATAGTTAGATGCTGAAAGAGTATTAGGGGGAGCTATTGCATGCACTTGCCCTGCCTGCTTTTCCTCAGGCAGCCACACAAGGCAGCAGTTGGAGGGCTGGGCTGCCTGAACTCTTGTTGCAGCAGTTGCATGCAACTGTTCTACAGTAGTTTAATAAAGAAAAAATCTTTTGCATCAGCATAATCTATTCATTTTCTCTACGCTTTCATCTGACAAAAGATTTAAGTATATTATGGTTTTTCTTCCTGCTTGAAAAAGTGGATAACTTTTAAAAAAGCAAAACTTCCTGCCTTGCTCTTTTAGGGGAAGTGGGCAGAGGATAACGGAGCCTGGTGACAGGAAAGAAATGAGGACTGCGTAACAGACTGCTGTGAATCCTTCACGTGGGGCGTTTTCAGGCAATGGGACTACAGTATCAAAATACCATGATCACCCTCCATAAAAGACTATGAAATAATTCTTTGGGACAGTACAAGTGATATATAGTGAGCTATTTTGCAGTACTTCTAACATCACCTGATGTATCTGTGTGTGGTTTAAACAGTGTATGGTGGTGCTTGTTCTGTAAAATGCCAGTGTTTCTTGCAGGCTGTGCTGCATTTCTTCAGCTCTCACAGTACCACATGAACTGTGGCAGTGATAATGTGCTTTCTACTCAGAGCAGTGCAACAGCTGAGAAATCATTTTTCGATTAGGAAATAATTGCAGTAATATCCCACTTATTTTTTAGTGTGGGAGAGTAGGAAACACAGGTTTTAACTTGTCTGAGATAATGTGGTGATCATTGACTAGAACCCAGTAGTTCTGCCTCCAGTCCTCAGCTTAGACTGGTTGATCTTATTAAGATACTGCCATCTTGTAGGGGGATGACGAGATTCTTGGAGTGATTATTTGTGGTAGGAGTGTGCGTGTTTGTATTTTACTCAATTAAATTTTATGGTGGAAAGGCAAGGAAGTAAAGGTCCAGTTGCAGTCCTCCTTTGTTTCAAGCCATTGAAGGGGAATGTCCTGCTAGCCTTTTACAGTCTGTTTTGTTTTGTTGGTTTTTTTTTTTCCTTGGTAGCTACCATCGCCAATGGCAAAGTAATCTTTCTGAGGACTGTGCCACAGCAGAAAGAATAGCAATCTAAAAATAAAGCAGTGAGGCAACTTCTGTTAACCCTAATTGGGCGTTCTGATGTAACCCGTTACCCGAGGCTGGTGACAGGGAGCTGCAGCCATCTCCAAGAGGCCCCCAGAGTGGCGGTGAGCCCCCGAAGGCCGCACTGACCCCACAAGTGCAGAGGCACAGGCTGAGGGCGCAGTGCGTGAGAATGATCTGCCGGGCAGTGTTTGTGCTGCGGCTGCCGTGTTTATATCGCTCTCTAAATTTAGCCTATGAGTCATCTGAGCTGCTGACGAGAGGCGGCTGTGCCCGCAGGCTCCAGGGCTGCACCTGCCTGCCTGCTGCTCCCCCCGGCGTGGGGCAGTGCGGCCACTGCGCTCGTCCCGCTGGAGTGTTGTCCTGCAAAACTTCCAGACTTGCACTGTGCTGGAAGCCTGAGGTGCTCTGTAATCACTAGGGGGTGTTTCCCGTCCACTGTACTGTGTCTCAGAGCCAGTTTAAGCACTGAGCAAATAGATCTGCCTCTTCTGCCCTGCTCCCATCCTTGGCCCACACAGCAGCAGGGGGATGGCCTGGATGTCCCTTCTGCACCCTTGCCCCCAAAATGGTGGGGAGTGAGCCCTGCCCAGGCACCACGTGAGGGCAAGGCAGCGCCAGGTGCAGCCTGTGGAAATGCAGGACCCTTATTTACCTTCTCTTTCCCATCCCTGCAGTGGAAAATAATGCTCTATGCCCTGGGCCAGTGCAGTGGGCCTGGGAAAGCGCTGGCCGGTGGCTGCCCTTCCCAGCTCGCAGTCAGCTGGCTGTTGCCATGGCGCCTGTCTGCTTCCACTTCCTGCAGGCTGGGCCCAAGAGGAAGGCACAGGCCAGCAGCCGCCTGCTTGTTTTTGAGCTGTGAGACAGCTCAGAAAGGGCTCACCTGCACCCAAAGCAGGTCTGGGCCTGAGGTCTGCTGCCCAGGCCAGTGCCCATCTTGGGTGTGTGCGCCTCCTGTCCCTCCCTGTTGAGCTTCTCGGCTTCTGCACGTCCTTCCCTGCACAAGCACAGATGTTGCTTGTCTTGCTCTGCAAAGCCTGCTGGGGCTCTGGCCAAGGGAGCCATGCTCAGGAGGACATCTCCCTCTACCACAAATGTCACCCAGTGCAGCTGAGCCACGGGTTCTGTGAGTCAGGAAGATCCTTGTCCTCCCCTCTGTGCCACCACGCTCCTCTTTCTGTTGTTCTCTGTTATTGTCTCCCTTTTTTCTGCCCTTTTTTTTTTTTTTTTTTACATATGCATTATTCTTTGGTCATTAGCAATCACAGCTGGAAAGATCTGAATTTGATTTCCATTTCTCTTTCCAACTGAGGACACCTTCTGTAGCCTCCGTTGCTGCGGGGCTGTGACTTTCTAGTCTTTGTGAGCTGAAGTGTATTTTGTGGTAGCACAATGTGCCTGCAGCCACCTGGCAGCCGAAACAGCCTTCAGCGATGAGTCAGCAACTGCTCCCGGTGTGCAAGTATTTTTGTTTTCAGTGAATAAATAAAATCCCAACAAATTACTGCTAATGTTTGTATTAGTCATTAAAGGAAGAATGATGTTTTTATGCGCACATGTGCCTGTATTCTTCTTTTGCTGTAATATTGCTATTTATGTTTGTATTTTAATCCTTCCAGTTAAGATAGGATCAGAATTTGACTCCTAACCATCTGTAAACTGTGAAGCAAAGTCAAAAGTTGCCTGTAAACTGAAGGGGCAGACAGGTGCATGCTTCTTTATATGCGATAGGAATGTGCCATACTACCCGCAGGCAGTGTTTGTATATGATGAACATATTCTTTATTTTTCAAGGATATCAATGGCACTTTTGTCAGATGGTAGAAGTGAACCCTATTCATCTTTTAAGTGTTTATACCCAAGGACTCAAGGAGTTGGCAGAGGGACAGAATTTTCTTTAAGGTGTATTACCTGAGCACCACCTTCAAGGGCTTGGGAGGAGTAAAAAGCTTTTGACATCTGGGGTGCTGTTTGAGAGATGTGTATTTGTATATTGACAGTATAAAACATATTAGGAATATTATTTATGAGGAGGGAATAAATGTCAGGTCAGTTCTGTCTCCCTTTCATTTGCTTCCAATAAGGGTCTTGTCATTTTTTTTTTTTTTT
>WBMW01005934.1:3926984-3966132 GCA_013396635.1 Penelope pileata
TTTAATATTTGTTTACCAGTTTTCTGGCTTTTATCAGCGCAGTTCATGGAGTAGGCTTTGCTAATGCACTGTTGCTGCTACATAAGACACTTTTCCTGTAAAATGCCCTTTCCTTGTGACTCACTGAAGCATTCATGCTAACATCTCAGACAGACGGTCTCTTAAGGATATCCCCTTTAAAAAGCAGCTGCAATAGGAAATGGTTTTATGTGCTTCCAGCTTTGTGTTGACTTACTGTTTTCACAACTCTAGTCTTCTTCGCTCTCTGTTAGTGTAGAGGGCAAAAGGGGCTTCTTTCCGTCTTGAGTGAGAAGGTTCACAATGTTTGTTGTGTTACTGCTACTTGGAGGTAGCCAAATGTTCATCCCTGATACCTTATTGCAGCAGTGAGTCTGAGTATTGGAAATGCTTTGGTGAGAGTCTGATCAGCGTAGCAAAGTTTAGGAAAAATATAATCCTATGCCGCAACAGTCCTGAGTCTTAGAAGACTGTAGGAATTTACTTATTTACTTGAAACGTACCACATCTGAAAAAAATCAGATGCAGAATTCATGCATCTGGTTTTTCTGTCCTTCCTGGCAGCTGAATTATACCACAAACACCAAAAACAAACCCATGAACTCCCCCTACCAAAAAAAAAAAAGAAAAACAATACCAAGAAGAAAGCTACCAGTCCTGAGATACTTGAGTATTTTGGTCTTGGCAAAGGCTTTTCTAGGGAAAAGCCACTGAAACTTGTGAAAAGTACTTTTTTTAAGCTCAGTCAATTCTTTCCACAAATTGGTTTCTCTATCGCAAATAATATTTACCATTTCTATTCTGTGGTTCTTATCCCACACTGAATTGGTGCCACAGAAAGCGGATCAGCCCAGAAGTGAAACCGTAATTTTGAAAGCCCTGTTAGCTGGCCCTGCCACTGCCAGGAGTCCAGCTTGCTCCTCTCCTCAGGCTGCCCTGCTGTTGTGCTGGCACAAGCATCATCTTGTCTGTGTGCTGGCATGGATCAGATGGATTAGGATGACCTGATCAATAGGAAAGGTAGCTTTTTTGCCAGATTAGTTCTGGCCTCATTCATTTTCCTGCTGTTTCACTTTCCAGCACCAATGCAAGGTGAGGACAATGCAAGCAGGCTGCTTCAGTCCACAAGCTAGTGAAAGTGTGTGTCAACTACAACCCCATGGAAGGAAATGCTGGCTAAATATGGACCCAGGCAAACAGAAGGCCTGTGGTCTAAGGATAAAACCTAGAAAGCTGTCCTTGGCCTGCTGGAAGGCTGTAGGCAGTGAGTTGCCTCGTGATCCATTTTTTCGCTTCAAAGCAAAATGAGTGGTATCAATGTCCTTTATAAAGTGATTTGAGATCTTATGTTTTTATAAGCAGGGCAATGCAGGTTGAAATTATTCAGTTCTTCCTTGCATGGAAATCTCATTGAGTGTCTCAGGTAAACAGCGGGAAACACAGTAGAGTATAAATTTTTTTAAAAAAAGACTTTAGAATTTTAGCATTGGTGCTTGTGATACCAGAAGCTTTTTAATTTTAGAATTAGTTTTTAATGTTAGAATTAGTGCTTGTGATACCACATCCCACTGGTTCTCTTGCAGGTCTGTAACCCTTCTGAAAGTAAAGATCTATAACTTTTATTTACCAAACAAAACCAAAACCCAATACTCTCCTCAAAGTGTTCCCCCCTTCAAGCAAACAAACACAAAAATGGGAGGAGGATAAGCTCTATCCTTCCACTGTTTTTCCCTGAAGATGGCCTTCATTACCTATTGTAGCCAAGAACAATTGGTTTTTCTGAGGTGACATTTAAAACTTCAGGAGACGGAATATTTGGAAATCTGCTGTGGTTTGTGAGAAGCCCAAAGCACTCTTGTGCATGATGTGGAACGTTAGATACAGTGATTCTTGCACATAGTTGTCTTCCTGTCAGTGTGGAGTAGTTGAAATTGCACATGCCAGATCAGCTGAGATGTATTTCAAGTCTAGGATCTTTAATTGTGATTTTGTATTTCCCTTACCAGCTCCCTGTAATACACTTCTTTACTCTTTTGGCTGCCAATAGAATGAAATCCTTTGCCAAAGTGACACTATTGCCTTCAGAGCATCTATAGTATGTTTGTCCATTCTGCTTTCCTAGCACAGTTTGCTGTTTGTGGAAACTGCAGAAGGTGTTGTACTTGCATGCTGCCCCATTTACATGCTGCCCTGAAGATCTCTGTTTAAGGAGCATTTGGCTTAAGCCACAGCAGCTTGATAAACACATGGTATCTAGATGTTGTCGGAGCATCGTGATCCCACATGCATGTTTGAGCAGGTCTGGAAGTATGGAAGAGAGTGAGAAAAATCTGGAGTTTGATGAGGAAGGACAAGCCTGGTCAAACTGGGAAGTAAGCAGCAAAACAGAAAGCATCTTGCTTTTTGAGAACAATGTAGGTGTTTGTAACCCAGCTCTAGAGAATGGTGTATGAGGGACTGTTTTTGTGTAAACCTAGCAATGTTTGGGCAATCAGTGTGAGCTAAACCCAAGACTGGTTCCTTTGAAATAAATGATACCGGGCTCTAGAGTTGCCATCTGCAGGCTATGCTCCAAACACAGTGGTGTTGAAATGTGTGAATAGATCTGTATGAACTCTTCGAAATCCAGGAGACAACTGTTAAGTCTTGAGGGTAAGGAGAATGAGCCACTTCTAAGGTACAAGATGAGCACAGGTTTTCTGAAGCCTGTTTGATGTGTACTTGTGATCCAAAATGCACTGGTCTGTTTATGCCTAAATATGAATATAATTTAATTAATATCTAGGAGGGCTTTGAAGAACACATCTTCAATATGCTAACTCCAGTTGTAGCTTTATTTGCGATTACAGAAAGAGCGCCTTACAACCACGTTGTTCTGCCCTGTTGGGCTAATCTAAGTTGAAACATCTTGTTCATATAATGTGCTTCAGTGCTCTTTTATGAACTCCTGTGTACTGAGGCAAAGTTGTTGGAAGGCAGTCTTCTGATTCCTTGTCTGCTGGGGATCAGAATGGGGGGGAATCAGGGCTGGTTTGTTTTGTTTTCCAGAAATGATCAGTCCTGCTTAGCAAATATGGAATTCTGGATGAGAAAACAAAGTCTGACTTCTAATAGGGGGTTGGTTATTGAGGTGAAATAGTATCTCAGGCTGGGCAATGTAAAGAGAAACCCACCTGTTTGTATGAGATGCCATTAAAGTGCGGGAAGGTGGGGGTATAATAGGAGCCACTTTTGCAGGGTGATTACACATAACAAAAGAAGGAACAGTGTCCCTGCCCCAAAGCTGCATTATAGAGTCTGGTGTCCCCCTGAAACTCAACTCCCATGTTTCTTCCCTGACAATGGGACCTGAAATAACCTCTTGGTTTTGGTTTTTTGTGTGTTTTCAAGTATGTTCTTGCTTAAGGTTTAATTGGCTCCAGTCAGTAGGAAAGGGCTCCAAGGCTGATTATTTATGGCTTACTGTCAAAAGTGGCTATAAAAAGGGCAGTATTATCTTGGAGATGCTGGGAAGGAAAATGTGGTGGGGGGAGGGCGGGGGAGTGTGTGTGTGCACGAATGTGTTTTCTTGTACTAGATGAAATCAGAGTTTTGCTGTCTCAGCAGTGTGGTTTAAATTGAAGATTAACCCTTTGACCTTCACGGTGTCAAATCACTTACAGATGGATCACCAGTTATATTTTTACTTTTTTTTACTTTTGGGGTGAAGGGGGGCTTTTTTTTTTTTTTAGGAAAAAAAAAAGGTTGTTTGTTCATGCAGCTGGGGCTTTTGAAAGGCTCAGAAGCCAATCTGATTAAAAACAGCACTTGGCTAAACTCTGCAAAATCCTACAAGCAAAAAAAAGTTTAATCCTCTTGTGCACAATGCATAAAGGATCTGCTCTTTTCTTTTTGTAATGTTAGAGCTACAATTATTTCTGGAGAACTTATCATTTCCCTCTCTCCCCTCATCCCTTGCTGCACCCCCTTGTTATGCTGATGGGATTAAAGTGTCTGCTCTTGAAAAGTGTAACTGAGTTGTTATTGGAAAAGAGAAGTGGTGTGTTGCAATTCTAGAAATATAAATAACTTTGTTTCAACTGCTCTCCTCTACAGCATCAGCAGAACAGAAATCAAGTGTGGTGGCAGCTTTTTCTCTTTCTACACAACTTGGCCTTAAACGTGGAGGCGAACAGGAACCACACTGGGCAGAGGTGAGCTTCACCCACCTGTTTCAGGCCACATCCAGTCTGCAGGGAGCACTGAACAAACACTGGCTCGGGGGAGAGACGTGCACACCGCCGGCCGGATGTGAGGACTCTGAAATTCTTATACTCGTCTTCAAGTTCGGGGTTTTATGGACTCTTCTTTGCTGCTCCCTGCCTTGCGAGGCAGGGAGCTCTTGTCCAACACTGTCGAAGGAAAGCCAGAATGTGGGCGTGTTTGGTAAAGCTTGCTGCTGGTTCCCCGCACCAGTAACCTCTGTGCAGGAGAGGCAGGTATTAGGCTAACAGCTTCCTCTGCCTTGTTTCTTTGTTAGTCGGTGGTAGAGTGCAGGAGTGTCATTTTGACTGCTAGTTAAAAACAATGTCTGGGGACTGATGATGACGTTAAACATCAAACAAACTTTGAATATATTTGTGAGTAGAGGTGCCTGATTCCTCCATGACAAAAGTTATTTTTAGCAATGAAAACGTTAGTAACTTACATCCAGCAGATTACTTGTCTTCTGAATGAGTTCATTTATTTGCATCTGATGTGAGAGAAAATCACAAAGAAATACAGTATCTTAAGTCTTTCCATTGGGGCCAGTTGCAGCTCTCTCTCATGAAATTGTTGTCATTGTTGCCAATAGACCAAACTGTTTCAGTAGAACATTCTTAACAACCTTCCTGGGGTTACTGGTGGCTATTAGGTTCTGTCCCTGTTTGCTTCCAGTTGAGTGTTCACAATGCCCATAAGCCAGCATGAAACTGAAAACAATGGAATATGACACAAGTGTCATTCTTCTACAGTGCTAATGTAAATGCTTTTATTAGTTTTATGGTGAGTGTTTGTTTTGTTTTTTTCTCTCCTCTTACCGTAATGTGGTTGGTCAGGAAGGCTTAGGTCCCAGACATCTGATTAGAATTGCTTTAGGATTTGACAGGAACGGTAATTAGCAGCTAGTTGACACTAGATAATGTTTGGAGGCATATACTGACTAGTGGCAATAATATTACTTCAAGGGAGATCTAGTGGTTCCTGGTTTATATGCACTCATAAGTTTGTCCTTATGACTGACACTATTGGTCCAGCACAGGAAGATTACCCTACCAAAAGGAAGCAGCCTTAAAGATCTAAGGCTACTTCTGTGTAGCCTTAAATATTGTTAGCTCACAAACCCAGTGTTAACTAGGGTGAAATATTAACAGAAAAGCAATACAGACTTGATTTTTTCCAGACTATTTCCATATTTCCACTGCAACTTGTAGATCTCCAATTACAAAACCAGCTTAAGGAAGATCTGTCCAGAGGATTGCTCTTCAGCCTTGTTACAAATGTTAACTTCAGGTGTTGAGAAATTCTTCTGCTCTTGGTCAACTCTGAAAAATAAGCATTACTGTATGGGAAGAGTAGTTTACTTGCACATACACTTTCTCCCTCACTCCTCTCTGCATATCCTTCTCTACTTCATGCTTTCTCTGGTATTTTGTATAATATCATCATTGCACTGTAGTGTCTGGTAACAATTTGCTGAACACAGTTAAATTTGGACTTTCTCCCTCTTTCTAAGTCCCATTTTCTTGATTTGCATCCTGCCTTACTGTGGCAAAATGTGCTTTAGCTCCCTGAAAGAGGTCCCAAAGCCTTTTTCGCTTTCATGTATTTGTAATCACCCTCCTTCAACATAATGAGAGTTTGTGAGAAAAGCTTTTTTTCTCCTCCTTACGTAATTTTTTCTAGCTAGGGCTAGAGTAATGTGTTTGTCCAGGATGATTATTAATTCATACAAGTGAATCTCAAGTAATATTTTAGGGTGTGGGTTTTAGGATGGGGGTAGGTTCTTTGGGGGGGNAGCATGTGCACTACAGAGTTACCCAGATCGATACAAGTTGTATCTGTTGCTGACTATGCTGCAGCAGTATGGGAAGCCCCTCTCTACACATTTACAGAGATGAGGCTTTCCATACCTTGCTTTGCTCTTCTTGGAGTAAACGCTGGTCATCAGAGAATGAGGACTTTAATGGGGGGAAAGCCTGAGGGGTAGTGTGAGCACAGACTGAATTGGGGACCCCTGAGAAACTGGATGCTAAGGAGAAGACTCTTAAAATGGAGGGTCTTAAAGAGGCTGGAATGGATGTGCTGAGGCTCAGGAAGCAATGCAGCAGTGCTGCCTGCCAGCATGCTCTAGGACTTGATGCTTGCATTTTCCCACTGGGTGCCACGGCCCCTTTATCAGGCACAGCCAGGGACCAGTAGACCAAAGCTTCATCGTGACAGCCCTGCAAACTATGAAAGACTCAGCAAGTGCATTTGACACCTAAAAAACATCATGAGCTTTCCACTTCCCTCTGCTTTGACTTGACTGCCAAACAGGCCAATAATGCCAGCATCTGCTCTGTATATGTAAGCTGGAAAGATAGATCTGGTATTGGCACTTTCTGGTGTTGCAGCCCTACCAGTTTGTCTGGGATATGGCTGTTCTCAGTGTAGAGAAACAAATACCTGAAACTGTTTCACAGTCGGGCTGACTGTCTGAATACAATCATTTAGCTCAGGGAAAGACACATCTTTGCCAGTCCATATTTCTCAGTGCAACAACAAACTTATCAAAATTTGTCATGCCAGGGTCTTAAGTTAAAATCGCCTTGAACAACAATACTTCATTGGAGACATAGAGCTAATCCTAGACAAAGGCTGACTTCCTGCAATATGCATGGTGGTTACTGTTGCCAGAGATTTGCAACCACTGATAATGTATTTTAATTATATTCCATTTCTGCATATCTTGGAGAAAGGAAATATGCTCTGTCAACCCAAAAGTCTTATTTTGCTTCATGTAGATTTTGAGGGGCAGTCTGGTTATTCACTTGAGGAAAAGAAGCTGTTTCTTGCTTACAGTCTCACCTACTTGAGGAAATAGTGGGTACTTGTTATTTCTTTTTTCCTTCTGCCCTGGTCAGATGATTCTGTCTTCTGTGGAGGGTGGGAAGATTTCACATGTTTATCAACAAATACACAGATGTACATCACTCGTGATCACTCTTTTGTTTGTCACCCAATCTGTGTTTGTAAGGATCCTTCAGCGTGCACTGAGATCTTCTCCTCAGAGAACCTCTTACAGTGTGACCACAGACACAGGCCAATTGTTTGGGGAAACACTTCCAAGGAACGTAGACTGAGTCTTGTTGATGAAGGAGTATGACCAAATTTTTTTAATACTAGGTTGCCTTGACGAAAGGACTGGGATACTGGTTTTCTGTGCTGTAAAACTGCAGTCTAACAATTAGGGAAAACAATTTGATCTTTCTTCTAAAACAAATACCTAATTTTAACAACCAGTTCTTAAAAAAAAAAAAAAAAAGCTTGAGCTGCTGCTATCAGCAGTGTTGAAGTGTCTTGCTTGCCTTTCTGAGATCTCCAAAATGGCTTCAAACCTCAACCCTCTCTCTCTCCTCGAGAGATGGAGGTCTTGGTGTCCCTTCAAACCCTTTTGCACATCTTGTAACCTTGGCCATCCCTGGATCCAGTAAGCTTGGTGCTAGTAGGGAATAGTTAATTTTGCTTTTGTTTCCTGCAGTTCTTGAAAGCTGAGCCAGTAATCACAAAGTGACTGCCCAGGGATAGCTGCAAACTGCCATAAATAGGATACAACAAAGGCAGAGGAGAAAATGAATTTGCGTAGAAAGAGTTGCCTGTGGATTTGTGTGCAGGGCTGCAGACTTCTCCCAAGGTGCTGATAATCTCTGGTAGCACTGAATTCCTGCATAACTGATCACAGTGATATCTCAGTTTGAATAGCTGGTGGGTGTTAGATGTTTGTTGGCTAAACTCTCCTTAGAAGAGTCCTGAAAGAAACTTCCCTATCAGCCTTTGCTCTGGAGATGTGTATCAGCAAGGGACTAGAGGAGAGGAACCCAGTCCTTCTTGATATAGAAAGGACGATTGCGAAGATTTCTTGCTTTCTACTGGCTGTTTGCTTTGTCCCCACAAACCTGGATTAAAGTTATATGAGATGTGTGCATGTGAAGTTACTACAGTCCAAGTTGCTCCGTAGCAGTCACTGGAGCTACAGCCAAGGTTGAACTTCATTCCGTATGGGGCTTGGCACTCTTCTGGGAAACTGCAGACTCTGCCCATTAGTAGACTTGAGAGAAGAGTTTCTTTTTTAAGAAAAAGGAATATTACTTGAGGCAGTTGTTGCAATGTGACCCCCTCAACTCTGCAAAATTAATTCCATCCTTCTGCTACTGGTCCTGACCAATATCTCTGCTGAAGCTGTAGGAATGGTGAGACTGTGACATGCTGGGTGGTGTGCTATTGAGGATATTTTTAAAGGGAAAAGTACAGACAGCATGTAACGTATGTGCTAGAAGCCAAACAAGAATGCAGAAATGTGGAGGTCTTGCCTTTTTTTACCAGCTATATTTACTGCAGGATTATAAGTAGAAGGGCCATGGATTGCTCATTCAAAATCATGGGAGCTCTGCACATGGACCAAGCACTATAGAGTATTAGCATAATTTGACAACAAAGGTTTTTAACTATGTCATTTGAAAGAGTGTGTTTTTCAAACTGGCATTTGTGCTCATTTGCAAAAATGCCTACCTATTGCCTTTGATTGTTTTAGCAAGAAGAAATACCTCAAGGAATTGATAAAAGATCATAGAACAATCTTTTACAGTTCCTAAAGACTTCAGTGGTCTCTGTTTCTTTGGTTTGCATGTGTTCACGCAGGTGTTACACAGCTCAGTTCTTCTCCACCAGGAAAAGCAGAAAAGACCAAACACATCAAATGCACTGGAATGTAATTGTGTGTGTGTGTGTGTGGGTGGGTGGGTATGCGTGTGTGTTCTTAAACTGAATGCAGTCTGACATCCCCTACCCCTTCTTTCTTCCATGTGCCTCACCTTCCCCCTTAGCCACAGAAAGGAGGGTCTCTTCCTGTGAATCCCATGCTGGAAGTTGGTTTCTGGGAAGCAAAACCTAATGTCTGTGGGCTGTTTTTTAAAGCCATGTTTCAGTTCTGTCTTCAGACTCTTAGCTGCCTTTGGGGAATGGATGGGTGGGAAGGGTAGATTCTTAAACTGTTTTTAAAATCTGTTATGGAAATGTTGCATGTATAAAGTTATTCTTAAATCTAAAGGAGTCTCCCTGATTTGTGGACACAGCTCCAGGAGAGCATCGTCACAGATTCCTCAGCTCCAGTTTTTATCAGAAAGGAAAATTTGATTACCAAAGGGGAGAGACGAGTGTGATGTGAAGACAACATTGTCAGTGTCTTTTTAAATAAAAGTCAGAAGCTAGGCTTCAAATGAGAAAATTTCGAAACAACCCAAGGGATTTGAGTGTCTGTTTCCGCTGGGAACATTTGAAAATCCTACCACTAAATTTGAGTTTGGGTATCGAGACTGTTGAGATTCTTTTTTGTAAAACTGATCATGTATTTTTTCTTCTTTTCAGTGGTATGTAGTACACTCTCCTGTGTTTCTAGGTAAAATTTAATAATGAGAATGCTGTGAAAAGCGGATTCACATTTTCCCTGCTTGCATGACTTTTCTACTTTTGTGGGATACATTTTTTTTTTCTTTTTTTAACACTTCAGAGTCCTTCATCCGAAAAAACAAAAGGGTAAAGTGAGCTATAATTTTCAGTGTACTTAATAAACTTTCCATACCCTTGGAGTGGAGGGTTTCCACATGATTTCTAATGTTCACCAGACTATTATACTGTCCTGCTGCAGAAGTAATTCTGATGCTCTCCTGTGAGATTTCTGTCTGGATTAGTCCTGAAGTGCACACACCTTCTTTGCCATGGACTGAGACCCAGTGAGAATGTAGCATTTTGTTTATCCTGGTTGTGTGCCTCCAGGACTCCTGCCTGTACCAATGGTGAATGGGCAGTGCTCCTTTTTTTTTTGTATCTGTGCAGTATATTTGCTTTGTGCTTTCTTTCTTTGGTGCTTTTTAATACTTTAATACTTGGATTTTTTTTCTAATATCTGGTACAATTTTTAATAAAATTGTTAAATTCTTTATCTGTGTTCTTTGTTTTATTTTTTGAGGGATAGAGGGCATTTCCACAGCTGGTCAATTCTGGAGGTACCCAAACTGATGATGCAGTTTTGGTTGTTCAATTTTGAAAATACCTGGTAGATCCTTTTAGGTACACCCTAAAACCAAACCCTGCAGCAAAGACAAGATTTTATTTCCAGACTGAGCTGCTATCCGTGGGCACAATTCAAGTTACGAAATATTCTTTCAAGGAGGAACATTCCCACTCATGTATAGAGAGTTGCTGCTAGCTGGAGCTGTGCAGTTAACTTGGAGCTGCACTGTTAACTTGCTGCTTCAAATCAGGAGCCTGAGAAGTTCTTTCTCTTAAGACATACATAGGATGCCAAATCTGTAAAATGTGACCTTTGGTTGATGGCTGCTTCCCTACTGCCTAGGCAAGTGCCTTCGGAGGCACCTCAGGCCAAAGGCTCTCGTTGCCAGGGAGGTACAGGTCTTGCTGCTCTTCTGGCGTAAAGGCGGTAGACAAAGGTGGCTGCCCATTTCAGGGGGCTTGTAATGACTCCCTCACACACAAAAATGAGAATGACTTGGCCATGGCAAGTGACAGCAAGATATATGTTTTAGTAATCGTCAGGCCTCTCCTTAAGTTTTACTGCATTCCTACATGGAAAGAGAAAAGCTAGGTCCATTAAGTAATGGCGGTTAACATGGGGAGGGGAGAAATGGAGAGGCACGTATAGCAAATTATTTATAATATCATTGATCAAATTCCTTCAACCACATGCCTCCACCAATGTGATGTTGTTTGTATAGTGTTCATTGGGAGGCTTTAGGAAACTGAGTTAACAATCCTACTCGATGTTAAGTTGCCTCCGTTGGTGTGTGCCTGTCACAAAAGGGTCTTTCATTCCAAGAACACATGATGTGTGTGCTATGAAAAGCCACATGTGCATCTAAGACCACAGGGGGAAAAAAGACAGTTTTTCTTTTCATTGTATTAGATCTGCTGAAAGTGTGTCCCCTGGCCAGTATCATGTGACTATGAAAGAGCCTGTTGTAACACACTGATATGCGGGGACTGAAGTGAGATTGACTTAGATGGGAGCATTGGCTCTGACTTTCCTGATTCTCATTAAACTCTTGCCATTAATTAAACTCTTACTCTTAAAATCTTTAATAGTTCTTGTATCAAAGAAAATAATGGCTTTTGTAAGTGAACTACTGTAATGCTCCCTCAGAAGGATTTGCCAGAGCAGCAGAATGCAATGCACCTTTCTCAAAACAAAAGCAAGTGCACAGTTGTATGGACTGCTTTCCTTCTTCTGGGATCTGGATTAACCTTGTCTCTTTGGTTTAGATCTGTCAAAACCTGCTGTCTGTCATCCAGCCATGGTGCAGAGTCACTGCATGGAAACATTCTTGGGGTAGGCATCCAGACCAAACACTGCATGGGCTGGAACATTCCTATTACAATAAACGTTAATGCATGCGATTATTTTAGTTTTAAAGAAATGAGATATCCCAGAAAGTGTTTTTCAGAAGTTTTCTTCTTAACACCCTAAGCCTGCATACTAACATGGCCCTTTCCGTTTATTTCCAGCCATGGCAATCGCAGTGTGTCCCTTGCTTTATGCACTGATGTAACTGGCACTTTAAGAGAAAATGAGTTCTCTTATGAACTTCCTAGTGGTATGCTGTAGGGACAAGGTAAAAAGTTTAAGTAGGATTACTGCTTCAAGGAAAAAATGTTTATCAAGAAGTGCTCAGCCTGTCTTGTTAAAAATAATAAAGCACTCTGAGGACGAGAAAGTTCTTTGGTTGCGCAAGCTACTGCACAAAGCACTCTATTTTCATGACTCTGGCTGCTGAAGTTTAGAAGCCACTATAGCATTTGGTTTGGGGACTGTTTTTCAAGCAGTCATACTGTTGTTTTACGGTGCAGTAAATGTGCCGCTCCTTACTCTTTGTAATATATATGCAAGCTTGGAAGCAGCTCTAATAACCTGCTTTCCCACTGTACTTTCTTACCTGGGTAACTCTGAAATAATCCAGCCCACTTCCTCCGTTTGCTCTCTTCTTCCATTTCTATTTATGGAGAGATGAGGTTTGGGAAACAAAAATTGTCCTGAAAATGATTTTTAGCCACCTGGGGAGATTGACTGGTGTTAAAATGCAAGAGATGCAATTGCTTCATTGCGCATATTGTGGTTCCTGGTGACACACCCGAGCCTGCACTGAAAGAAACCCACTTCCAACAGAAGCCTAACAAATAGTGGATGGTAACTTCTGGCAGTGAGTTATCTCCACCTGATGTGATCTGCACGGCACTCTGATAGACGTATGGAGTCAGACAACAAACTGACAGGCATAGCACACTGACGTCAATATTCATATTCTTCTGCATAAGTCCTTTAAATCTTGATTCCTTTTAAAAGAATTATGTTCTCTGTAACATTTATAATGGACTCTTTTCTTTCTCCATTAGAATCTGTGTCAGCATTCTCCTTCTCTGTGTTTTGCCTCAGGGCTCTTGATGTATACAAAGGCTCCTCTGTTTTCTGCTCTTAGTCACACGCTTTCACTCTTAACCTCAGCGCTATAAACTAAACATCCACCCACCATGGCTGGAGATGACCCTGTTTACGTCTGCTGCTCAAATCACGACAGCGACAGTCATGAAAGTATGTTTCATGGAGACAGTTAGCTCTTGATAAGTGGACAATGGGTCTCGGCTTTTTATAACATGAGTTTTTGCAAAAATTTCAACAGAAATAAAGAGCCAGAAATAGTTAATGGAATCTGTAAAGAAATAGCTTGTTTCAATCATGTTTCTTCACCACCACCTTAAATTACTGCAGATGATTCAGTGGAACAGCCCACCGTGGTGTGGGGCCATGAGAACCCAACCAGAGTGCAGGTAGGGGCAGTGGGGCCCAGGTCAGCATCCCTTCATGCAGCTGAGGGCCAGTCAGAAGGACAGGCCTGAAATACCACCAGTCCGACCCCAGCAGCCGGCATGGCATGTGCAGGAGCCACCCTCACCGTGAGACCTTCCCATCTTCAGAGCCCTTTGCTGTCAGCCTCACTGCCATGGCTGCCAGGCCAGGGCCTGGTGACGAGGACAGCTCCTCCCTGAGGAGACCACCGGCCTGTGGGAAGCAGGATGAGCAGCCAGCCAGCTGGGAACATGAGAGAAAGGGGCAGGAACGCTGCTAACAATTTGCAGTGTGGGACAACTTGTCAATTTCTTTATGAACAGTTGAAACTGGCTGTCCAGCTGAAGTCAGACTTACTTCTCTGCAAGCACTACCAGACGACGAGTGCATCAGCAGCAAGGTGTGCCTCTCCAGGAGGGGCTGCTGCTCTCCTAGCTGGGTCTCAGCGGGTACTGCCAGAGGCACAGCCACCCTCGGCAGATCTGGGCTGTTCTGACCCCTCCTGCCATGGCCTGCTCTGCTCCTACTTTCCTTTCACCATTTTGCAAAGGCTAGAAGAAGGTGCTTTGATGCTGTCCTTACAGAAAATATTTCAGTGCCTTCGTGGTGGTTCAGCCTGCAACCACGCTGCAGGGAGTCGCAGGGCTCCTCACCACCAGCGACTGGCTCAGCTCCCCTGGTACTCCCGCAGCCTCCTCCAGCAGGAGCGGGTCGCAGAGCTCACCCTGCCTGTCACCGCGAGCACCTTCCCTACAGGGTGTGTGCTAGCACTTTCATTAGCCTGATTTTAAACATCCCAAGTGAGTGCCTTTCCAGTAGTTCCCACAGGAGACTGCTGTACCTCCTAATAAATCTCACTGACAGAAGGTTTTCCACCACTATCCATCCTAACGTCTTCCGCTTAATTATATTTCAATGCCCTACTTGTACGTCCTTGTGTCACCTCGCAAGGAGATTTTACCAAAGTCATTTTGATAGCTGGTGCACCTCAGAGCTCACTGAAATCCTTGGCAAGGTCTCCTATTGTCTTCAGCATGCCTGCAGGCAGTTTTCTGGTAAATGGAGAATTTGCCCTTTGAAAGGAGAAGAACCAAAGCAAAGCACCTGGCTTTGCACCATCCACCGATGGAGCTGATCTGGGTGAGTATCCCTTGCTGGAGAGGGGTTACCAGAGCCCAGATCTACAGCAGGTCTTGCTGATATCTTAGATGTGGCTTATAATTGCTAGGATCCCACTGGGTTGTGATCTTTGGTTAAAAGGTGCCTGGAGTCCAACAGCCTGCTCCACACTTTGTTAGAGTGGTTATGACAGGCAAACGAGGAAGATGGGGAAGGGAATTATTGTTCCTGGTTGTTAAGCAATCTTTAACATAAGAGACAGAATTAGATCCAGCAAGGAGCACAGGTGACTAGCTGTCCCTTTTGATACTGAAGTCCATGTCCACGGTCTCATTCAAATGCTGCCTAACCCTGGAAAGGCTTTTTACATTCAAGTTCTCCAAATGCCTAAAATCCTACTGGAAGCATTGAGCATCTCAGGACCAATCTCATGCCAAAGTCCTGTGAGATCTGCAAATTGGTGCTTCTCTGCCTCTCTCAGCTGAGTTATCTGCCAGGGTGGACTCTTTCAGAGCACACCACCAAACTAGGGTTCACAAAAGATGCAGAGGACGATGCTTTTTTCTCTGCTGTCAGCCAATAACTCGTCCAGAGCTGCTGTCTGTTGCCAGATGGGCTCTGAACCCAGTGCTCTCTGTTCCCAGAAGAGCAACTGGTCAGGCTGGGTTGCTCTGAACTTCCCCCGCTGAAGCTATAACACTTGGATATTTTGGGGACCAGTGAACATGGAAAGAGAATGAATGTGACCATCTTAAGGACAGGAAATCATGGCATGAACATAAAAATTCGTGTTTCTGTTTGCTGTCAGTTGAATTTGAGGCTTCAAGTCTTTGAACCTTGATTGAAGAAAGGTCCTTTCTGAGGTATCCAAAGTCTAGAGAGAAGTGTTTTACTGGACGGTGTCCATGTTCTTCTCGAGCCTCAATGGCCCTCCCAGGTGGCTCCCACTGAGTACACCAGCCTCGGTGGCTCTGCTTTCAGGCTTCTGCTGCTTCTTACATTGCCTGGGGAGCAGCTTGGGTGCCCAGGTGAGGGCAGTGGAGCTGACGGACTGGCTAGGCACCTGAAAGTCAAGCGCTGGAAAGTTTAGAGTTAGGTTGTTATCTTCCCTTTTGTCTTTGTGCTCCTACTTTTACATCACTGTGTAAAATATGGCAGTGCATTTTGTTAATCTCAGAATAGACAGCGTTCTATAATGGGACATTACTTCTGTGCATTGCACTTCTTTGTCTGTGATAAGATATGGTTTCTAATGTCTCATTTTTTTGAGTTGGTACTTGTCCAGACCACTTCTTCATCTTGCCAACTAGTGATTAACTGGCTGTACTGAAAGGTTCAACACTTTTCTGTATGCTTACCAGAGGAGGTAAAAGAATTTGTGCTCTCTATAGAGTAAAAACGCGTCCTAAGTGGGTTTAAAAATGGGTCATCAGTTGATCATTTAAGTATCTGTGCCCCTAAAACATTTAAAGAAAGGAGCCCTACCTTTTTTGCGCTATAATTTTTTTAACTTAATGATGGGTAGCAATCTCAGTGGAAAAGATGGAGACTTCTGTTTACCTTCAGGTAAACACATTGCAGACAGCCCAAGCACAAACATCCTTGTGCTACCCCAGTGTTGTCAGCTGTCATACAGAATTTGGTTTTGTCCTTTGCTGTAGGAATTTTCATGATGATAACCTTTACCTTTCCACGGTTCTGGGGAAAAATTATTAAAAAAGGTAAGCCTAGGCAGATCCTTGTCAGCTACAGTTTCATTTACAGCGCCTATGCTGCCCAAGACAACTTTCAGCATGCTGAGCCATATAGTAAGGCTTCGGGGGGGTTAACAGTCCACTTGACAGCGAGGAGACTTGAGAACCCTTTGAGCAAGGCTTGGAACTGCACCCAGCTCTCTATTTCACACAACTGCATCTCAGCTACTTGCTACACACTCTTTTAAAAGGAAATCCCAAATTAGGGCCTTCTACAATCCATGTTGTCACCCTCCTGCAAGAGAGCTTCGTGAGGCAATTTGACCTTGTTCCTACTTCTGTGCTAGCAATTGATTTGTTAGCCCTAAGGTTGGAAAATTGTGCTCTTGCAAGGAGACATCCGTGGTTCGTGTCTTGCAGATGACCCAAACATGGGTGTGTTTCAGCTGGCCATGATGCTTGTAACCACTAGACCACAATCTGTTCCCAGGGCCAAGAATAGCAGGAAGGTTTCTGATGTTTGACTTTCAGCAAAGCTGTCTCACTTGTGAGAAATTTTGGAGTGTTGGCAATGTTAGTAAACTGACAGGGACCCTAAGAATGGGCAGGGAGAACTGGGAACGGGTAGGCAGATTAAAAAAAAAAAAAAAAAGATTTTAAAAAGCATTTTCTAGTCCTGTTTTTTAGTGTTTGTATTTGTGTTTGTTTTGTTTGGAGTCTGACTCATAATTGTTAAACTTGTGGTAGGTTATACTGTTGCCAAACCTAATACATCTTATCCTTCATCTCCAAAGTTCTTCTCTCCTCTCTTCAAAGTTTTTGTGCTTATTCAATCCTTGATCTGCCTTCTGGAGTGGTGTCTGAGGATACCAACCAGTAGCAGATGTGATATGATTTTTTTTTTTTATTATTATTGTGGACACCTCCTGAAAGACTTGCACGAAAATAACAAAATAGCAACTGCTTTTGTGGGCTACCAAACACTATCCAGACTGTCATACTTCCGGTCATTGCCAGCCCAAGCTGATTTGAGCAGGGAACTGATAAAGAAACGCTGTCAAGCCCAGGCAAGTTATGTTTCTGCTTCTCCATCTGAATCATTTCTTGACTGCTTGTTGAATGCTTGAAAGTAAGTTGGGTGCCTTCCAAAACAAAACAAAGATAGCCTCCTGTCCCAGAGAGGTCACAGTGCAAGCAGAGATTACCTGGCATGTAATAGCAACGTTTTGCATGTAAGGGAAGCAACAGAGGCAGTTGATTATATGGATTGTGTAGACAGGACCTACAGACAGATGTGAGGCTGCACAAATCGCTTGTCCGCACTATTTGCCTGCTGGAGTCCCTGGCGCACAGTCCTGGTGCCCTGGCAGGGATGGGAACTTGGAGGACACACCGTCAGATCCTGGGGCGAGCCTGGAGGCCTCTGCTGCCCATGGCCCCTCACCTGTCCTCCTGTGGGACAGGAGAATGGGAGATCCTGAGAACACCCAGCTTATCCCGACAGTGGGGATTTTTAGGCAGCTCAGTCTCAGGCTGAATTCAGGCTACCTTGGGCACTGTGGAGAGGAACCTGGGAGCACTTAATGGCAGGGACAGGAGGGACGTGGCCTAGGACAGGCCACCAAGCCAAGGCGTGTCCCACTGATTGTACTATACACATACATTGTGCTTTTAAACTGAGCTCGGTAAAATGATTTGTGTGGATATCCCACATGATCCAAATGACCAAGGCCTTGTTACCAAGACTTTCAATGGGAAAGGAGGCTTCTGGATCAGAAATTATAATGTTGCAGCATACATAAATTACGGGTTTATCTCTCTACGTGCTGAAGTTATAAACAGCGCTTTCCTGGCCCTAGGTCAGATATATGGCTTTGACCATAATTACATTTTCTATAGATAACTTATTTTTGCTTTGGCCACCAGAGTTTCTGTGATGGACCGGACCTTTGCATTGCTGCATGTGACTCCTGCTCCCTTCTTCCGTCAAAACCGCCACCCCCCGCAGCCCACAGCATCTGGGCGCGCAGGAGGAGGGGCACCAGCACAGGTCAGCAGCAAGGGCAGGGGAGCTCAGCGGGGGAGCTTCGCATTTTGAGCAGGATCCGCAATGGCAGCTCAGTGAGAAAGCCTGGAGTGGTGGTGTATGGTGCAGGGGACTTGGTCCTATCTCCCTGCCAGAGGAGGAAGCAGTGTTCTTTATCACTCTTGTTTCCCTCTGTCCCGCAGTCAGGTTTTCTGCTTGTTTTCCATTGTGCCCTTCATGTGTTTTCCATCTCTCCAGAAATCACTGGCTTTGTTTAAAATAGACTCTGAGTAGCTGCCAAGACTTTATCCAGAGAGAGAAAAAAAAAACGCACAGAGGCCAAGTTCCTATAGAGTTATCAAAAGCTTTCACTCCCCATCAAGATCTCTGAATACACCAGAAACCTGGTCTCATGAGCAGCTCTGTCCCTGTAGCTCTTTCTGCAATAGCCATGAAAACATTTCTGCCCAGGAGAGTGCACCCCCACTCCCAGCGGTGCCTCCTGCGGCCCGCTTGTAGGTGCTCTCACAAGTCTCTGACATACTGTGATTTTTGTCTTTCTTTGCAGGACATGGAATATACACAGAAAAATTATGAAGCTACAGGAAGGTCGCTTGAGGGTGTTTGACTCAGAAAACTTTAAGTGTGCTATGCTCATAAAGCAATAGATCTTCAGAGCACAGCACTTAGGCACATAGCCAAGGAGGATTCACTTTGGGGGTCTTTGCTGGATGTATTTGCCTTCTCTTTATGCTTCACCACCTTTTCCTAACCCAACCCTGAAGAGATTTCCTGATGTGTCTCCAAAAGGAGATGATATTGCTAAGTAATTCTCTGCTCAGAGCTTAGCCTCTCCTCCTATCTGCAACAGTTAAAGCCAGCAAGATGGTAAGTGTATGTAAAATTGAAAACAGAATCAGTTCCTTCATCACCAGTGCAAAAGATACTAAAATAGAGACAAAAACAAGTGTCCTTTGCTTTTATGTAGAGCAGTTTGATTTACCTCTGGCTTTTGGACATGTTTCCTAATACTTCTTGATCAGAAAAGCTTATTGAAAATACATCTTGAAATGGCTGGTTGGGATAGACTTCCCAAACAGAAGCAGTTCTTGCTGACAAAAGTAAACAAAACTGCAGCATGCTTTACGAGTACCACTTCTCTCATCAGAAGCGAAAATACAACAGCTGAAGGCAAGCAGCTCTGAAGTTTCGGTTGCTGTAATGTAAATTAAAAAGCTATTGGGAGCAAAGGGTTGTCGCTTGCAAGGTTTCAAAGGGGCAGGAAGGTCTCATTTTGATAGTGGCACTCTGCAGTCTCTTGCCACCTACTCTTGCTTGTACCAAAGTCTCTAAGTTGACATCTTTGTCATTTCCTGCTTCTTATTTTTCCCAGGCACTCTGGACAGCCCTAGGAAGCCAGTCTTTCAGTTCTGCAATTAGGATTTTTTCTCCTCTGTCTCTCCTCCCCCTCTACTCCCACACCAGAATGCATCTTTGTTGCTTGCTCACACAGTTCGTTCTTCAACCTTTCTGCGGCCCACACCTGAGTTTTCCTGAGTTGCTGTTGTATTTGGTTTACTTTCATGGCGGGACCTCTTGGGCATCAGGGATGATAAACTGCCTTGTCTGAAGGAAGTATGTTGTGGATGCAAGACATTTTTAGTGTTACAGGAGGGAAAGAAGGAGAGAGATAATTCTAGACAAAGTGTAAAGATGAGGATCTCCTATTTCTTCTCCTTTTGATGGTCTCCCTGTCTACCCTGCAGCGAAGCCAGAAGTTTTCTTATGTTTCTCCTCTTACTCATCATGGGAAAATAACGGTCTTGCCACTACTATTTACTGCAAGTGGAAAGAGTCTCCTAAAAGCTAAAATCTTCTTCTGCAAGTCCTGACTATAGAATTGCATTAACGAAGGCAGCGCAGGTCTTTTGTGAGGTCTGAGGGAGACAGACACGCAGGTCCTCCCCAGCCCCACCACCAGCATAGGCTCAGCGTTTTCAGAGAAATGGGAGTGCCCCAGACTATGCCTCCCACTTACGTGTTTCCTTGCTGTGATTAAGTCTGCAATTATGGTAAGCACATGGAGAACTCAATGCACAAAACATGAACTCGTTGTTTTGAAAGTCTGGGCAATAACATCTTGATGACTCACTTATCTCTATAAATAATGACCGAACTGCACTTACTTCTTCATTGTATTGTGAAGATATAGAATACTTCAAGAAGTGTATTGTAGGTTTCCAGGACTAAAATGGGGAAATGGATGCTTCTGGTACAGTTATAAATTACATCTTTGGTCGTTGATCTGCTTTATGGTGTTAATACCCCATAGGAAAGGAGTACTGCCTTCACAGCTTTTTTTAATACTGTTTTTCTGCTATTTCCTGTGTAAGCAAGGAATACTCATGCAGCCCAGAAAAATCTTGAGCCACAAAACATCCTTATATCTAGCATGGTGAATTGAATACCTAATTCAGCACTGTACTAACAGGTGATCGGTTCTCCCAGACAGCTCAACATCCATTGCAGGAACTGACCTTAAGCACTGACGACACGCACACGCACACTGCTTGTGCTGGGGAGGGGCAGCAAGGAAGTGAGAGACAGACATGCTGGTGCTGTGCAAAACAGAGCAAGGTGTAAGGAGGAATAGATGCGATATCCTCAGCAACCACCAAGAACAAAGCAGAAATTAAACCTCTGCACAGCAACCAGAAATTAACAAAGGGAGTCAGACCAGAATGTTTCTTCTTTAGTTCTTTTTGAACAGCTCTGGAAATGAAGTGAATTGATAGTTTCCAAGCCTACCAGGTACATTTGCAGCAGGCAGAAACACGAGAATGCAGAGGGTGGTAAAGCAATATTAAAAAAGAAGATTACAGGCTGGAAATTGGGCTCAGTGCAAAATCATTCTTTTTTCTTTTTTCTTTCTTTTTTTTTTTTAAGTTACTGTAACTATAAGAAAGAAACGAGTGCCAGAGGAAATGAGAATTTAAGAAAATATAGACAGCTTGGCAGGTCCACAAAATGAAAGCTTTAAGGAAAGAAAATTTAGAGAACAGAAGGAAATATTAGTTGGAGAAATGATAGCAGCTTAGAAACATCAACTTTTCAAAGAAACAGTTAGCACCCAACTTTTTAACATCAAAATCCCTCACCACATGAAAATGGTAAGTTTTACCACATTGATTCTAGGTGGGGAAGTTACGTGCAAACTTTTTTTTAACGCGTTGGGAGAAAAAAAAAGCATACACAAAGGCAGGGAAAGAGGAAACCGCTTCCAGCAGTTTAATAGTTAAGCTGTTGGAATAGTTACCAGACACTGTTTCTGTAGGAATGATGAAGCTGAGATTTAGAAGACGTTGAAAGAATTGTGATTCCGAATGGCCAAATACACATTAGTGCCCCCACCTTGACACAAATAAACCACAGCTGCCTGGACAGCATAATTCCCTTTTGGCTTGAAACTGTATATGTTATTTAGAAGGCTCTTTGAGAATAGAAGTAGCCCAGCGAGAGATTCACAGAGAAGCCAGGGATCTAAAGCTGACCCAGCAAATAACTGCTTCTCGCTGCCTGTACAAGAAAACTGAGGCAGTTGAACTGGAACCTCAGCAAAGGTAGCTGGGAACACAGAAAATAAGCCCTGATCCTTTCCTCTAGGAGGTGACAAAGCAATAGCAGGTGCTCAGAGGCCACTCTGAAAGGCCTGGTGTTGAATCCCTAATAGCATGAAGCTTGTGCTGCCATTTTGGCCTTTGTTTGTCAGCAAGGAGAGCTGTCTGGCTCCTCCTCATTCTTTAATGTGAAATTTTTATTCTCTCCAATGCGTGAAGTCACTGAACCTTCTGACCTGTTTACTCAGTACTTCCAGAGGCCGTTCATTTCCAAGCACTATTGTGTTACAGGTACTTGGAGTCCTCAGTTCAGCCCTTTATAGTAGTATTTATTATTCTGATTTGGTCTTTGAATGCTCAAGCAGCAGTTTTTTCCTCACTAGCTGTCCCACTGCGGAGCTGCACTCTCTGGCTTTGCCATCCATAACGCCGTTGTCCGGGTCAGGTGTTGGGACAGGGAGCACAGGGGTACAGCCCATGTGTGGACACTGATTTTGAAACGGCTTCTCAAGCAGTGCTCTCCTGTCTGATAATGCTGTGCCACTCTCGTGTGGCTCAGGGAGACACTTGTCTGACTCCAGCCCAATATAAGTGGCACTTTGGCTATTTATTCAGCCAGATGGTGTTGGACCCCCAACCCCTTAGAATGCACATACATCTGCAAACAACATGCTGGCCTCACGGAAGTGCTGCGCTCATGGAAGGTATGACATGCATCGTGCCAGAGGCAGAGACACCACATTATGCACAAGGCCAGTTCTGTTTGCCTCAAGAAATGTCACCCCTTGTTCTTTTGGAGTGGACTCAGGAGAAAACTGATAATGGAAAGAGCTTGGTGGCGCGTAGGTTGGGACTTTTGGGCAGTTTTGTACTTGATGCCACAGCATATTAGGTTCCAGTCACTGATGTAGGAGCGAAAAGCTGCATACACGTTTCTGCTTCAGGAAGGTGGTGTAGCTACAAGTGCAGCTTGTTTAGGCAGGGGCTGCCAGAACCAGCACTCTAACCAGTAGCAATGTGGGACTCAGCATGGGATGGAAAACTGGCCTGAGAAAACTGTAAATATTTGAGCAGCTAATCTGTGCTACGTTATCAGTACCTGAGCCAGGTAATTAAAGCTGGCTCTTGCACAGCTATGAAATCTTTGGTTGTGCCTTTGGGTTGCAATATAGGCATACCTCAGGTGTCTAAGAACATCTGCTCTTAAGCCTCCCTTTGTAATTACTTAATGTGCTAAATGCATTGTGTGGTGGGGCTCAGGGGCAGACATGTTCTGCAGTCTGTCACAAATACTAATGCTGGAGATTTCTCCTTGATGGAAATAGCTGCTATTCATGCTTTGCTGCACTGTGTGGGGATGGGCAGGACATTGCTTCTCAGAAGGAAGCAACCACAAATGCAATGTACACACTGATTAATCCTTTGTTTTGCCCTTCAGCTTGCCAAGTGCTCTGGTAGCCTCACAATTGCAGATTTCACATAAGCAAATACTTGTATGTTTGCTCTTATCAGTCCCGTTGATTAAACATTTAGGAAAGTCAGCTATACCAGACAGCTCACTGCAATGCAGGAGGAATTGGCAAAGTGTTTTTCAAAAGGTACTTAACTCATGATTCAACACATCTAATTCAAGGTGTTCACCTGGAATATTTAAATTGAAACTTTGGTGCTTCAGTTTAGCTCTTGCCATCCAGAGCAACCAGACCAGTTCCTTGTAGGCCTGTATCCATCACGGAGGTGCTGCTTTCCCAGCCTGAAGCACCACATCCGTCCTGCGTTAAGATTTCACAACCTGGAGATGTCTGTCTTTGTCCTGCTGGGAATCCCCCTGCAAGCTGGTGGGGGTGGGAAGTGTTGTCTCATCAAGTGCTCAGGATATGGGGAAACAACCCTGTTTGCTGTCCCTGTCAGGTGTGGTCTGGCACACAATGGTGGGGTACCTCCCTGAAATAGCTGTTTTTACAGGTGGACACACCAGGACAAGGTTTGTTTACCCAAAGCTGAGAGAAAGAAGTTCCTCCTTTGCAGAAAATGGAGTGGAAACTCCTGACTGCAGGGTGAAGGCATTGAGGTTCCGCTGCTGGAAGGCACAAGGATGAGTTTGATCGGGGTATACCCATAGGCCCATGCAGGAACGTTAGGAAAATGAGTCAGAAAGAGAAGAAAATGCTTCTAAGCACGCATAGCTGTGGGACCAGCATTACTGAAAGGCTCTGTGATTTGCAGACCAAGCTATGTACTGCTGGAAACTGGTCCTGAACATCCTCCTACTACTACCTGAGACTACCTTGAGGCTTTTTTTGGAGCACTCAGGAGCTGGGGTGGGCAAATACGGGTGATACTCATTGCTTTTGTCAAACTCTGCACATTGTGCTATCAAGGGGAAGGATTACTTATTTCAAGGGCCTCACTAAAGACAGTGTGTTGTGTGCTGTACCCAGTGTGTAATCCAGGAAGATATTAGATGTTTCTTGATGCAAGTGTGGAGCCTTGGGACAGGGTGAGCTGAAGCTGCTGTGAGTATCTGAAGAGCTGAATGTGTCAGCCTTTCCTCCTGTGAGAGGGAAAGAGATGGAAAACAGGGAAGACTCAGTGCTGTAGTCCACTTACCTCAAGGGATACTGAGTTTAGTGGATCAAGGACCAATGCAACCATCAGGCCTCCTTCTGGTCTCGGCAATGCAAGTTTTACTGCAGAGCTGCAGTGGCAGTAAACACCTGGTCTTGTTGAAGAGAAGTGAGTCCTCTGTGCTCTTTTGCAAGGAGCTTGATGCTTTGAAATGACAGTGCTGCTAGGGAAAGCGGAGAGGAAAAGCAGTGCGTGCTTGGTGACCCAGCTGGCCCAGCAAATGTTCTAGAGTTTGGTGCTGCATCTGCAGATCAGCAGTGAGTGCACATATCCCACGAGAGATGCTGACAGCTTTGGTCCTTTCAGTGCTGTTGATGGCAGTCCATTTTCACCACACTACTGCTGGCCCAGTGATATGCTGGCATCCAAGCACTGCCTTTGTTAGACGCAGTATGCAATTAGTATGCAGTCTGTGGAACTCACTGCCATGTCACTGAGACCAAGAGTGAATAAATGAACTTCAATGCTTATGTACAAGAGTATTGATTTTGATAGTGATATGAAGGCCAAAAATCAAACTCTTGCTATTAGCCATTAAGAAACAGCTTTCCTCATCACAGATTATTGCAGAAGATTTCTTGCGTCTTCTGGAAAAAGAAGTATTGGCTGCTGCCAGGGAGATGATACCAAAGTAAACAAACTGTGCGTAAGAATGACTTTTCAGGTCCATGAGTGAATGGGCCACAATGGCAACAAATTGTTATTGCCCACTGCACTGCTAAACATGTTTCCTGAGGAGAAAACAAAATACCCACACCTGCGTAAGCAAACTCAGTGTTCATAAAGATCAGCTGGCCACGTGGAAAGCCACCTTTGCATTTCCCTCCACCGTCTGCAGCAAACAGCATGGGCTCCATTAGCAGGCATGAGCACTGAAGGTGAATATTAAGAGCTGCCCACAGCACTGATTTTTCATTAAGATGAATTGGTTGTAATTAAGCCTAACAGAGAAGTATGTGCTAATGCTGTGTTATTTATGGCCTGAATGCAATCCTTCTTTTTTTAATCACATGAAGTTTCTTCAGCTCGCTTGCTTTTTCATTCAGTCTCATACTATTTCTGCCTCTCCCTCTAGAATATATGTTGGTGTGTCTTTTCTTCTTTCCATGTCTGTTTTCTCTCAAGACCTATTTTTTTTCTGTTTTGTTTAATTGTTTTTCTCCTGATTTATTGTTCCAAGACCATGCTAGGCAGTCTGTTTATTTATAATTTGGATTATTTTAAAATGGATCCAGAGCTGTAGGTCAGTGTTTAAAAATTAACTAATAAAATACACAAATGAGGCCCAATGGTCAACATGAGATTACACATCCACTAGGATTCGCATGCTACTCCAAATAAACCACTGGGGAATACCAGCCCTGGGCCCTGAAAACACGGAAAATTCACTCATCTGGACTGCAGTGGGCTGGTCCTGAAAACACACGTGGGGACCTTCGCTGACAGCACCAGCAGGTGTTAGTATGAGCCCTCAGGAGGAGCACGGGCGACAGTGAGGTGTGACAGAGCAGGCTGGGCTCTGCTTAGCCCAGGTGTCCACCTCCGAGGAACCGATCAGCTTGTGTCCGGCTGTTTTGGGAAGGTGCAGCTCGAGGAATGATGACATGCCACAAACAGAGTAGGCCGCAGATCTAAGGTCAGCAAGCTTTTGCTGTGCCTTCCCCTTTCCACAGCCTGGAAAAGCCACACTGATAGGAGACAGCCTGTGCTGCCGTGACTGGGGACACACTGCCAGCCCGCAGCCGCCTCCGGGCGTTGTGCCCCTATGCCATTTTGGCACTGTCCCACGTTGCATCCCTCTCTTCGCACTCCCTCACAAAGCTTCCCCGGTGAACAAGTGAGCGGTGTCAGGGTGGGGTCAGAAAACCTCTGCAGCTGCATGAGCAAAATGCACCTGCTCCGTCCCAGCTTGCTGCTGCCCTGAAGACATGCAGACCAGGTGCTGGTGCAGCGCGGGCCCAAAGCCTCCCCAGGGCCCCATGGTGTCCCCAGCAGGAGCACGCCAAGGCTGGAGGCAGGAACCAGCACCGCGCCGCTGCCAACAGAAGGGTGTTGTAGCAGTTGCCCCAATGAAAACAAGATCAGGCGTTTTAGTGTGGTGTTAACAGCTATGTTAAAATCCTCACACTTTCCAACAAAAGAAGGGCCCTCAGAGAAACCCAAACAAACACTCACACAAGCAACACTGGAAGTTGGCTTGAGTTACAAACACAGGAAATTAAATACAAAACCGTGTTACAATAGCACAGAGGATCTGACTTAAAACAAGCCAGACAAGAGCATGCACTGTGCAGATTGCTGTATTTTCCCTGCCCCCGCTCTGAAAAGGGATTGTCTATAAATACACACAGGCAGGGTATGTTTGTATATACATGTGTGCACATACACATGTACATGCATGCACAATTTCTTCCACATTAAAGAAAACAGTAGAATTACAATAATAGAGTGGCCATTCTGTGGGCTGAGCTTACAAAGCATACATGTGCACAAAGGAGCTTTAGTCAGGACAGCAAATATCACATGCTTAGGAGAAAAAGCTTGTTTGTTTTATTTTCTTCCTTAAAGTGAGATCCTTGTGAAGCTTCCATCTACTTCCATCTACACAATCTCGCAACAAACGAAGGTGCAACCGAGAGCAGTGCAAAGGTGAGAGCAAGGGCAAGAAGGCAAGAATTTCTTGAACAGGTCTTATTGCTGTAAGAAAACATGTTTAATCTTCAGCTGCAATTGCATGAGCAGAAGACCCTTTTACTCCAGCAGAAACTCACATCGAGGGCCACGCCAGCACTGCTGGCAAGAGCGGCAGCACCCGATGGAGGAGGCCTGCCGGGCTCCCCAGCTGCCCCCCACGCTCGCGCTCACACTGCAGGCACTGCCCTGCAGCCAGGCCAGGCCGCATGCCCCCGGGGCAGCCCTCTGCCCCGCCACGCACTGCCAGGCCACCCGGTGGCCCTGGGAGGAGGGGATGGGCCTGAGGCCGACATGTCTCGACTTGTCCCTCACTCTGGGCAAAGCCCTTCCCTTTGCTGCAGGTCTGTGTCTCGTGTCCTCGGTTCTAGGGCACGCGCTTGTTTTTCTCCTTTTATCTTCAGAACACTTGCAAAAGTATTTCAGATGAGAACTCTATTATGTTTTCCTTTCCTTTATTACACTTTGCTACAGTTTGTCAATACTGGCTACCGGTGTTATTTGAGGCCACACTTGAAAAAAAAAGTCCTTCCCGAGCTCCGAGCATTTATCTGAAGTTCTGCATAAGGTCACATGTCTCCTCCAGCAGAAGGCCTTGCAAAGTTAAACAAAGTCCCCTCGCTTGCTCTGTCTGAGTAAATACAGACCATATTGGAGTAAATAAACAGCCAGGCAGCGTCCCAGACAATGGGCCTTGGCGATGAATTAATAAACTCTGCCTCTCACATTAGCAGAGTGTGACTGGAACTGGCAGCAGGCCCTGGCGGGCCTCCAGGAACGATTATTACTAGACAGAGCCAAAGGAGACTTGGCACGGCGCAGGGCCCACAGCTGGAGATTAGGTAACAGAGTCAACGAGCTCGCCGAGCTGCCAGGGCGTTGGTCACCCTGCCTGCAGAGAGGGTCAGGGCTGTGTTTTTGCAGCTCATATTCATGCAGGGTGCCTGTCCCCCAAACTTACTCCACTCTGGTTTACAGCTCGTAGATTTGTTCTGTGGAATCAAAAATTGTCATCTCAAACCAAGTAGTCAACCAGAACGTCTGTCTGGGTGGGTGACTGCTCCATCCCTGTCCTGCTCACCACCTGGAGACTCTGGCGTTCTGGGATCGAACAGGGCTTGGTAGTACTGCCAAGGGGACAGCCTGGCCAGGCAGCTGGGCAATGCTATCTTGTGTGGGGGAGCAGGATCTGCTTCTGTAAAGAACAGCTTTATCTGGGCTTGTCTCCTGAGCTGGGGGTCACATCCAGAGGCAAGACAGCACATCTGCTGAGGAAGGAAAGCCCTCCTAATGGCTTGCACTGAGGGGGGCTGATGCCTGTGGGGAGCCATTGCTAAGCCATCCTCTTCCTAAGCTGGGTGAAGGCTGTCACCCAGACGCATTAGTGAAGGAGGTGTAAACAGGAAGGGACTGTGGACAGCTGGTAAAGTCATCCCCCAGTTCCCATATCCAAAAAAATGGTGGCTGCATTGCTTTTGTGGACTACGGTGCAGCAATCCCTGAGCACTCTCGCAGAGCAGAAGAGCCATCACCTTGGAGTTTGGAAGTCCAGGAGCCACACTGGAGAGCGTTTCAGCAGCTTCAGTTAGCAGGTTTATCAGCTGGGCTAACTGCAGTGTGGATGCCCTGCTGACACAGCTGTCCTGCTTCCAAGAGCTGGATTACTGTCTTCATCCAGTGTTGCACTAGGCTTTGCAGATATACTGGTTGAATTAGACCAGCTTTTTGGATCTCTGACATGGGCCTCCTTATTGCCATGCATAAGCATGCCTGTGCTTGCAACCAGTGTCTCCACAATAAGCTGTAAACATGTTAGCAGCATCAGACTGACCTAGCACTTGTGTACTAGAGTACAGGTGGACAGACAAGTGATACCTACTCCCACTGCAAAGCATTTTGACAAGTATGAATGAATAACTACCTTTTTCAGCCTCTTCTGAAGAAGGGGGCTATACGCTAAACCATTCTTCACTCACTCATGGACAGCCTGAGCTCAGTCACAGAGGGTCCCCAGACCATTTTGATGGCTCTAACTGCAGGAACATCTTTGTTTGGAGCCTATGACTTTTACATTGCACTGACTGCAACACTGGAAATGAAAAGCAGGAAGAAAGGTTTTCTTAATGCCACTATCCTGACCAGAACTACCTGGATTTTTTAAAAAATATACTTTACTGGGTATATAGTGGTCAGTAAAGTTACCGATATAAAGGGAATGGGATATTTCATTTCACATGTATGCTGTAGTAAATGGCAACACAAGTGTTTCTCATCCTCATTTACTGCTGAATCCCAAACCTGTCCTGAACTGAATGCCCCCAGAGAAAAGCAATAATGGTTTCCAGCTCTGAATACTGCCTTTTGTCAGTAGGTTTGAAAGCCCTTTACAATGGAGAGGAATCTCATTTTCTGTGTCTTTCCACGCAGAGAAACGCAGTGACGGAGGCATAGCCTGAGCCCTGCTCTGCTCAGTGCCAGCCTGCTGTCACACCACCTCCACCACCTGGCTTTCTCTGGACACTGGCTGTGCCCTCACCACCTAGCGCCATGCCTCTGGGGCTGAAATGCCAAATGCAGCCTCATATGGACTTGTCATGTAAAGATTTGTTATCTACAAATGAGACTACAAACACTCCTGGTGTGAGTAGGTGATCTTTGGGTCACACAGAGAAGTATTTCAGCTAATGCTGACCAGAGGTGAGATAACATTGGCTCTTCAGGCCTTTGCTCACTCCCAGGCTTCTTCCTCCACAGCAACTAAGCAGGGTTTTTCTTTCATAACAAGATTTGAAGCAAAGAATTGCTTTCTGTTAGCCAAGGAGCAGATTTTGTTCTTCTCCTTAAATCACCTTCAGCTTGATGAGCGTGGGCACTCCTTGCTGGTGCCTCTAAACATTGCCTGGAGAGAAAACCTCTGTGGAAAGTGAAATTCAGAAGAGCTAATAAAACATTTTCTGAAGGGTTTGAATCTCCCATTCCAAAGAAAACAAAGAGGTCGGCTGACCTTTCAACCTGACCCTTTTTTTTTTTTTCTAAGGCATTAAGAAAAACATTCTGCAAACAATGAGTGCTCGTGGTAATTGTCCCTCCCCTGTGCCCCAGTTCTTGCCAAAAGCAACATTTCAATGGCTATGGGGGGTGGAGGTTGAAAGCAAATGAGTGAGCAAGCAAATGCTGGCTTTCACACATCAGTGGCTGGCTACGCCCTGACCACATCCAAGGAGGTTCAAGGTGAGGGAGTCGAGCTCTCAGTCTGCTCCTCACTGAATTTTTGCGTTGCTGGTATCCAAAACATTGCAGTCTAAGTATGGAAATCTGTTTCAGAAGGAAGCCCAGGGCAAAGATAAGAAAAGGATTTTGCAGCAGTAAAGTGGTACTGAAGTGTAATTTTTATCAACATCTCTTCAATTGACTACTGACTTCCACCTTCATTTCACATCCCACGTCTCCTCATCTCTCAACCTGTCGTGGTCAATTTTCTAGCATCAAGGAGAGGCCTGGTTTGAAAACAATTTCATGTTAGAAAACAAAAGTGTTGTTTTTATGTGAGAAAAAGCTTCTTGTACTGTTTATCTCCATTGTTTTCCAGCACTAGGACCTGCAGTGGATCCTGCTGTGACATGCTTCCAGCTGCAAAAAGAATCAAAAGATTTAGGGTTGAGTTCTCTCCTGATTCTGGAACACGTTCCACTGTGCAATCTTTTGTAATATCTCTCTGCAATAAAAGCACTAATGCTCTCCAAGAGGCCTCCCCCTTTCACTTTCCTCATAAGAGGTGATGACAAGCTCCCAGCCCAATTGTCTACACACATCCTTAAGTTCAGGGAGCCAGAGATTTAGCTACCTTTCCTGACTCTGACACTAACCTGGGCTCTGGTCCTGGGCAAGTTGCTTAAGCTCTCCCCACCCATACAAAACTTTTGTAAAAATCCCTTCTTGGTAATACTGGAGCAGCAGTGTTAGTGCTGCTGGGAGATGGTTGTCAGCAGGGGGTCTTTCAGCTGTCTTTGGGACTCTGCTGCCAGAAATGGAAATCTGCCTATGCCAGGGCTCATCTTGCTAACTCCAGGGCAGCTGCATCAGTTTCGTAAAAGCACACTGGTATCGTCAAGGTCCTGCCTTTGAACGTGTTTCTCCAGCTGTAAAATGTGGATGGAAACACCAAGCCAGCTCTCTGTAAAGGTCTACTGAGATTTAAGCTATGTTGGCATTCTCTTCTTCAGTGTCAGTGGAGCTGGCAAACATAAGGAGAGAGCAGAACGGTTTCTGCTTTTCTTTGAGTTGTACAGTAAAACCCACAACCCTGAGAACAGACCTCGTAATTCCCAACAAGCACACAAGTGGGTTTAGGTGCTAGCGTGGGAGGGAAAGGAGAGGTTCGGGGGGTTACATAAACAGTGCATCCAGAATCTTTTTGTTACCCTTCAGATTTACTTCTACTCTTCAGTAGGAGTTTGTACAGCAAAGTACAATTTTGTGGCTCTTCTTCAAGGCCATTAACTCAATATAAAAATATCAGCACTGTTTTTATTATCTGAAAAAAAGAACTCAGAGCTGAGTTTCTGTGCAATACTCAGTTCATTAAACAATGACTCAGACTAGGTTTTGTGGTGGAGGATTCAGCTTTTCCCTAGCGGTGGGA
Organism: Penelope pileata; assembly: GCA_013396635.1. NCBI lineage: Eukaryota > Metazoa > Chordata > Aves > Galliformes > Cracidae > Penelope > Penelope pileata. The sequence goes on from WBMW01005934.1 coordinate 3,958,555, forward strand.
TCAAGATGTCCTGTTTCCATGATAATCTACCTTTCATCTCCCTCACATTGCAAAACTTGTTTTTACCTTGATCCCACACAAACCCGTTAGTTTCTTGCTTTTGTTATTGTAAATTATTTACTTTAGAAATGCTGAATCATGACACTGAGGTTAGAGGAAATTGTATTTATATTTAAAGTAAAAATTGTTCCCACATCATCTGAAGATTCCCAGACTATTATTTTTGCGTGTCCTTATGTTTTATGTTTTGATAAAGTTCAAGTGGCGTTTGGTTTGGCCCTCTGCAGAGAGGTGACTTTTACCCTGGAGATGCTGAATCCCAGCAAAGGATGCCTGCTAACACCGTATGGGAGGAACCCTGTCTGGGCAGCGAAGCCAGCACCTCTCAGGCAAGTGCCTCCAGCATGTACTGCCGTCTCTGCTGCTGGCTGTCCTCCTCCAACCCCACCAAGGCCCAGCACCAGACCAAGCTGGCTACACTGCAGAGGCTCACGTTGTAGGAGAACAGGACAGGCTGCAGCTTGGAGAATTGTTGCTTGAGTGCCACGGCCCAGCCCTGCCCCCAGGGTGCCTTTCTGTGAGCTGAACCAGAGCCCACTGAGCAGCCTGGAAGCACGAGACGATCATGGGCATGGCCACAGCATGGTTATTGCCCACTGCGACCATCAGTGCAAAGGCAACCTCTCTCCCAGCTCCTCACCGTAAGTTATGTCCAGATGTGACTGGATCACATCTGCTGTAACTCTGTGGATGAAACATGTCCAAGATCAATATCTTTTTTTTTTTCCTGATTTTTATAGGTTCTTATAAATACAAAGATGAAGTGCAGCAAAGCAAGTGTAAGACTTGCTTTTCCAGCATCTGGAAAAGCTGTAATTTACATCTTGCTTTGTTATGCCATCTTACAGGTGCATTTTTTACTACCCTGCCTACTGCCTAAGGGATGGCTGCAAAGCCAGCACTACTTGGAGGGTAAGCTGGGCGGGGAGATGCCAGGTGAGTTGTCCGTGCTGATGGCATCTTCCAGAGACCAGTTGGACCTGAATCAGTTAATCTCTTTTCTCTATGCATTAGACCTAGACTTCTTTTATATTGCTGCTGGTGGCTGAATTTCCCATTTTAACAGCTCTCTTCTGAAGATGTAAGTGGTGCTCTGTAATTGTGGATTATGTAAGCCTCAGCATGCCTTTAAAATAGGTTTTATCTGCCCATTTTACAGAAGGGCTAGGTGAGGACAGGTAGCTCTAAGCAGGTATATATCTAGCTGTGTCACAGACAGAGATAAAACCCCACTTTCCTCCCTCTGTTTCTGCAATGAGATGTTGTCTGTTTAATCCAAGCAACTGTGTCAAGAGACAGAGTTTCTCAGCAGAAAAACTGAAAACCAAATGAATGCTGAAGTACTTCTGACTTTTTCAGTGGCAGAGGAAAATAACTATTTCATGTGTAAGTCACCCTGCACTTTACAGCCCTTCCCATACTGCCTCGCTCCATGGATGGGCTCTCAGGTAGTGTTAGTCTGCTTTCAGGAACAGCTGTACCACAGGTGCTAATTTAAATCAAGCTGTAAGGAGAAATGCTAGAGTCCAGAGCTCTGAATTGCTACAGGACAATATAATGCAACCACAGCCTTCTCTTCTCCCAGGCTTTATCAAGATGCCATGCATGCACTTGATGCTTGCTCCTGCTCTATGATGTGTGAGCTTTGCCAGGATGTTGGGGAGCTGCGTGCGTGCAGAGAGGCAGGCAGAGCTCCTCACCACGGCTGCACTCCGCAGCGGCCGCAGGGGCAGAAGCGGATGCCAAAACGTTGTGAGTGGGGGATTTTGAAGCAGTGCAGGACTGGGGGAGAGCGCGCAGGACCTGTGAAGCAGGAACCTTTGGGTCGTGTGTTAGCGATAGAAACTTGCCAGAAAAGGGACAATTGTAGGAGTACAATCAGAGAACTGTGTTCTCTGGCTGAGTGTTCCCCCTTCCCAGCTGTGCTGGGGTGGAGGTGAATTTCCAGTGCAGCGGGAGCACTAACAAGTTAATGTTTAACATTATTATTACCTCATCTTCCAGAGGCTCCTTCTAAACATAACAATTGACGACAGGCTCCTGATAGTTTGGAGGAGACCGACCTCAGCCCTAAGACTATGATGAATATGATTTCCCTTCCCCCTCTGTTTTGATTTTCTGCTCTGTTACTCCAGAGCATTGGCTGGCCATGACCCCTGGCTGCTTTTTCTGTAATTACCAGCTCCTGCCAGATTTACTGTGGAAGTTAATGTCTGTTCCAGCCAAGTCAGCCCCACTGTTATATTGTATGAGACAGTAACCCCTTCATTACAGGCAGAGCTTGAACAAAACAAAACAAAGAATCAGGAAAAGGGTTTCTAAAGGCCTTGTGGAAGGCCTTACATGCTTGACGAGTGTGCCGAATTAACATTAGCACTTTCATTACGTAGAAGCAACACCACAAAATCTTCCTCAAGGTCTTTCAAATCCTGCAGAGCACACGGGGTGCCTGGTGAGGAAAGAGCAAGAAAGAAACAAACTCTAAGGCTTTCTTTTCAGCCCATTATGCTCCTCTGGGACTTTTTCTTCAGAGTCTGCATGGTCTGGTGGGACTTTCTTTAATAAATTAGCATTCTGATGTTTTAAGGTTACCCTTAAATTTGGAATGCTCTTTGTCAGCTATTGTTTTTGCAAGCAATTTTTTACACTCTAAAATAAGCTTGCTAAAAAGGGCAAGATTCAGACTCAGATGGATATCCAGCAGAGGCATGTGTCTCAGCTTAGGTCCAGCCATCAGAAACACCTTGTCTTGCACCCACGGATTTGGCCTGAGGTTCGGCTGATCAGAGCAGCTCATGGGCTGCATTCATTCCAGCAGTACACAGAGCATTTAAAAGGTTTGTGGAAGATGAAGCACACTTGATGTTAGTCAAGGGATACATGCAGTAAAAAGAAAGGCCAGATCTTGGTCAAAATTTTGACTACCTGTGGAATAATTCCATCTAAGGCACTGGAGTTGTGGGGTGAAACTCTTGTGCATAGGGTCATGGTGAGTAGCCCCAGTGTGGCGTGCACCACACAAGCAGAAGTGGCCAGAATAGCAGTGAGCAATGTTAGAAACTTCTAGCCTAGACACAGCTGGAAGGTAACCACAAGGAATCAGAGATCACTCCAGTACTAACCTGTAGCTGTGACCTGTTACCACAAATGGGAAGACACTACGAATAGGCCAATGAAGCTTGAGTAACACATTTGCAGCAAATTCTCTTCTAAGGCTCCCCCCTATTCCTGTCCAAGACTTTGCAGACAGATGCACAGTAAGTGCATGGTGTAACATGTGCAGAGTAAGTCAGGTGCTTCCAGGAAGTACCAGATGTGCTGCCTGTGCCCTGTGCAGTTGTTCTTTGTATTTTAGATATACTGATATTTAGATACATGGAGCAGTACGCACGCAGTAGATCTGTGCATCAGACTTCCTTCAGGTGGCTTTTTTAGCAAAGCGCATGTGCACAATAGCACGAGTTGGGGTACCGCCTGTCTCATGCACCCCAGAGTGACTCCTGGGCACCTGTCTGAGACTCAGATGTGCTGCAGTGTAGCAGGGGGCTTTTGACCTGATGAGCCTTGGAAAAACATGATAAATCTATGAAGTTAAAAAGAAAAAAATCCCCAAAGATGCAACTGGAGATATTTATGTGTGGAAAAAGAGGACATGTCTGAAAATGCTAGATGTATGGGTAGCCCCAGTCTTCACCACAGTTCGAATCTGTGGTTTACGGCGGATAACCCGCTGCTGAGGAAAAAACATCTCTCTGCTCTTCACCAAGTACATGAGAGCCAAACTGAGAGCCTGTGGGGCTGGGAACCTGACCACTTGGAAGGAGAGGCTGTATGCCTGTTCCCACTGTGGAAGCCAGGAGAAGGGACATGCCAGCACAGTGGGGCTGGAAGTAGCAGTTTGTTTGACACTTGAGGAGTAGCACACAACCCGGCTTTCAGATGAAGGGCTTTGGGGCCAGCCAGCGATGATTGCCCCACTGCTGACTTTTGACAGGCATGTTTGACAAGAGCCCATCTGCAGCAATGTCCTGGGAGGTATGGATGCTGGCTTGTTCTGGGTGGTATGCTTTGCAGCACAGGTGGGGAGCAGGGAGGGAACTTGTCTGTCCAGGTGACGTTTATAATGGATGGCAAAACACAAGTGAGACTAAACACAGAGCATCCCTACCAGAAGGAGGGGGAGTTTAAGAATGCTCTCGTCATCTGCGGCACTCTGGCCTCAGTCCTGGCCCAAAACCATGAGGAAACTCACCTTCCAGGCCCTCAAAATCCTGGAGCAGAGTAGGGACAGCAAAGGGGACCTTACAGGGACCTCTCAGCAATGAGGCAGACCTCTCAACTCTTTTCTGGCACATAAGACAACACAGTGGCCTGTCACGGAAGGTGGGGACGTGTCTGGCAGGCCAGCCCTGCGAGAGGCAAGGGTTGTGGCAGGAGGCCACGGTGGCCTGGCCACTCGCCAGGCAGCACAGCTCACCTTGTCAGGGACCTGCCGATCTGACGCCCCGGACGTGCAGCCTTGCTGTGCACTGCACACATGTGTGAGGAATTTATTATCCTCACCGCAGGGAGGCATGAGATGGGAGTCAGTCACGGGAAATGCAGGCATCGACCTCATGTTCGGTGCACAAGATGTGGGGATTGGGGCAGATGCTGCAGAGGAGCACTCTGTTGCCTGTGCAGCCCCAGCCGGACCTGCTATGAGGACTGCTTTTGGGCACTGGCAAAGCCAGAATAATGCCTGCCAGGACAGGGTGCCAGGGCTGCCATCTGTACATAGCATCACTCTTGCCTTCCCTTTGAATGAGCCACAGGCTTTGGGGAACACTGTAGGCTGCCCTTATGAGAGGCTGTGACAGATGCAAAGAGAGGTTCTGGGCTGATGAGCACAAATCACGAATGAGGCTGTGCTCTCCCTCACCTTCCTGCATATGTGGAAGTCTTGCATGAGTGCTATGGCACAGACTGAGTTACTTTGAGGGACATGTGTCAAGCAGCTCATGGTGTGAGGGGCTGCCATTGCAAAGCAGGCTGCTGGTTTGGTTAGTCAGGTACTTGCTCCTGTCAGCAGCTCATACCTGGGCTTTGGAAAGAAAGGAAGATCTCATAACAGCATCTGGCCATGGATGCAGTGCTGTGGTTACTATTCCACATCTGGAAGGTATGCAGCGTTGTGGTATCAATCCCTTCTTGTCTCTTGAGTTTAACGGACATTGACATGAACTGAACCACAGAACACCAGGGAGACTGAAGCTGAGGCCAGCCCCAGACGCATGCTTCACCTCTGTAAGTGGGGATGGCACAGGGGGTGCCCGTGCATTGAGGTTGGGGAAGGAAGGAGCAGAGCCTCTGCAGAGGCCTTCATTCATGTCCATTGTGCATGAAGGCCTCACCTCTCTGGGCCTTCGCACTGAGATACAATGCTAGTTCCTTAATGTGTGGTAATATGGCACCTCCTAACATGTATTTTCATATTAGGAATCCTACAGAATAGATAAACGTGTTACAGGCCATTTGCAACATCTTTACATTCTGAAGCAGATTTTATAGTAGTTTTGTTGCAGCCTGGCCAAACCTAATAGTTAAAAGCCTTCAGATTTGTAATTCTGACAGTTGGATTTATGAAAAATAAGAATTAGACTCTCTTGATTTCTGTCACTCAGTGACTATTTTTGAAAAGGTATTTTCAACCTATACTGAAAGGTGAAATATATTGGCAGCATCTTTTGAAGTATCTTCAGGTGCAAGCAGGCGTGATGAAAGGCCTCAAAGGAGAGCAGGAATGGGAGGTCCTGTTGCTCATCTTTATGATGCAGACTAGAATTTGCTGCTGAATTTGAGTTGGACTGCAGGATTTTTTCTTTAATTTTGGTGTGAGTGTGTATCGTGTCAACTAAGTATTTTAATAGTTACAGCGTGGGACAGGAGTTTTTTGTGCCTGTAAAACCAACGATAAGGAAATGGAATTTGTCAGTTTGAAAACTGAAGGACTACACTTATCCTGGTGTGCTGGTCAATAGCTATCGGTATGTGGAGTGTATTATTGGTCATCACGCATACTGGAGAGTCTGCAGTGAAACACGCCCTATCGTAAACGCCGCCAGCTATCTGGTGATCAAGCTGTGGGTTTTTTCTTGTGGGGATGTAGGCTTAAGACAAACCCAGCATCAGAACAAAAGCTTTGTCAAAAGGAAGGGGGTTTGCAGCATATGAAGTTGGTTTTGATTCATTCCTGAGCTCAGATGTTGCTTTGGGAAATGTATTCTCTTTAGGTCTCTCACTCTGACTCTACAAACAGAGGCAGCGACTTGCATTTGGAGGCACTAAAAGTGATTTAAATGATTCAGCCTGGGATTTTTGCCAAGCAGCACCTCCTTCTGTTTGCTGTGGGGGCTTTTCTGCCCTCCTCCTTGTGAGTTGTTGTTTTTTTTTTTCCTTCAATGCAAAATTTTTTGAGACTATCCTTTGAGACAGTCTCTTTCTCTGAAACAGAAGAAAAAAGTTTGCGTCTCCAGATGGACAGCTGCTCCCCGCTTCTTTTGATGTTGCTTTTATCTGCCAGGCCAGTGCTCTCTCACCCTCTCCCCGCCCCCGGAGGCAGTTTCCATGGGGTCTCGGGGGAGCTTTGTCTCTCACATGTGTTTAAAGAGAAATGTGGAGCTGACACAAAGGCTCCACGACTCGACCTTTCGCCCTCCGGAGTTATGAGGGCCATAAAGCTCAAGTCCCTGGTAACAGCACCAATGACCAGGGCAGCTCTGGACACAGACAGAGCTCTTTTGGCAGAAAATTGTTTAACTAAAAATAGTTCTACGGAGGAAAATAAAAGGTTGTGCAAACTAAGCAATGTCTTTTATTTCCTTATTTGGCATTACTGGTAGTAGGATGAATTTCTTCAGTGCAGCCAGAGGCAAATGGCTTCGTTGCATTTAATATCGGATTGAAATGCATCAGGCACAGATGAAAAGCAGCACCCGTGAGGTGCAGGGGAGCGAGCCTGAGATGGCCAGGCTGCCGATGAGCAGGAGGAAGGCAGGGCTGCACTCTGCGGCACCTGGCCATGGGCAGAGCTCGGCCAGGCCTGCAGCCTCACTCCGCCTGCGGGCAGCAAGCCTCCAGCACAGCCTGGGGACAGTCCCTGCTCCTCTCTGGGACAGGGAACGCCGCAGCCTGGCAGAGGCAGGGGAGCAGCCACATCATCCAGCCAGCAGTATTTAGCCTCAAATCCTGCAGAAGTGCAGGGGAAGGCGTTGCCGTTCTCCCCCTGCTCACAGCTGTGAGGCCTCTCCTTGAGCTGGGTGTCCAAGCTGGGCATCTCCCACCATGATGTGAGTCATTAGCTGGGCAATCTTTTTTTTTTTTTTTTAATCCCTATTCAGGCTAGCTAGTAACAGATGTTGGATCCAGGTGCTCTACATTTGAGGTTAAAATGTTTTTCCTGCTGAAGTTGTTATCTTCAGCCTAAAATGGGGCAGGTATAGAATGAAGAATGAAGGATGAAGGTGGGGGGGGGGGGGG
>WBMW01005934.1:3966165-4028327 GCA_013396635.1 Penelope pileata
AGGTAAAACCACCTGATTATCTCGCCTTCTGCAGAGTGTATTTATTTGTAGAAGAGCTGTGAGAATGTTGAGTTCCTATGCATAAGTTTTAAAAAGTAGATTCAACAGGTTTCAACCTCAACAGGTGAGCGACTGCCCAGAATATGTTAGCTGAGCGATGAAGCTGCTGTCCTCAGAAGTGCCAGATACCAGAACAAAAATTCAGAGGTGGGCCATTCATTTCCTTACAGGAAGCCCTAATGTTTGAGTTCTGGGTGCGATAATGGGCAGGTGACTATGAAGCCTTGTTCCCTGTTTTTCTTTAGTCCAAATTAAGCTTGCTGCGATTTGGCCTGGCCATTCAGATGGTGTAGGCGGGGTGGGGGATGCTGCTGAGCAGGGGGTTGACTCTGTGCATTAAGGCTCTTTCAAAGTCTCTATAGCATCTCAGTATTGTGAGAAAACGCCTCTTGTTCTCTGTGAGCAGGTTGTTTGGGAGCAGAGGACACCTGTTACACGTGTGTTTGTAGGTATATCAGCTTGATGGGGCTCTTATCAAGGCACAGGGCTGTGGCAGTAATAAGACATTTCCCAGGAATCTCTCCCCAGACTTTTGTTCATCTATAACAGATAAACAGGGCCACTTGCTGTGCAACAGAGGGATAGGGGTTTTCTTCCTGTTCACAAAAGAACTCTGGGGACTTTTTTTTTAGGTTAGATAAAACAAAGCCAAGAAAGGGGGTGGGGGGGGAGTGAATAAGATCTGCAGCATAAATCACCAAGATTTTTCTTTTTTTTTGGAGTTGTTATTACGCTTGTTTGGGTTCTTTTGTTGTTGGTGTTTTTTTAAACCAAAATACAGCTACTGGTGGAGCAGACAGTAAAAAATTTTACACCAAAAGGAACATAAGGAAAACACAGCCAGCATCTCTTTCTGCTGACAGATTCTCTTGCCCCAGTGTCTTTTTGCATGAAATGAATGGCTTTGTGTGCAAACACTAAAGCTCCCTGTGCAACTGTGCACCAACACCTGCATGCAGTAATTCTTTGTGTAGCTAAGTTTGTCTGCTTGCCTTGCATGATAAGGTGTGCATGTGCACTCTCATTTTCTTCCTATAAATCTTTTTCTTTCCAGAAAGTTGAAAACCTAAAGATAACAGCACACACTCTCTGAGAAGTGTGGTTTACACTGAAATCCTTGGCTTAAAAATGTTGCCTGGAGGAGAAAAATCTTGGTCACCCCCAAGGCTGATGATTTGGCTCATGAGCCAGTTGTCACTCCGTGACCATACCGTGGGGATCACGCTGGGGGAAGGAAAGGTGCAAATAAGGAGTGCACAGGGCAAGCATTTCTTTGGCTCTGTTCATCCTTCGGTGGTATATGAGCCTTCAGGGGATCACACGACTGGAATACACTAAAACAACCCTACAGCTCCCCTAAATCACATCACCTTGTAGAATTGGCGAACACAATCTCTTCCCTCCCATACATCACCCTTACACCAGACGGATCTTGAATGCAGCGCTGAGCTGAGCAGTTCTGCTCTCACTGGATCCAGTGCACGCCCGAGGTTAATAGCAGATGATCCTAATCTCTGCTCCCACAGCCTCGGGCTAGCTGATAACTCTCTATTCTGACTGCTGACCCCGGTAATCTTCTCATTCCTGAGAAGGAGCAGATATTGTCAACGGTGGTTTCTTAGCAGTTGTGACAAAAATAGTCCTCTTCTTGCACAAAGAATTCAGATAGCAAACTGCAGGAGCAGCAGTGATTGAGCAGCCAACCTACGGGGCTGGGAAAGATTTGCGTTGCCTATCTGGCTCTGCCACAGGCCTGCTCTCGGTGACCTTAGGGAAATAATTATTAAGGTCTCACAGCCTCACCTTCTTCCTCTGGATAAACCAAGACACTAACAGGCAGAGACTCTGGCGTGATAGTGTGAGGATACATTATTTACAAGTATTTCTAATATGCTTTAAATGTTCCAAAGAAAGGGGGGATGTAGTATTAGCAGCTGGGAAAGAACCTTTGCTGAAGCTGCCCCTTTATCAAGAGAGCACGGTCACCCCGCTTCTGCAGCAGTACCACTGAAGGGGAGCTCGTGAACTCTCCATTTACACTTTAAAACCTCTACCCAGGCAGCAGCAGAGTCACAGATGCAGCTGCAAGAAGAAACCACACACCACAGTTGTGCAGGTGCATGTGGGCCCCAGTGGGAAAGAATATTAACTATTTCCTTGTAATAGGAATACAGAGGTCCTTCACACTTGCAAAATAATCTCAGCACAGTTCCAGGACATGGTCTGTGTGGGAAGCTGCTGTTCTATTGAATACACAACTGTGCTTAAGAGATCCTAGCTTAAATAACCACGGACTAAATATTGTGGATTCTCTTTCAAAATTGACTAACTCTGTCCATTGTGCACTCTGTAGTTTCAGTGTGGTAGGAAAAGCTTTCATGATATGATTTCCATCAGTGTTAGTTTAAAGCTTTGTGTCTGGAAGGAACAGCTGATATTTGCCATGGTATTTGCAAGACCAGATCCGTTTTTTGTTTTTTTTTTTTAACAAGCTAATCCTCTTATTTTCATCTGTTCTTGACAAAAATTTGTAGTAGGATCATTCTTTGTGCCCAAAAGGTAGGCAGGAATTAGAATAAGAATTAATAATTCATACTGTCTTGAAAAAAACATTTTTTGGAATAAAAGTGTGTGCTGTGATTCTCTGTAATATATTCTTTAATTACAATTATTATCTGAAATGGAAACTGCATGATTGTTTGCAAAAGTAACAAGGCGTGTCTCCCTTCCCTGAAATGACTGAAGTGAGAATCGGGCTTCCCGTATGAATGTATATGTAAACTATATGTTGAAATCGTTTGCTTTGAAATTACTTCCAGTTATCTAGTTTTCTGTAACATTAAGATGCAAATCTAGGCAAAGTAGATTTTTTTTATACGCTTATTATCTGTGAACCTTGTAGGATGGGCTGAGCTGAAGCTGCCGCAGGAGATAATGATGTTCTGCTGAAACACAGCAACGCTTCAGCGAGCCCTGATGATGATAATGCATTGAAATAACAACATGTGGCATTGCAATCCACCCACGCATCATCATGCATCACACCAAAAATGTCACGATGTGCTGATGGTTAAGTTTCTTTTCTAAAATCACAGAGCCGGCAGTCATAGCTGCGCCGCTCAGAACAAACTGGGCTGTTTTGTTTCATGTCTTTGGCTGGTTTCGGCTGTACCCCGGATCTTTCTTATTTGAGGTGGTGTTCCTTAAGCATTTTAAAAATGAGATTCAGAAAAATATTTACCCACCAAGTTTCTGTTCTAACAGAACTCCACCTTAACAATAGGAGGCTGTAAAACAGGGCAGAAAATCTACTAAGAAAGAAGTCTGGCACCTGATTTTCATCCCTTCTTGCTTTCAGGCAGAGCAGAAACTAGCCCCTGTCTTTCAGTTCTGCCGGAAATACAGCTTCAGCTAGTTTTCCAAATGCCTTTGAACTTGCATGTTTAAAAACTCAGGTTGAGCAAAAGGTTCAGCAAAGGCTTGGAGTGGTAGCTGGTTGGAATGATAGCAAAAGCAGAATTTTACCTTCCCTCTATGTCACAATAGCAAAATAGTTTTAACAACTTTTTTTTTAATGGCTTCTTGACAAATAAGGCAGCGCAGATGCAATAACTTACCTTTAGGAGTTTCCTCTTTTCTTACCACTGATGGAACTAAAGCAAAAATGAAAGAAGTTGAGGAAACAAAACATTGCTTGCGTGGATAAACCCAAAAAGGCCTGTCTGTATTTGAGTTAGGAGCTGGATGGAGTTTTGGTGCCTATACACTAAATTGCAATTCTGAGAACTTCAGCTGCTGCTTAACTCTGCAAATACCTGCATTCAATAGGTACTTCAACTCTTAACACCAAAAAATCCTACTTAAGCACTCTTAAAGTTCTATTACTACATGTGCTTACCAGCACTTTAGTGTTTGTAGGTCAGACAAGTGTGGCTTCTATCCCACATGGAGATCCAGAAACTAAAATTTTGTCATCTCTGCCCTTCTGTCCTTTTCCCTCTTGGACTGCACGTGATATGGGTGATCCCTGCTGCTTTTTTCTTCTTCCCCCAAAGTAACAGTGATGATGATGGTGATGATCACGTGTTTTCACCCAACAGCTTGGTGGTTGCAGCAGTCTTCCCGGGATATACATTCGATACCTCAAAGTAAGCGACAGTCTTAAACGTGGTTAAGTCCACTAAGACTTCTTCCATCCTTATTAAGAGGACTGCTGTCCTCTCTTGTTTCATATTTCCAAATTAGTGGGGAGATGGACTTAATTCCTTTCTGAAGGGCTTGAAATTCACATTTTCCACCTCTGGGATGTGTTCTAATGACTAGTGAACAGGCTGTGGTAGAATGCATCTCCGTGTGCAGATCGTACAGCAGGGAAGGGGAAGAAAACAGGATTCGCTATGTTAGAGAGAAGAGCTGTCACGGCTATACTACCTACTGATGAGGGCACTTGCCTAGCTGAAGCCCTGGCTTCTTCGCCCTGTCTGAGCACTGTTGCTGGTATAAACAGCTACTGCATGAAGAACCTACACAGCCCTGAAATCAGCATGTCCCTCGCTGCTGGAGTGCAGACTGAACAGTTATGTACTTTTCTTCTGGTCCAACTCATTTGTAATGCCTTCCTGAAGTTGTCTTCTCAACAAGAGGGTTTGGGTACCCTGGAATCTCTTGTCTAGAGGCCAGAGCACTCTCTAAGCAGCTGTGGCTTTGTCGAGGGGTGGGGGGTGTAGTAAGGGGCAATAGCAGGTGCATTTCACGCTTTTGGCTAACAGCACCTGCTAATACCTCATGCACTCATGAATTACGTGACAGTGGCCATACAACTGTGCACTGCTTATTTTCCTCAATGTTTAGGTCAGACCTGTAGCTGTTCCTGCCTTCTGGGAGGTAGGAACCTCCTCAGGGTTCTGGCTTCTTCCCTATAAGACTGAAAATGAGGCGTCATGGAGCCTGGCCCTGCAGAGCCCGAGTTCCTCCTCCGCACCCAGCATGGCCACCACTTCCTCCAGCATGGCTGGCATACAGACATGAAAGTAGATGCGACTCAGTGCAGAGTCTTCTTAGGGAAAGGGCTCAGGAACTTCCTGCACAGACATAGGCTGTGCCTCCTCTTTGTAAGCACTGCAGGGGAAATGGAAGAAGAGGAACACCAAGGGTGGGAAATAAGACTGTTTTCATTTCCTCTTTCTTGTTTATTACTTGGTCCTTTTCTAGTAAAAGAAAAAAATACAACAACAAAAAACCCCAGCTGCACCTGTTTTTTTTTACAAAATGTTCTTGTGCACTCGTTCACCTCCTGGTAACACCAGAAAATACCGAGCACTCTCTCTTTAAGAAAGCCTGCTCTCTGCCCAGCTGTTGACTTGCCTGAAGGTGAGACCTCTGCTTAAATTCATGGCTCCAGCTGTCAAAAGCAAAGAAAAGCAGCTTTTCCTTGGCGGCTCTCTGCTTTGGGTAGAATTTGACATCTTCCTCAGTCAGCAGAATTTAATCAGCATCAAGTGCCCACAGCCTCTCAGCTCCACCACAGCCCGGCTTGGGGGGGGGGAGCCAGACCTGGGGAGGAGAAGGGGGAGTCCGTAGCCCAGCAGGCACAAACAGACACAGACACAATCACCGGCCTCTGTCAGAAACCCAAAGCTCATCACTGTCTGGGGAGAGCCCCATTATACCCTTTGACTTACGAATTGCTGTTATCATTCAGTAACCTTAGCTGGCTTAGGCTTTGCTGCATCCTCCTGAGAAGCCGAGAGCAGGTAAATGGAGTGAGTTACTGACAGCTGACAATGACACTGATTTCCAAAAGAAAGCTGACGAAATGGGCTCAGGGATACGGTTTCCCAGACTTGAGTGAGCAAGGAAAGGCAACAACTCCTGCAGTTACCATGCCTTGCTTGTCTTTCTCCTCGGGAAGAGAACACCTGCAGTAATGTTTGGGTGGATATCAACAAGCTAAATGGTCTAGTTCATGGCAAAGCTGTTTCCCTGAGCATCTAACCTACAAAGCTCAGCCTCTGAGCCTTGTATGGTCAGACTGGACTGGCACAGCAGGCTTAGCTACACATGGACTTGAGTGTGGGTCTGCCACAGCAGGATGGCGTTTGCTTTTCCCCAGTCCTGCCACCCCTTCCTGCAACCAAGCCCCAAAATCCCCTGAAGAGAAATGGGAAGATGGTAGCCAGGGAGGTGGCAGTGCCATAGTCCCCAGTGCAGGGTCCAGCTCTGTGACTTGTGTCAGGGGCTGTCCTGGCTGCTTCCGTCCTGTTGTGCTGCTCTGGGGAGCCAGCACGTGTGCGGAGGGTGCTTTCTCAAGGAGACTTTGTGTTAGAGCTTACCTATTTCAAATAACCTGTTTGCAGTAAATATTATCTGCACATATGTTTTGAACACACAGACTCCAGACCTTCCTATACATGCCGTTCATTTCTAGCACCTGCAGCTGTTACCCATTTCCTGACAATATCATCGTGCCCATTGAGGAGAGGAAGGACACGCTGCGTTGTTTCTTCGGTGTTTACCTCTTCCACCCGTTTGATATTAGCCTGCATAATGGCACAGAGCTGAATCAAAGGAGGCGGCTGGTGGGAGCAAACAGGAAATGAAGCAATGCCCGAGGTAAGGCAGGCAGCGTGCAGCGGGGCTGGGAGGAAACAAGTGTGTGTGTTGGGGTGCACTGACTGGCAAGCACCCACCTGTCCTCAGGCAGGGGGCAGTTTAGTTTTCCCCAGACCCAGGCCTGGAACCAGAGGGACACCCAAGCACTGAATGCCCCCATCTCGAACAGAAGTGGGGTGAGACAGCAGGAGATGCTTAGGGGGAGGCACTGTGGGTGAAGGCAGCAGTGCAGGTAAAGGCTTGCTGCTGGGCCTGGGGAGACATCACAGGTGTACTGCAGCCCAGCAGCTTGACAGTGATCAATGTAGGGCTTGGGCTGTGAACTGTATACTGTTGCAGCCTGTAGCCATGAATGTGGTGAGTTGTGTTTTTTTTTTTCCACCCCTCTGTTCCTTTGTATTTGGGGAATGAACTTCATAAAACCTGCATTCATCGTTTCTGCTCAGCCACATGACAAACTCCTACTGAACTGTGTCCTGGAGGGGTGATGCAGCCACAATAACAAGATCGCTCCTGCTTCAGTCATTAAAAACACTGCATTTCTCGTCTCGGGTGCTGGGGGAGGGGACTGGGAACAGTCAGGGAAGCAAATCCCACTGGGGATACTATTACAATATGAAAGAGACTACGAACCCGGCTCATTTATGTACAGAATTTATCACCAAATGTCCTACCAGGGGACACACTTTTAATCTTATCCTGGTATTGCTCATCCTTCTCAACATTCACCTTTCAAAAAAAAAAAAAAAAAAAAGCTGTTACTAATAAGGGTGTTTTTAAAATTACCATCTTGCTCCCTTTCTCAAAGTTCTCTGCTTGAAACTTTACAGAGTTAAAAGGTACAGTGCTAATCTTGTATAGCATCTGGAGCCTCCTCTTCTCAAATGATATCCCTCTTATATGAACAGCTAACTGAAGACATCTGTTGGACGCAATTATCTGAATGCTGCACGTTTGTTTTAGACATATTGTTTTCTACATTACTTGCAGATAATGTACCTAATTATGCTTTTCTGTCAGTGTTGTTATTTGTGAGTATGGTTTTCCATTGTCAGTCGAGTTCAGTGAGTGGTCAAATTTCTGTTGGAATGTCCCTATTGATTAATGAAGTAGATGTGCATATTTAATTATTTCAGTAACACTTCCCAGCCTCCTGTAACTAGAAGAGGTAAGGCTCACACTCACATACAGGTCCTCGACTTTTGTTCACTACAGCATAGTTTCATGGCAGGAGATGAACTTTGTTGCAAGTTTTATGTCTGTAGGATTACCTGCTATACAGTACGCTGCCCGTGGGACACGAGCTAATTAATAATGTCGGATTAAAGAATAGATGGAAATGACTGAAATGTATTTTCTTTCAGATCTAGTCAGAAATATTTTGCTAAAGGTTCTAAAATTTTCATTAAGCCTTGTCACAGAAAGTTGCACGGACCATTTTATAAAGTACTAGGGAAAGCACTTTCAGCATATGTCAGCAAAATGCTTTTTTCTACCAACTCCATTTTATCTATTTTCTAAAAAAAGGACCCATAGACTCTGACACAGCCAAGTTGCTGTGGCTTACTAAAATACCACTGTTAGCTGAACCCTGGTAATTGCACACACACGCGCTTTCAGCTGGGGCAAACACAAGATAAATGAAATTAGCTTTTCTCTAGGGCCCATGCTAAGGCGTTTCACATCGCAGCGGGAGGCGGGACGGCGGCCCAGGCCGTGCTGAGGTGAGCCCGAAGCCGCCTCAGCGTGGTGTGAAGCCCTGGCCCTTCTGAACAAGGACAGCTCTGCTCATGCTGACCCGGTGAGCGCAGGGGGAGGGCGTATTAGTAGTGTTATTTAATTTGCATTGCTGTGATACTTAGGAGCTCCGGTTTGGATTAGGACTCTGTTGTGCTAGGCCCTGTGTAAACACACATGAAAGTGTGACGCTGTCTTCCAGAGCCGCCTGCCTTGGACAAACACACGCGGGAGTCGGGTACAGTTTCACGCTGAGGTTGGGCTTTGTCTTCCTCAGCACCTTGTGCTGTGCCAAGCATGTTTTCAGCTCTTGCGAGTCATCCTTATTCAACAGTCCACACCTCAGCATGCTCTTTGCTGAATTGGTCATTTGGCAAGTTTGCGTGTTTGTGTTGCGTGCAGTAGATGACCCAGAAGGATACTTGAGGCCAGGGGATGGACTGTGTGGGTTTGCTTTAAGGGCAGCTACGAAAAGTCCCCACGTGTTGCAGTGTAGGGTGGAAAGAGCTTCAGCTTGCTGAGCATTGAAAGCACCCTGGTGCTGCCCCTTTGTGCCCGGCACCCTGGGGTCAAGAGAAGGCACAGCCATGCTGGCACCCCAAGGCCTGTGGGGGCTGCTGCGTGGTCCGTGTGGCACTGCTGAGCTGCCTGAAGGGCTGCTGTCCCATGGACAGCATCTCCCCTCCATATCTGGGAGACCCTACCACCCATCACTAACAAAATTGTCTTCGTGTACCTCAGAGGAGGTGACTAAAGCAGAAGCAGAGAGAAACGTAGTTTTCTCTGTGTGAAACATTTACTCATTTTCCTTGTAGGCTGTAATGAGAATTCTGGCTTTAGCAGAAGAAATCCCACCTTATTCCCTGAAACTTGGTAAATAAAGATGAGTCACAAGCAATTTTTGTGTTTTGAAGCAGAGATTCTTCCTTTACCCCAAGTAGGACTGGCAGGGTCTGAGAAGGAAGTGGCTAAAAAGCTGTTTGGATAACATAGTGTTCGGTGGCCTGTGGTGACGGTTTCGCAGCGGTGAGAAATCCCAAGCACTGTTCAGATGCTCGCTTCCTAAGCATAAGAAAAGAGCTCCAGGTGCAGTGGTCATCTGTTAACTTGCTCCCTTTCTCTCTGTACTAAAGATCTGACTACATTTCTCCTTCAAAACTCATTTGGAAAAGCTGTGTTGCTTTCTACAGCCAGTAACTCCAGTGGTGTTCAAACTTTCTCTGTTTCACGACAGAGTTTGCTGATATAGCTACAGCACGATTTACACATGTGTTTTATGGATGCATGCTGTGCTGCTTGCAGCTGAAGTGCTTTGTGGGTTACGCAAGCTACGTAGGCAGCTTGAGACAGGGAAAGCATCTACGTATCAAAAGATGTAAGAATTCTCAAAACTGTATAAACCTACTAAGTCTCATGAGCTGTTGTTCAGGGTGGTTTGGTTTTGTTTGGAAGTAAAGATGCAGAGCAGTCAAGGCGTTGCAGTCTGACAGATACTCTAGTTCTGGACAGGGTGGGGTGCAAAGCCTGTGCCATCCAGCTAACCTTGCAGCAGAAGTGAAGTGTCTGGCCTTTGTTTTAATGTATTTTGCTTTGTCTCACTTGTGTGATCAGTCACTCTGTATTAAAAATACACATTTTTACTATTGTAGACAAAATGCATAAACATTTGACCCCTGGAAATATGATATATAGCGAAAGACAGCCTTTGAAAATCCTGGAGTGCATACACGCGTTATAAATTCCTCCTTTCTCACAGGATCGCGCAGTAGAAAAAAAGGATCAGTGGTGTCTTCTGGTCTCCTCTCCTCCCCACCCCTCACCTCCTCCGTGCTCCCCTCCTTTCTGTCGTGGGATGTGCCAGCACTTGTCTTGGCAAGAGCCTGCCTTGGATCTCGAAGTGAAGAAACCTCCAGTCCGTCTGTGACTGACTCAGCCTTCACCAGGGCTCCTGAGATGAATTTGTCTCAGTCTGCGCCAGGGAGGCACATCAGAGGGGCATCTGCACAGCAAACGTGTAATTCGTGCCCTCATAAATTAGGACCACGCCAGAAGTAAAATCTGAAGTGCTTGTACATGCATGTACCTCACAGGCAGATCATCACGTGTGCCTGTCTGGCACATGTGAAAATAACAGGGCATTGCCAGCCAGTATGGTCCTGGTCATGTTTTCAGTGGGCAAGTTAAACTGAGGAGTGCTTTGATGGCAGTCTTAGGAACTAGGGTGTTTTTTTATACTCAGGACAGGTAAAATCAGCTGACCAGTGTGATTCCCACCACTATGTGCACCAAGCTTCTGGCTTGTTCATTCTCCCTGTCCAGTCAAATCTTTGGCCTTTCTAGAAAGATTGCAAGCAAAACTATCATTTGACAGTGGTGATACCATGATACAGCAGTTCATTTTTCGAAGGAGCTACCAACAAACAGCCACATGGTAAAGTTCTTCAGTCCCCCTCAGCCTGGTCTGGACCTCAACCAAGGACATGAAAAGTTCTCCCCCCAGTACCTAACAGTGAGTTGATCATGTCCTGATCACCAAAGCTAAATTACGTAGAGGGTAAACACACACGCTGTTCTTAGTACATATGCATCTACGAAGTCCACATAGGGACTGGGATGGGAAGGAACCAACTGAATTTTCCACATCAGAAGGCATTGCTAATTAACCGTGAAGTACCATTCTGAGCTTGTTTCCTGCTTTGCCATTAATAAGTCTAGTAGAAACTTTTAATACAAGCTTACTCCCCCAGTCATTATTTTATATCACTTTGTTCTTGTGTTAAGGTCGTGCTTCAGTTTAAATAGTTGGTTTTCTGTCTTCGGTGTTTTTTCCTCTGACGTATTTAAAAACTCCTGTTCCTGCTCACCTGTTTTCTTTGCTTTGTTGCTATATATGTCAGGGTTTCTTTATGGTATTCTAAGACAGACTGTTCATTTCCTTGATCATTTATTTTAGTCTGCTTTTTTGTCAATATGGGTGACAAGAACAGTACACGCTGTTCTGAACGAGATTTTGACACTGCTTTACACAATAGCAGTAACACATTTCTAATTGCCCAACGTATCTTGTCTAAGACATC
The DNA here is from genome assembly GCA_013396635.1 of Penelope pileata. Taxonomy (NCBI): domain Eukaryota; kingdom Metazoa; phylum Chordata; class Aves; order Galliformes; family Cracidae; genus Penelope; species Penelope pileata. The sequence goes on from WBMW01005934.1 coordinate 3,977,652, forward strand.
CTGTCATTGCATTTACCTTTTCCATGAGTGGCTTAGTTACCTGCAATGGATAACGGTGTCTTGGTCTTTCTTCACCACTGTCTTCCAAATGGTGTGCCCCTGTCTTTACAGCAGGAACTCCTGTTAGCCAGGTGTATGACCTTTTGCACTGTCAATTTCCGAAGTCATCACATTTTTTCCTGATATTCTGCTCACCCTCCCTGTTGACGAGACATCTCAACTTTGTGTCTTCAGTAGATTTCATTAGCACATCATTATATCAACATATATCATTGTATACGTTTAAGACAAATGATTGAAAAAAGTCTCAACTTCTGTCTTACACTATTCATGGTGGGAACCTAATTCCTTAAGTTACAACATAAAATGTTTGTTGAAGCTCTTTTTTATCAATGGCAGAAGCTACATATCTGCCTTGCTCGTCTACACCTGCTGTGTGTTTTTCTCCAGTGCAAGAAAGGCGAGACCAAAGTGGGTTTCTGATTCAGACAGCACAGAAGCACGCTGTGATGCCATTGCCCTCAAGCAGAGCCAAGAGAAGGAGTCCTGGACGTACCTGGCCAAACAGCTGACAAAGATATGACGGAGGACAGAAAAAGATTTCTGGTACCTGTCTGCTCTTCCCAAACGTGCTTTGTCCTGGAGCAATCCAGGAGCCATCATGGAGGCAAGTTTTACTGGAGTTCAGCAGTTTCTGGTTATGCCATTTACTGCAAAGGGTTGGCACAGAAGAAGCTAGAAAAACCATCAATCTGCTGTTTGTGCAGCAGTACATTGTCTTCAGCCTGGTCAGCTCCAAGGGGGAAGTCTTAGGGCTTTGAGTGCAGCCTTTCAAAACATTTAGAACAAACCCTAGGCATTTGTAAAAACCACAGAGTGTACAGTTAATACACCCAGATGTGCTGTCAGCCCCACAGCACTGCACCAGAGTGGATGGAGTGTGTAAATCTTGGAAAGGTTAAAGCTGAGAGAACAGCGATATGCATAAGACTTGTGTTCCTTCCAAAAGGAGGAGGGGGGCGAGGTGCTATCATTCGACATTAATCACTTACATCTCCAACCTGCCTAAATCCTCTGAAAAGAACCAGCAAAGAAAACACCAGCTGCTGTAGCTCCTACTTTTTCCTCAGTACCCTCCAGTCTCCCTCCCTCCTCCCTGCCTTCCCCAGACTGTGTTTATTTTTACTGCTTGTGAATAGCCAGGAACTTGCTCCCTGCAACAGGATCAGCTGAGAACAAGCTGCAGTCTGTTCGTTCCCTGAAATCTTGGTTTTGTTCAGCAGCTTACAATCAGCAGCAAAACAGTGGAGAAAAGGAGAGAAAGTGATACACATCTTCTTTCTCGCCCAGAGAGATGGGACTTTCATTGCACATACAGTGGGACTTCCCCAACTTGCTCTCTGTCAGCTTTCACTAGAGATTTTAAGTGTGCTTGGTTTATGAAAAAACACTGTCATCACTTAAACTGTGAGTGCTTTGGGAAAGCGACCATTGTTTTATAGAGGTGTGCCTCACTCCCACAACAACCCCAACTGGCGGCACCAGAACACTGCACACTAACAGAGACAGCACAACAGCTCTCCCCTCGGCAATGGCTGTTTCTTGTCAGGTTGCTCCAGTGCAAGAACTATTCTGTCTTGAGTAGCAGAAGGACTCCCCTTCACCCTGATCACACGTGGTGACCCCAACGCTGGCAGTCACACCGTGACTTGGACCCCAGTGTCAGTGAAATCTCCACCCTGTGTGGTGAAATCCTCCTGGGTGACAGCCAGGCATGTGACAAAGGGGACAGCGAGGAACGGCAGTTAGTGACAGAGAGGTGAATGATGGGGAGGAGAGACAAGGATAGGGGAATGGAAGGAAAAAAGTTGAAGGAAAAAAGGAATTGAAAGAAACTCCCAGAAAATGTGTACATGGGAAAGCAGAAAAAACGTGCTTGTGTTCAGATCACCCATGGGAGGAGCGCCTCGCTCAGCTGGGTGGTAAGAGCACCTTGTCTCTGGTGCCGGTCTGAAGCTACCTCCTGTAGGCAGAGCACCTGCGGGGCCAAGACCTGTCCTGTGCTGCAGCCACGTCCCCAGAAGGATCACATTATCCATCCTCAAGCAGTGAGGCTTTGGAAAAAAACAGATTTGGAGTCTGGTGATCCACAGAGTAAGGAAATCCTTATTTACAGATACAGCAAAAATGCCAGTGTTCTCTAGGCTACTGTGTTCAAGCAGTCCAAAGGCCACTCTGACATTTGTCATCCAGCAAACCATTTGTCACCAGCTTCATACCCAGTGTTTCAACTCGCATGCCGCTGACAGCCATGAAATGCCACCCCTGTCTCCATGCCGCATGCAGAAGCGCTTAGCTTGGAGAGGCACCGGGAGGCTGCCTCGTCGCTGCAGCACGCCTGGTGCAGAACTGCTAAGCGCTTTCAGACTGAAACGGCTGCTTGCTGCCAGGACTTCTCTGCCAAAAGATAACCGTATAATGCTGATAATCAGGTGCTCTGTGAAGACAAAATGCCTGTTGCTTGCCTCTAAATGAAGAGTTTCATGCTGACAGGCTCCTTATTATGGCATTTGTGCTGTGGAAAAAGCTGAGCTTTTTACAGAAAAGTAGCAAAAAAATCTTATCTTGGCCTAGAAGTGGAGGAAGTGCAATTAATTAATTTGTTTCTGAAGTCTGAGCTCTAGACACAATAGATAGCAATGAACTGCATATTGTAATTACATGAAAGACTGAGCCTATACTATAGCTCGTAGTTGAGTGCGTAATGAGGAATGAAAGATTGATGTTAAATGCGGTCAGATGACTAACACGCCAGTAGCAACTGAACTGGTTGGGCGAGCTAACAGGCACCTGAAATAGCATCTGATGTCTTGCTGAATAATGATGCTGCTCCCTACCTTGATTATCTTCCTCTGGCCCGGTAACTAACTTGTCCCAACAGCACTGAGTGCAGCACAGCATTCAGGACAGCGAGGACAGCACTGCTCCATGCGTAGCTGATGCCATGTCCTTGCTTATCCCCGTGCTCTTGGGCCTCCCTCCTCCAGTGGAGTTGAGTGGAGCTCTAGCTCTCCTGCTGTCTTCAGGTGACAATAAAACACCGTTGGGTCACTGTAAGGTTTAAGCATGATAGATTTCCTATATTAGGATGTCTCACTGATTGAGCTCTATGCAAAAAATCACTGTATTCTTGGCAGTTTGAGTCCTGGAAATTTTCCTGCTCTTTGCTTGTATTGTCACCTGATCACAGCTTTTCTGGAAAGAAAAAAATAAATAAAGAAAATGTGAACAGGAAAAGAAAATGTGAACAGGAAAAGAGAAAAGAATAGAGAAAGAAAAAGGAAAAGGAAAAAGAAGAAGATAAAAAAGAAAAAACCACCCTCTGATGTGGAGGTTTCTGTCACGCTGTTCTGTAAGCCTACTGCACTACCCAAATGCCATATCTTCAAGTAATGCAATGCCATTCCTGGACTTTGAAAGCTGTAGGACTTAAGTGCCACAGGTTTTTAAGGCTATGGGCAATAACAAAGGGATTGCATTTATAGTACCTGCATTCCTTCCGAGAATTTCCTTGGCAGGGCTGCATTTAAGGCTGTGTGATTGGCAATGGCTGGGCTACCTGCTTCTGCAAGCAGGGATGACTCACTTGGGATTTCTATAGCCTGAGCACTAACAAAGAGCCTGTGACTTCCAGTGTGCCTGGGGCTCCTGTCTGCCCCTCAGTGTGTGTCTGAAGACAGCATGTATTCAGGAAAAGAGAGGGGGATACCAAAATAAAGGGAGAGGGATAGCAACAAACTCAAATTACAGTTTTTGTACCTGTTTCCTGTTTTTGAGCAACTCCAGTTGTAGTTACAATGCTTAGTTTAATCTGCTTTACAGAGCTACACCCTGCAAACCCTCAATCTCAGAAAATGCTTTTGAAAAATGAGGCCAGTAAGTGAGGTAAGATTTGGGTACAGATGGAGGTGAGCCAAACTCCAGTGTGGTAGCAAGGGATGCTGTCTGAGTGTGGAGATAGGAGGAGAAGAGTAGGAGAGCAAGGGAACTCTGTGAACTGATAAAAGTGGATTAGGGATTTGGCACTGAGCAGGCCATTAGAGAAGGGTGACATTAAGAAAGGCAGAATGAAGAATCTCTGTTAGTGCAGTTCCTACTCTAATGAACTGGCCACTCCTGAAAATCATTATCTCAAGATAGTGCTGAAAACCATCTACTAGGAAGGACAACATGCTTTGAGTGTTGTAAGAAGGCATGAGTGACTCTTGCTGACAGTGATGCTCCAGGAGTGCTGCATGTGGATCTCATTTTCTCTCTCATGGGAGGCAGGAGGAAAGATAAAAGCTAGCAATATTCAATCAGCTATTTCAGACCTATTGCCAAGGTGTCCAACTGCTTATATGGCAGAAATGCCTTCCATTGCTTGCTCCCTCAGTCTCCAGTGCCTCTGCCTCCTTTCCCCTGGCCAGGCAGGCCCGCCAGGCAGGGGTGAGCCTGGGGCAGAGTGAGGGAACAGGCAGACAGCTCATGTAGAAAACAGCTTTGCTATGCTTAGGCCCTGCAGTTTTTTTCTTTCCCCCTATTGTTAAATGGCATTGAATACTAGCAAAACAGGAAACTGCTTCCTCCAGCCTCTGACCCAGTGAGAGCAGCACAACTGCTAGTTGCTGGAGTGGCCTCCCCACCACCCTGTTCCTAGAAAGTATCTGGACATTTGGAGGAGCATGAGGGAAGAGCAAGAAATACAAGTAAAGCTTGAATAAGCAGGTAAAGTTGGCAGCTCTTAAATGAAGGGAGCCATACTGGAAGTATCTGGTGATAACACTAAAAACTCTCTGATTTTTCAAAATTAGGGCTTATGGAAATGAGAGCAATACTGTCTCAGCCAATCTCTGTCACCTCACTCATCAGGTAGCTAACTGGATTGTCTCTGTGGTGCTGTGCAGCTCTCATGTCAGGCATCCTTGCTCAAGCCATGAAGAAACCATTGTTTTACAGGCACTGCGGCTTGTGTTGTGATCCTTAAACCTCAGAAGTCCAGCCAGGTCTCGCTTCGTCAGGCAGCCCCAGCAGAGACAGAAAATGGTGCTGGCGAGTTGGTACGTGACCCTTTTCTTCCTGAGAAAGCAACGCCCCACGGCATCAAGAGAAGATAGCTGCTTGCAGGTCTGTCCTTTTGAGGGGAGTGAGAGTGGAGGACAGCAAGGACCTTGTGGCTCCTTTCATAATTATTCATCCCCTCTTGCTCTCTGATATCAAGGACAATGTTGTCCTTCCCAGTGACAGTCTGGTGACCTAGAATTCCATTTTCCCATTGATTGCTTTTTTATTTTTTCTTTTCCCCTTTCTTTTTTTTTTTTTTTTGAACATGGAATATTCTTCATTCTGTCTCTTCAATGTGTACATAGAAGAATTATCCCATAACCTCACTGGGAACGTCTGGTGCAACTGCATTTCTGTGTTTCTTAAAGTAGGACACATCAACGTGAAAGAAATGATGCTCAACACGATCTCTGTCACCTCATTACTCTTGAGCTCCAGCTTAATTACCTCCCTGATGCTTTGCACAGCTCTTAACCAGACATTCAATGTCTGCTTAAAAATCTGCCATACAAAATGAAGTGATGATTATAGATCTTCTTTCTCCTGGAGAGATGAGCTGTGAGGCTTGGTAAATACCATTTCTAGAACACGGAGAAGGTGCATCGTATTGTACAGGCCTTATCCTGCACTAGAGACAACTTGCTGGAGTTCACAGATGACTTACAAAGACCCACAGAAACCAGACTTGAAGGTCATATCACAAAATTCATTTAAAGATAATAGCAAAGGTTTAACCCCAATAAATATGTGGTTTATTGTTTACAGCTGCAAAGAGAGGAGTTACGCTAACAGTTACCAAATTGTGACCTCCTGTATCTCGCTATGACTGTATTGACGCAAGAGATATGAACTTGATGGCTCACTTTCAGAAAGTCTTTGAGTTCCTTGTGTGAAAGTCCATACCTCAAAGTGTGTGCATTGGATGTGTTTAAATCTCATGCAAAACTTCCTCCTTCGAATGCAGACCTAGGTCTGCTGTTTCAGTAGACCTGTCATATTCCAGTAAAGCATCAAAAATGGAAGTGAGGTGCACAATGAAATCTCATTTCGCATCGCTACATATTGACAATATGCCAGTTTTAAGAGTATTAAATAATATGAGGTATTAACTACCAAGTCATTATTTTGGCCATGGAAAACGTAAACTGGGAGCTCAACCACACCACGTGCCTCTGAGTGGTAAGTACGGGACCAGGTTCCAGTTATTTTGGTTTGCTGTACACGAGTGTCCCATCTGTCCCGACTCTGAAGGGACTGTGCGGGTCACTTCCGTGGGACTGCTCTGCCACGTGGCACAGCACTCTCAGCCGTGCAGCCTCCACCTGAGGCATGTGTAACCCCTAGGCATGAGGCAGGCTGCAGGGCAGTGTTTCTTCACACTGGAGTGGCCCAGGGGAGAGCTGCGGCCTGGCTGCGCACCCCACAGGCCTCCCCAGCCCTACTCCTCACTGAAAGCTGTCAGGGCAAAGGCACCCTGAGGGCACAGCGTGGATGCCCATACGCTCTCATTCTTTTGTTTTTGTCTGCTCATTTTACTGTTGTGTTTTGCACTAGTTTTGGAGGTCTGTGAGGCTGTGCTTTGTTTGCTCTGTCCTTTGAGTGTAAACACATCTGGTGACACATTACTTCTTCTCCCCAGGCCCTTCCTGGCACCCAAGAAATTAGCTGAGAGGCCTCTTTACCTTCCTCTGAAGCGTGCCTTGCACTACTGCATTGCTCACAGGTCAGTGGCACGCATGCCATTGCATGGGGAGTGCCACCTCTGGGCACAGCCCCACAGGGATCACCTCGCAGAGCAGGGCTGGCACCGCCCGCTGTACAGGTGACTGGTTCAGCACCTGCACTGCCTGACTTCTGGCCTTTTTTTTTCAGGTCTCTGTGACACGCTGTCACAGAGGCTTGTCACAAAACCACTCTCAGTACATCGGAGGCACTTCACAACACGGTAAGTATGCATCCCTTATCCTCTCTGACAGAGAAGCCTTCCACAATGTGTGTGGTGCTTTAAATCCACCAAGTCCCTTTCCAGCAAACAACGTTTTTGTGTCTCACTGCGGATAGGCTTTGGTTTTCACTGTAACAGTAATATTTCTATTTCCTGGTCTCCCTCACAAAAAATAAATCACAGTTAACAGTGCTGTTACACAATGAAAGTCGGTGTTTGAAAACAATGCTATGGAATAATATTAAATAAAACAGGAGGTATTCACTAAGATGAACAGCAGTACTTAGGATAGTGCTCAGGACACACAAACTGGTTCCTAAGACATGACACAAGACCTCCTGGTTCTTGTGGAGAGCTTCTCTCTGGAAGCTGAGCTTCTCTCTGTCTCAGGAGCTTCCTGGTGGCACGTCCCGCTCTCTGACAGATCTTTCACAAATGCCTTCTTTATTTCTCTATCTGAATCTGTAAGGTATTCAGAATCTCCCTTTCATTATTATTAGCTGATCGGGCAAATAATACCACTTTGTGTACATATATTGTGTTCAACAGCTCTCTGGCCATTGTCCCTCTGTACATCCTTTACTCTTCCAGCTTAGCAAGAAGGCTAAGAGCAGACTGACAGTCACCTGTGCCTAGGGAACCTGCTGACTGCTCTGCTGGAAATCTAGAAAAAAAGAATAACTGTTCATTGCTCTTGTTAGAATTGTTCATTTGCCTGGCACAGAACTTGAAGACATTTTGGTAGCTATCTCAGGGTTAAGTGTCTTTCTGCTCAACCAGCTGCTGTTAAGTTTTGGCTGTAGAGAGCCTTTCCTTTCCCATTAATCTCAGATGTGGTGAAGGCAGGAGGGCACCTCTGTTTTCACAGCGCTAATGACAGACTTGTAAGAGGAGCGTGTGTGTGTGTTACTGGGGTTTTGCTGGAGCACTGACTCTTTTTCCTGCGCACAGTTGTACTTGGACATGGTACGCTTGAACTTACACATCAAAGTGAATGACCAAACTGATCCACTTGTGAGTTGTGGGCTATTATCTGTTATTAACTCACCTGGAGCAGTGTGGTGAGCACACTGTAATTTACAGTATGTTATTGCATTGCTGCCCACCGTGGTGTGCGGCAGCTGAACCGTGTGTCTGAAGGCCCCCAACGAGAAGCAAGCTTTTCTAGCTAACTCAAATAGATCTTTGCCAGCTTCTACTAAAGTTGATTGAGAATGCAATTTACTTTTGATAATCCTGTTTTTCTGCTCCCTGCCCCTCCCACCACACTTAGCAGAGGAGAAGGTTTCACCTCTGCTTCTTTTCAGTACAAGCTTGCTTCCAGGAAAACTTGGAAGCACAGCAGCAACCTCCTCCAGTTCTCTGCCAGATTTCCTTCAGGATTTAATGATTCAGGTGGCTTCATTTGCTAAGTTTTTGCCAAATAAAAAAGTCGTTCTCTACTGACACCGTATAATAAAGTTGAGCAAACAGGAGGGTTGGTAGGAGACTTACATTTATTGCCTGGCTCCAGTCACATGACAGATCAGGTTACAAAATACGAATGCCCCTGCCAGCTCTCAGGATCCACCAATTCCTCTTGCTACCGTTTTAATCCAACCTCTTCTCTCTTTTTCTTTTCTTTCTATTTTTTGTTTTGCTGGGGGCAGGGGGTGAGGGAGAAGGCATTACACCGGGGCAGGAGATAAAGTGAAAAGCAAGCGTATCGTGATTGGGAGTATCCCTTCAGCTCCTTCTGTGTTTGTTCAGCACTTTTTCACCAGCTGAATAGTTTATTCCCTCCAAGTGCTGGCAGCCTTTGGCAAAATTAAAGCAATGTCAGCATTCCCCTGTTCCATCTATTTTTTGGAAAAGAGTCGTTAAAAATATTCCATTTTCACCTTGTTTGCAAGTTGTGATGGAGGCTTCTCCCCTAATTAAATTGTGACATTCTGGCTTGAAAATAGCTTCATGATCAGGAAGATAAGCTAACAAAAATAAAATAAAATTAGAAATCCTCTGTAGCACTTCTTTTGGAAAGAAATTTAGCAATTCAGTGGAACTGCTCCTTTTATTAGCAGTGAGACCCGAATGCTTTCAGAGAAAAATCGCTGATAAAACAATACATTTGAAAAATGTAAACTTTATACAGCTCTCTGGAGTTCCGTACCACAACTGTAAAATCCCCCAGTAAGAGGGAAGGCCTTTCAGTGCGTACACAAGCAATCCCAGCACTGCCTCGTGAACGGACAGGCACCGTGTGTCAGCAGAAACCCCGCACGCTGCGCAGGAATGGCAGGGACAGCGCGTGAGCACCTGTGAGCGCGTGTGCGGAGAGCAGAGGCAGCAGGGCTGCCCTGCCTGCAGGGAGGAGCTGAACAAGCAGAACGTTTGGTGGAAATTCCTCTGGTTGTTTTTGTTTATTTTTACTTTTCCATAGCTTGGTCTATGAACTACCATGAGACAAAGGCTTTCCAAATACCATGTGTTTCTAAACCCTCTTCCTGTTTTAGATGCCTAAGGTAAGTAAGTTGTCACATGCTGGAGGCATACATTATTCTCCAATGAATTCAGAATGGTTGTGCCCTGCTCCTCTGTACGCCCTTTGTCTGCAACCCGTGGCCTCTCCACCTGCGGTTTCTTTCTCTTGCTCCTCTGCTCTGACATACTCTCCTCCCCGGACTAGTCGTGTCTGTCTGCCTTCAGAGAGGTGCTTCTTCACAGCGCTCTCCCCTTTGTCCCTTCTCCCAGCACACATGGGTATCAGAAGCTCTGGTGTTACCAGTTCCTGCAAGGACTCTCCCTAAGCAGGCAGATGCCCAATATCTTGGCACAGCCGCTGATTGCAGCTACACTGCCTCGGTGGCTGCATTGTAACAGGAACTGTTAGGGTAGCTCCCAAAAGTGTGTGGAGATTGTCATGCAAAGTGGGGGACATCTCCACTGTGCTCATCCCATTAATGGGTTTTGTTGCATAAAAGGTATTGAAAGCAAGTATGTATCCGCCCTCACCCTTAGAGCTGGGGTACGGGAAGGCGAGCAGAATCCATTGGATTTGGAGGAGAGCGGCAGTCCCCATGCTCCAGCTACGAGACCTCCTGCCTTCTCTGTTGGCAAGCATGAGTGGAAACACGTTTCTTCTGCCTTCCAGTTCCTGTGGCCACGGCAGTTTCCAAGGGGGGTATGTTGCAATTCTTTGAGTTTTTCCATTTCTGGTTTGCTTTCACAAGTCACCCATAAAAACCTGCAGCACCATTGCATCACCCCCATTCAGATCTCTCCGAACCGGCAGAGCCCTGCTCTGCTCTCCTGGCCCCTGGCAGCCGGCAGCGTGCCGGGCTGGACCCCCGGGCAGCGCTCCCTGCACCCAGCCACGGCCTGGCAGCGCCTCTGGGCACGGCCCTGACCGCGTTCCGGGCAACGTCAGCTTTCAGGAGCCCGTAGCACCCTGAGCTCCTCGCTGTACTTTTTTTATTTTTTATGTACATTTTTATTTTTTATGTACATTTTTTATGCTGCGAGAAACACCAGCGTTTGCGTTTCTCCCCGCAGCTGCCGGCACCGCCGATGAAGGGCTGTGGCGAGGGCGGCAGACCCGGCGCTGGGCACGTGCCCGGGCCGCAGCGGCGCGGGGCGCTGTAACGCGGTTGGCTCCGCGAGCCGGGCACGGCTGTGCGTGCGGCCACAGCACCCCCTGCTGCCCCTCTGCCGGCGCGCANCTCGGGCGGGGCCGCGCGCGTGGCGCCGGGGAAGCGGGCGGGTGGCGGGCTGTCCCGGGCCGTGCGCGGCCTGCAGCCCCGCGTGTGCTTGTCTTGCAGTTCCTGACCGAGCTGACGCGGCTCTTCCAGAAGTGCCGGACCTCGGGCAGCGTGTTCATAACGCTGAAGAAATGTGAGTTCGAAGCCTGGCGGCGGGCTAGAGGCAGCGGTTCAAGCCGCGGGGCGCGCTGCGGGAGGAGGGGGCGGCCGAGCGCCCGCGGGGGGAGAGGGAGGGAGAGAGGGAGAGAGAGAGCCGCCCCCGCCGCGGGGAGAGCTCCTGGCTGCGGGGCGCGGACTGGGAGCTCCTGGGCCTCCAAAAACGGAGGATTGGAGCGTTCCAAATGTTCCTCGGTTTCCATGTAGCTGTCAGTGGGCTTCGGTTGGACACGGGAGGACCATTTTGTGCTGTGAGAACCAGCAGTGGTCGGAGTGACCTCCCCGGGTGCGGTGGCTCCTCCAGCGCTGGGCTCCCAGGCTCAGCTGCACGGCGTGCTGGGCCTGCCCGCCTGGGCCTTGCCATCCCTGTGAGGGGTTGGCCCGGGTGGTCCCCAGGGCCCCTTCCAGCCTGGCTGTGCAGTGGCTGTGGGACATACGTGCCCTGGGTGTTGTTTGAAATGCACCTGAATGCGCTGCTGCCAGAACAAGCAGTTCATGCTGCGCATCCGTGTAAGGCTCAGTGTGTTTTCCCTGCGTTGCTTTTCAGGAAAGCGGCTCATGGGACAGACCCTTCTGGACGTACAGAGGGAGGGGTATGTGGCCAATTCTGGCAGCAGTTCAGTTCAGGTGGCGCTAAGTTCCAATGTGTTTTACTGATCTCATGAGCAATTTTTACCACGTCAGGTCAGGAGGCATCCCATGACTTCAGTGACAAATGAGTAACCGTTCTCTGTCTCTCAACACAGACGATGGTCGAACAAAACCAGTCCCACGCAAAGGCCACGTAGAAAGTTTTGAGCCAGCAGACAATAAGTGTCTTCTGAGAGCAACGGACGGAAAGAAGAAAATCAGCACAGTGGTAAGTGGCAGCTCTGGGTCAGACGGATCAGCAGCCGCGCTGGCTGTTAGGCAGCGCCCCGTGTTGTCAGTGAGGGCTGCCCCTTGGTCCTGCGGGGAAGGCAGAGGGCAGCTGAAGGCACAGCTGACATTGGGGAGCCAAAATGTTGCACTCACACCGCGTGTTACAGATGGGACGGTTGTTTAGCAGCACTTTGTGTACTGGATTTTGCTTCAGTATGGTGGACAAGCAGGAAGGGACTCTGCCTGTTTTCCACAGCCTTGGCTGTTACTCTTTGAGTCAGGTGAAACTGGAGGCAGGGAGAGGGGAAGCTGCTTCTCGAGAGGTAAGGATGGTGTGGGCAGAAGGCCATGGGACAGCAATGGAACCTGCGGTATGATGAGAGCTGGTGTGGCTCTGGGGAGAAGAGAGGTCCTATTGTCACCTTCACGTGACAGGCAGCTTCCTATAGAGCTTGATGGGATTAGTGAAGGGGCTCCAGGTAATTCCAGGAGTTACTGAAGCAATTGGGAAACAATGGAACATTCTGACTGTGAAACAATAGGAAAGGGATTCTTGTTTCTTGCCAAGAATATATGGGCATGGGTAGACTCTTTGAAGCCTTAATCTCACTTTGCACACCTAGTTTTTTTTTCTTTTTCCAATATTTACATAGCTTCTTGTATTTCAGGAAATGTTAACATTTCACGTTGAGAACCTGATGTGTTTATTTTGAATGAGAGATTGGGAAAGGCTTTAGCTGACTTTAGATTTCCTCTGATGTAACCCAAGAAAAAGCATTACTTTGAGAAATAGTTGGGAGAATCTGGGCTGTAAGATTCAATTGCAGGATTTGTATTTCCACATACGATTATGGTATGGCCCCACAGTGAAAAAAAATTTCCTTATAATGTTTCTTCACCTCTTTCCCACTTGAAAACACATGGATTTGGGAAGAAGAGCCTTCAGAGCATTTCCTTCATCCAGTTAGGAGTGTTTTCAGGTTTCTAACTCAGTGAAGTGTTATGACATGTCAATGCAGCCTATGCACATATACGTATATATGTATGTAGTGTGCATATATATACAGTCGTGTATATTCATGACTGATTGTTATGAGTTGATCCAGCTGCTCCTAAAGAGATAGTTACTGGGGGGTAAACATGTACTAGTATTTAGTTTGTAATAGAAGCTGGTGTTCTTTCGGTTAACCCCTGGTATTACTTTTGTAGGTGAGCTCAAAGGAAGTAAATAAATTCCAGATGGTAAGTTTTGTATGCCTTTTATCTTTCTTTTCTGTAGGTTTTGGGGAGTAGTCAGTAGGAAGCAATGAAGAGCTGGGGCCAGCTTGATTCAGTGCAGAACTGACGTACAGGTTAACCTGGGGCTGCACGCATTGGTGTAGAACAATCCAGGTGTATTTTATCCAGCTTTCTGCGTTGTTTTAGAAACAGTAGTTTCCCAGTGTGGTAGAGGAAGGGTGTGTGTCAGTGAGAAAATGAGGATACGTATCCATGAACAATATGTAAACTAGCGTATGCCAAGTATTTGTTGTTTTAATGGTTGTAATTGTTGTTTCAGGCATACTCTAATTTGCTGAGGGCTAACATGGATGGCTTGAAGAAAAAGGACAAGAAAAGCAAAAACAAGAAGAGTAAAGCAACACAGTGATGGAAGCGTCCTGCCATCACTGTAACAGACTTGACCCTTGCTCAAAGCAAAGTCCATTTCTTTTTGAGTTACCACCTGTCTTTGGCTTTCCTTCCAGCAGGATACTGGGATGTGATCAGTACTTTTGTTTCAATTGAAAGCAGAAGGTGCTTTCTGTGGATTGTTGTATGGCAGGAGTATTTACAAGGTTCTACCAAAATAGCTTTACACTCATCTGCCAACTAGGTTTGTACTTATACTGCTGTTTGTTTTGTATTATACAAGTGGGCAGTGTAAAACTCATCTGGGGGATAACACAGGGTGAAGAGAAATGCACAGCACCACGAGCACGGTGAGACTGGAACCAGGAGTCTCAGTGACGTACCCAGTTTTATAGCTAAGCCTCAGTAGTACTAGGGAAGGTGGGTGCCAACGTATTACCAGGAACAGCAGCTTTCCTGTTTGTCTTATTTTGAGGGACTTGTTTACACGATGCAGCGCAGATGTCTGTAAGGCAGCCAGGACCATGTTGGAGCTCGCACAGCGCTCAGCGGCTGTGCCCTTACTCTGTGCTGATCCAGCTGTGCTGAGCCTGGCTCAGGGTGGGGGGGCAGGATGCTGCGTTGTGGTTCCTTCGGACATAGCTTAAGAACGCTCGTGTCAGCTGAATGTTTGTTTTTTAAAGCTTCATCCTTCAACATATTCGGGGATCTGGATTTCCCCATCTTCATATGAGCAGATGTAAAAGGTGAATACTTACCTGTTCCTATTAAACACAATGAGAAATGGATTCGGTTGTAATGAGTGCTGTGACTTGTCTTGGTGAACGGCGAGGAATGATATAGTTATCTGCAACTGTAGGACCAGCCCCCCCAGTGGTATCTTTTGTGTGTTGCTGTTGCAGTCTCTACAGTTCTCAGAGGTGTTTGGGTTGGTTTGTCCTTGAAGTTACCTCTTTCTTTATGTATTTAAACTTAACCCTCTTTTACAAGAAAAAGGCAGAAGTAGGTAGGTATTTCTAAATGCAGCGGAGCCTGCAGCCCTGAGGACAATCACTTGTGTTAAGAAGTAGGAACAAGTTGCTTAAACAGAAGGTTTAAACAGAGAGGATAAATACCAGTGTATGTCCAGAAATCCATACCTTTTTTGCATGTTCACTCCAGTACAGCCAGGTTGATGTGAAATGTAAGGCGTTATAGATAGTAGCTGAGGCTGCTGTAACTCGGATTTGTTTAGCTTATTTTTCTTGATGTGTTTGTATTACAGCTTAGCTTTAACTACATACACTAGTAATTCCAAAAAACGCTGCCTGGGAAGTTGTAGCTTCTGTGATTCCTTCTGTCATTACATTTTCAAATGCAAACTGAAGCTTACAATCTGAAGGAAGCTAGGTCAAAACTTCTGTAATGCTAAGCACGTGCAGGTTTCTCTTATCTTGAGTCTTACTTTCAGGACCTTCAGGTCTGAAATAAGTTAAACCTGATAGAGGAATAATTTTTGTCTCCCAGGAAGCAGCTGTTTTGAATGCAGAAGTGTGGGGGCAGGACAGACATAGGCAGCCAGGCTTGGACAACTCAGCTCGATATCTTCTATTTTATATAGAGTTTTAAGATTAAAGCAGAAAGTGTTTTTTTTGTGGTTTTTTAGATTTAAAAAAAAGACAAAACTTTGTAATACGTACTTCGAGAAGGCTAAGGCCAAACATTTTATTACACAAAAGCTCTTCAAAAAAGTTTGTAAGTCGTTCAGAGCGGAAGATAATAGATATTCTCTAATCCTTGAACAGAGATTCTCATTGCAGTACTGTTGCGTATGGACATAAAAGGCATTCTGAACTGTATTTAAGAAGTCATCTTACATCTGCACAGCTGCTAACCCCTTTTGCATTGCAAGGGGGCAAGAATTACACAGTAATATCTCTGGCTGTAGTCAGACTGCTTCTTAAATACTTATAAAACATTTATTTCCACTTTTTGGAATAAGTGTACAGTTTTTACTACATGTGAAATTCAATCTGGACATGTAAAAAGGCATTAGCTGCATGTCTTCATGACAACTTTATGGAATTCCTTTGTGGGAAACACTATTGTCTGTTAGTAAGAGCATCCCAGAAAAGATGCTTTAAGCACTAAAACAAAACCTTGCATTCATCGCGGTAACTGTACAGGATGAGCACAGGAACCCTGCAAAGGGAACAAAAATAGGTTTCTTTTTAACTTATGCCAGATTCCCATTGTATTCCTTCAAAACGGGAGGAACTGAGATTTACAAGTCCTGCCCGTGAGGGTTACAATACAGTAAGTAGGCGTATCCTTGACTGTATTTGTATTTACGATTCAGTTGTTTGAACAAAGCAGCAACTGAAAAAATAATAGTACATTTTAGAGGAAATACAGACTTCAGTTTACCACAGGTGAGGGTTAGATGATGTTAACTCTAGATTTGGTTTCATGTTAGCCAAAAATAGTACTCAAAGAAATGCATGTAATTCCTGAATTTTTCTTTTTTTCTTGGAGAGAGGGAAAGGGGAGGGCAAATTAAGAGCAGCTTATAAAATGAAGTTCAAAGGCAAACATCTATGGGATGTTTTATGTACCTGTAAGAACTTAACAAATTTACCTCTTCTCCATTTTGATACTGTAGATTTCATCACAAATTGCTTGCAAATACGAACATCTCTGTTTTGGCCATCGCGACATCAGTTGTCTCACGGTAGCATCAAAGGCTTGTCTAGCTCCGTCAAACTAAGGGGAAAAACAACAAGGAACTGTAATTGTGTTCTCTAGAGAAGGAAGTACTTCTCCCAGTAGGATTCAGTCTGAAGGCTGTAATGTCAGTGCCCCTTAATCAAACAGGGTATTAAAAGGCTTTAAACGTAGTTCGTATAAACATGTGCAGCTTTCCTTTTTTGTTTAGAAAAGGTGTTAAGAATGAGGCTAGTTAGCGATCAGTTTCTTAAAACAGTTTAGCATTGCATGTGAAGCTTTATCCATTTAGCAGTGCTGGATGGAATATGGGAACTTCAGTGTAAGGGCAGGGAAAACGGAATGATACAAGCTGGCCATGTGCCTGTTCCCTTTTTTGAAGTAAGGGACGATAAACTATCTATCTCCATGATTTGGAAGACTGGCTGAAACACCTATTTTGAAATTTTCTAATGTTTCATTGAGGTCTCATAGCCAGACAAGCACTGCTTCAGAGCAGCATATGTGAGGTGTTACCAAGTGAGTACTAAATCTACATCCATTTCCAGGCAGGATGTCATTTGTATTTTTGGGGTGGTGGGGGGCTGGTTTTGCTCTCTAATAAGAACCGACTTCAAAACCACTGCTGTCAGTGGAGAAAAAGCTTTGTCTGGCTTTTTTTTTTCCTAATCAAGTAGCTTCTGAAGTATTAAAGGGGTCAATATAATACTTGTATGTGCTCTATTTATCTTGGCTTCACTAAGACAAGAGGCTTCAGCTACTGTACTCGAAACAATTGCTTCTGTATTTTGGGTCCTTCTTCACTAACAGCTTCGAGATACACCTCTGCTGAAACTGCAAGTCAAAGCTTATTTGTTTTGGAAAATGCACAGTAAGTCTTAACTTAGATAACTTCTGGGAAAAATCCAGAGCTTCAGATTAGGACCTCCTAATCGTGTCCTGTGTAACTTGGACATTTGACAGAAAGGTTTTTCTAGCTTCAGTTAAGCTCAGGGTAAAAAAGTGCTTTCAAGTTTTAAAGCCCAGTTCAAACTCCTTGAAGGAGGAAAACCTACAGTGGGTGAGCTTTACATTCATTTCCATTAGGAACAAAACTTATAACCAATTGTTCCATTGGAGTTTCAACTACAATACTTAATTGCTTACCTCTAATAACAAGAAATGTATCACAGTTTCTTTTGGCAGATCTACCTGCAAAAATATCAAGAAAACAAATATTTAACAGTTCTATCATCAGTTTGCCCACTGGAGATTAGCTGCACGAAAGGGAGTCACTTGTTGAATTCCAAAGAAGCACTTGTGCTGGCAGCACTGGGAATATACTGAGGTTTTAAGCATTTAAAACTGTTCATGACGGATTCCATTATGGAAAGTTCCAAACAGGCATAGGCACATAGGAAATACATTTCTGGAAAAGCATACGCCAAAGCCTGAAAGCCATATACAATAGCTGTGTTGGTTTTAATGTTAGAACAAATTTATCAGGAACAAGTTGTTAGATGTACTGCAACAGTAAGAAGTACTGCTTTGGACTTCACAGCTAAGTACGTGTTACATTTTGGTGTGTACAGCTGTCTGATACATACAGTTGGAGATACTGTTCAAGCATTAAAGAAACACAATAGGGCCAGAAGTTTCTCTGGTTAATTTGCTGTCTCTAAAGTGAGGCTATTAGTAGCAATTCATTCCAGATAACAAAGGCATCATCCAATTCAATTATGAGTTTGGAATTAACTCAGGCTTTTCCCAGAATACTTACTGCTAAAATCTCAATCTCACTTGTTTTCTGTTGCAGATTAGAAATGAATGTCTGAAGTCTCGTTTGCACCTGCCAACAAAAGATGGGCAAAAGTATAAAACACACTGCTTTTGTGACCCAGGATGGGAACGTGCTTTCTGTTTCACAGATTTACGAGAACAGAGGAGGCTGCTTGTAGCACATGATGTAGAACTGCATCATATTTAAACTAAAATTCACATTCTGTATAATTTTCAGTAACATCCACAACAAACTTGCTACGTAGGCAGGAAGGAGTCTGGGGCTGAACGCTCTTGCAGCAATTACAAAGATGTGGTAATACCAGCATTGTACAAAAGCAGACTGAGCTGCACGTTATGTTGCGAAGCCTGGTATATGCAGCTAACAGCTGCCGTTCTGGGCTTAGGTAACCTTTCAGAAGGAGTGAGAACCCGTGGCTGGATGCATTGAATCATCTACAGCTGAAGAAGGATGACTGAGCTGTAAGCCAACAGCAAAGCTCGTCCCTCTTAACACTTTTTCCAGAGCAAGCAAGCTATAAGTCTTGCAAAGGTAGCATTTTACAGAAATAGGTGAAGCCTTGCATTAAAATTCCTTTTGTACCTTGAAAAGATGCTTTTACTAAAACCTGAAAATAGCAAGTCTGTTTAGGCTCAAAGCTCAGAACAGCATCCACTTCTTTATTTGGGTTCCAAGAAATATTTACAGTGGGCATTTCTGTTGCACACATGAATTTGGACTGAAAAGAAGATAAGATTACAGTTCTGTTTTTACCATGTACTCTAAATATCTCGAAGCCACTCACCCTAAATAAGCAAACTGATATTTGTTTCTACATCATCATGTAATCTTTCTAAATTACAATAATATTTAAGCAGATTTTTTCCTTAGGCCTTTAGTTTTTTTCCAACATAATGAAAAATACATAGAATACGTGTTACAAGCGTACTGCAAATGAAAACTATGTTGAACTTGCACCTTTAGCATGAGTATTTATAAAAAGTGAAAAATTCCAGAACCATTCTTCCTAGTAGAACATGTAACTGTGGCTGAGACACAGACAATCCCCAAGTTGTTTACAGTCTGTTTTTGAATGAGGAACAAACAATGTATTTCTGTAAGGTGATAGTGAAAATATGATTTCGAACATTTCTTAACTTCTAAGGGATCACTTCTTAAAACTTATGTAATGTATGTGTGTACCTGAATTTCTTGACGACGCCTGGCACTGGCAGACAGTTTTTCAGGAGCTATAACACTCACATTAGGCACTACGAGCGTTCCATGCGACTCAAACGCACCTAAATGCAAACAGAGTTTTACGTTATATTCTTTCTTAATAGAAAAATTAGCAAGAAACAGAACATTCGCAAAGATTAATAAGCTTAAGCTACAGTGCAGGATTTGAGAAGCTGCTAAAAAATGCAGTTAGTCAAGCAGATAGGGTGAAATATGCACATAAACCGTCATAATGCGTGCCTATGACTGTGGAAGACTGGTTGGTATGAATAAAAAATGTGGTATTTTACACCAGTGATCTCTGAAACTACTAAAAAGTTCCACATGACTTAAAGAATTTACAAAAGAATGTAGTATACGTAATATCAAAAAAGCAAAGCTATTACAAGATTCAGGCAACTATTTAATGCTCTGTCCCAGGAGAGAATTTCAGTTTTAGATCACTTGGAAAAGCATTTGAGATGAGGAGGAAGTATCTCTAACAAGATGCACTGCTAGAAAAGCGTTTCCCTACTCTAAGCTTGGCAATACTTTTAAAATGTATGTTCCAGCAAGATTTTCTAACAGAACAGTTTTTAAACAGAAAGAGGAGTCATCTTACATGTTCTATACCAAGAGAGTAAATACCTGAAATATTAGCAAATGATCCCTTTTGATTTGGTACTGAGAGATTATCCGAGGTTTCTCTAAAAATAAACAAGGACAGTTAGGGAAACAACAATAATGAAGGCGTGCTCTGATAACACATGGTTTCAGACTATAGTCCAAACACACTTATTTCATTACTTTCATATTATATTATATTCATAAATTTATGTCCTATTCTGGAACAGGCAGGAAATCATACCAGATTACCAACTCTGATGTAGTGGCCTGGCAAATGACACCAACAACTGCACTGCTATTGTGTAGGACTACTGCTGGCCAATAGTCCCGCAATCTTTGTGTTTCTTTTTGGCTACAAACAACTGTGCTCCCCATCATTCAAGAGTGATTTAGATCCTAATACTAGAATATGTTATGAAAATATTGTCTCTAAATTTAATCTACAACTTCCAGATTTCTGAGAGATGATACTGATGATATAAAAATATCAAAGTAGTATTTATACTTGGGATCTCACAAATTAAAAGAAGCTTTCAATTGTTTGGATCCATTTACTTTCCACATTCAAGATTCATTAGGAAAGCTATATGCCAGTATTAGTATGATCATAGTTATTGCATTTTTGTTTAGTATTACCAAATACATTTTTTTCTCTATATTCTGTTCTCAGGATTTAGAAATAACTCTTAGAAAGTAAGCTTTTCTTTCACAGCTTCTAATAGATCCTGCAGATCTGCCACAAAACACATGAGAAGAAGGTTAGTTGCACAGCTGAATGCTGCACGTGGCAGAGGCCAGACAGAGGAGGTGGGTAGCAGATGTCATCCACCTGTACACAAACTGTTTGAGTTGAGCATTTCCCAGCTTGAAAAGATTTCCTGTACTGTTAAGTCTATTGAGAAATATTACGGATATTAAATCTGTTGTAGAATTCAGATACTGTGTCTGTTCCTGCTGCCGTTACCATACACACATATATGTACATGCACATAATACAGATAGATAAACGTATAGACGTGTAATTATATCTAATATAAGGTATATGTGTATGAGTAACAGCTCTACTGCTTATGCACAACAGTGTGACTAGCTTTTCCTGTGATTCCTGCACTAACTTCTATTTGCCACAACCGTGATTTCAACAGAGTCCTGCTGCATGCCCTGGGTCTATGCCAGGTGTCACTTGCAGTTGTGCCAGCTGAGGTGTACAGGTGTGCTGGAGTCACACCTTCATTTTTACTGTATCAGCCCCGCCTCAGAATGAGAAGGACCTGCTGCTTTAATTATTTGATTACACAGAGCATGAATGTAAATGACTCGATCAGCACTGGGGAGGCAGGCAGTCCAGCCATACACACCATACTGGTGCTCTGGTTGCACTGGAGGTGGATGGCCACGCAGTCTTCTAATTTGTGAAGCACTAAGGATGTTTGAATAGAGCAGCTTCTAGGGAAATCAGTCTTAATAATAAAATTCTACAGCCAAGCCTTTTGCTTTCTTTTCCCCTCAGAAGGAATTCAGCAAAGCTCTTATTCTTTGTTGAATAAAATCAGGGTTTAACTGATTATGTCTTAAAATTATTTCATTAAAACAAAAACATTCACATCTAATTTTGACTACTCATGTTCACGTGTTTTTCTACTTACCTACTACATCTTTCATCACAGATTTTAGTTTTCAGTTTCTGGATGAGGTGATCTACTAAGTCAGATTCAAAAATCCTTTTCTCCGTCTGTCTGTCTTTCTCAAAGGATTTCACCTATGATGTATTTCAGTGATTCTTAAGATTGTTGTTTCTTAAAACAGCATACGAATAAACTTCTCAAACTGAATCAAAACCAAACTAGATTACTCACCCATTAAAGGTGAAGCAGTCAAAGGGAGGAAGCTATCATCATAACCAATCAATCACTGTCAGTTAAATCTTTGACTTACAGATATTTTCAACCAACTGATTTCCTCTGCATTCCCAAAGCTTGAAATGTCTTGTCTACTTTCATCTCATATATGATAACTAATATTTAACAAAATGATTCCTAGGTGCACATACTGTATTAATAAAAGCACACTTGGTTTGGGGCATTTTTTTTAGGTAAGGAATTAAGTTAGAATTAGGCTTGTCCTGTAGTTTGCAAAGGCTACACTCAAATATTCGAAATTGAAAACATCTGCTCCATTGTTGTTGGAAGGAGATTAACCAGTCACAGCACCGTGGAGTGTTCCTTGTTGATTTTGCTACAATAATGTCATGTTTAAAACAACAACGTAATAGTCTCGTAGAAGACATACATCCAACAAATTCTCAGAATTTAAATTTACTTCTTCATACAGTTACTGCACAGTTATTTGCTATCTCTGTTGCAATGAGAAAGCACGTGATTAACAAAGTGAAAAATATTTTAGTAATGCACATTGGCTAGATGACGTGGCTGCGCAAACTCCTGTCAAATGATTACTTCTTTTCTCATTAAAAAATGAATTTTAATTCAAAGATCTTTTTTTCCCTAGTGATCCAGAATCAAAGATATTTTAAAACTTTTCACTTCTATACAGGTACCAAAACTACAGGCTGCAGAGCAGATGCAGTACAGAAGGTAATTCATGTTTTAACACAGCCTTGGCTTTCTGTCTTAACTTACAGAGGAACAGTGTGGTTCAGACTCTGCCTTTGTGAACTACATTTAGATTTGCATGTTAATTGTATTTGTTTTGTACCATGAAAAGCTGTCAACTGGAAAAATGACATGGTCAACTAACTGATTGCCTAGATTCAAAAAAATCAGAGACGAGAGAAACCTTTTTCCACTCAAAGACATGCTGATGACTCAAAGTCAGGCAATATTTGCACTAATTTTTGGACTTACTCTCCTAGATAAGGAGGCTGGTGGGTAACAGCGTACCAAGGGATGAAAAGCAGACTCTTTCACAAGAACATTCTAGTACTTAGCAACCAAACCTGCATTTACTTGAATTCCATCTACTTAAATATTTTATAGAAAAATGTAATGTTCATGATCTTAAGAAATAAAAAACGTAGAACAGGTTATTGATCTGAAATACCACTGAATGTCCTCTGGTACCACACTTACCTTTACATGACTGCCTTCTTTATCTGATACAAGAGCCACATATGTAATCCCAGAGCATCTGCAATATTCCTGCAGCTCTTCCTGGGACTGAAATGGGAAGAGGGGAAGAGGAATAGAAAGAAAATTTGTCAGATTATAAAATGATCGCGTATGTAATCAAAGTCTCTCATCTTCAATTAAAATAACTTTATATGCAGCAGTTATATTGAATATAAAAACTTCTGAGTGAGAAAAGCTTTATTAACAAGTCCAGGAGGTGAAACTTCATTTTGGATGGATATATTCACCTAACATTCCTTAAGAACTGAAACCTAAGTCTACGCTAGGTAGTCTGCCAAAGCCCTGCAGTCCTGGCTCCCACATGGAAAGGCTGGCTGGCTCCTCTTCACGGGCAAGGCATGCTCAGCAGCACAACGCCTCTCCCAGCCACCCAGTCCTTTTAGCAAGGCTGTTTTGGAGTAAACTGCTCTTCCTTGTCCCCTCGTCAGCTGTCCCCCCAAAGAAATCACAAATAATATAGGAGAAGTGAAATGCAGTCGAGTCTCCTTTCAGCATGAAGAAAAGTGGAAGAACAGTTTGCAGGGCACAGCTGCCCTCAATACGGACTTAGCCTGCCATGCATTTCAACAGGTTCAGAAGATTCTTTTCTTTGTACCATGCAATGTCTATTAGAGATCTGTGGCATCTCCATGTCATCACCTTTATTGCCTTTCCTGGCACAAAACATGCTTACAGGAGGCCAGTTAGCTCTGATGTAATTTATTATGTGACTTTCCTCCTGGATTTCAATAGGCCTTGGACTCTGCGCTCAGTTTATTAGGGAAGGTCACTTAATTCCTCCGTGCTCTGAGGAGCACTCCAACACATTTTTAAATACTGGAAGCTAAAGAGGAGGAAGAGCACTGCAAGGACAGCGAGACTTTCTTAACATCACTGTATCAGAATAGCAACCTGCATTCTCAGTTTTATGAGTCTGCGATTTGGTCTCAGCCTGAGTTAGTCTTAGAGAACAGCAATATAATTAACACGTGTAGATAGAAATTCTACCTGGGACCAGTCATACATTATTTCAGCTGGAATTCCTGCAGTCCAGAGTTTCTGAACAATATTGATAGCTCTCCCCATTGACATCTGACCAACACTTACAACCAGCAGGTCACATGAGCTGACAGAAATCTGCAGGAAAAGTACATAAAAGGGGGATGATATTAGCCACCGACCATCTTTTCCCCTTCATAATGCAGTTAAAGTAATAAAGAAGGATACCTATACCAACATTTTTCAAAATGCATCAACCTGAAAAAAGGGATTAGATCACCTCTTTGTAGAGCCACTTAAGCACCTCTGAAAGGTGCTGAAGCTTACTCTTGGACAAAATGCAACTGCGCATCCTGAGCCTGCAAGGCTCTTCTGTTCTTTTCTGTTCTTTTCCTTCCCACTGAACTTAGCAATGTTAATTTATTCTTATAAAGAAAAGTTAATAAAACACATATTCCACAACCAAATGAAATTTTGTGATGTACAGAGTCCATTTTCTTACAGTTCCTTCCTGGAAGAGGCAAAG
Source organism: Penelope pileata (assembly GCA_013396635.1). NCBI lineage: Eukaryota > Metazoa > Chordata > Aves > Galliformes > Cracidae > Penelope > Penelope pileata. The sequence goes on from WBMW01005934.1 coordinate 4,002,043, forward strand.
TAACAATAGGTAAATATCTACGGTTGTGTTCTTTCATATGAAATAATGCTCAGGCTGAGAAAAGTGTCCCACTTAAATTAACAATAAAAAGGGATAAACTTGAGGATTCCCTGTCCCCTTGTTTTATTAAATAATGTCATGTAAAGAGGCAAAGAAGAAAACAAGTCATCTTGCTGTTTGCTATTTCAGTATGGTATTTCGGAACACGTTGGAACTTCTTGTTTTCTGTCTGTCTGTGGTTACAGTTAGGTTACTGAGCTGTCAGGAGTAACAAACAAACATCCCCATCTCCCCAAAACCAAACTTACAGTATCCTCCATACTGGAAACAGCAGCAGTTATTTTATCTATAGCTATGCTGACTCCAACAGCTGAAGGAACAGGTCCTACCGTCTGCGGCCCTCTGAATTGTGGAATCTTGAGACAAAAACAGAAGAATCAAATAATTATTTTTGGAAAATGTCAAAAAGGTTTTCTGGTTTTCATCGTTTCACGTTCTTTTTTCATATGAATTCATTATGAGAGATGTGCACATACCAGATGATCATATCTGCCCCCTGCAGCAAGAATTTCAGGCACAGTTCTTTGTCTTCTTTTGATGTATGCTATAAACTGGAAGATAATACCATTGTGTTGCTGTATTTTGTAAACTAGTCCCAGATTTATGGAAATCTGTAAAATAAAAATGCAGAAGTTAACAATTCCTCCAGCAATATTACTAGTTAATGTAATCCATTTCCTACTACCAGGATGTACTGACAACACTGTTCTCACATAAGGAAGAGATGGAAACATTACGTCCAAAAGGTTAAGATACAATTAAAAATAAAGAAACGATGCTTTAAGCTCAATGCATCACAAAAGAATTACAACACAAACTCCAAAGAACAAGCCTCAAGGAAGGTGGAAGGAGATATCCTCAGTAACCATCAGCTTTCTGCATTTTAAAAGTATTTATCGTTTATTTCAAAATTTAAAATTTCTTTATGCTCTAAGTAAATGCTTTCAGTCTTGACTAGAAAGAAAATCTCTTTGTAATAAGACAGAAATGGAGCCAGAGATTTCTGACTGAAAATGATCTTGTTCTTGTTGTGAAAAAATCTCTCAAAACCAATATCAGTATTGTTACCTGCCATGAAAAGATCTTTTTGATGCACTTTTTCTACTCTAAAATATCATTAGTTTGTTTTGTGATAAATCGCAGGGCCCAGTAGTCTATAAAACAACTGATTTATTAGCAGAGTGTTTTTACAAACCTGAAGTTTTATTCCAAGTTGCTTTAGCAGACCAATTATCTCCTCCAGATCCTTCATCCCATGCTTCAACAGCTGACTCACACCTGGCTTTTGTTTTATCATTGTGTTTAAAAACGGAAACACGTTACTTGCTTCTCCCTTCTGCTCAATGAATCTGTAGAGTCGAGAAAGCTAAAGCCAAAAGTCAAACAACAATTATAGATAGCATCACTGACAGTGCTCATAATAGGTCACATTGAAAAAAAAGAAAAATATTTGTTTGTGTGAGTAAAATAACAGCCATTTTTTGCTTGTTTCACCTGGCAGCCTTTGTCTACCCACTGAGTTGAGGAAAGGAATGGACACGCACAACTCTCATTGGACACCCAGAAGTCAACCTCAGCTTTCTCTGCGCACACTCATCAACAACAGCTGGCAATTTTTTAAGTTTCTCTCAGTTTGTTTTACTACATATCATTGTACAGTATTCCATCTACTCTTTCTACTTTCAAAAACATGTTTAGGAAAGAAACATGGAAAGTAGCAATACTTCAAAAGAGAACAAACTCGGACCACTTTCAAAGACATTAATCTATTCTGGGCAGCGGATGGAACAGTTAATTCTTCCTATTCTGGTTGAGTAAATTTTGAGTAAAATATTACAGGCTTATGGCAAATTACAGGGAATTTAACACCGAATTAAAATTACTTACGCTGTTTGATGTGAGAGAGAGATTACAGAATTTGGCTTCTACTTCTCTTTTAGTTAGCTTTTCAGTCTACAAGAGAAACAGATGCAAATGTCTTCAGAGCAAGTAAGTTACAGCAGACACTACAATTGCTGAGGAGAATTCAAACACAAGTTTGCAGTGCTTTTAATTACAAGTTGTGTTTACTAACTTCAATCATACCGTAAAAAAGCAAAACCAATAAATAACAGGTTTTCCACTTATCTTTTTATGAGGTCATATTTGGCTTAGTGTAAGAAAAATGAAGTATAAAAATATAAATTTTTGTTGTAAAGCACTTTTGCATAAATGAATACAAGAATGCTTATGTAAATTAATGAAAAAATATATTAAATAAGAAAATAAAAAATTAAGAAAGACATTTTGTTGGGATTTAAAGATCATCTTAATAATTCAAATTAATTTCATCTATTTTCTCTGCTTATTAAGTGGAAAAAAACCCCTATGATACTAAGATACATTATAAGGTTTTTACCAAATTTACAACAGCTCAAAGATAGCCAGCCTTTTTATATAGCAGAATGTTCTTGTAATGCTGGCAATGCCCTGTTACTCATTTTTAGAGACAGCTCCACAAAGTAAGATGCCCTCAATGATGACTACGAAGATTAGTTTAACATCTTACCACAGCATCATACAGAATGATGTAAACTTGATTGAGTTTATCCTCTGGTATCCCACAGTGCAGAAGTATAGCTTTCAGTAAGGAAGTATGGTTCAAGTAGATACTGTAATTTCTTTCCTAAGAAAGAGTGAAAAAAAAAGTAAAAAAGAAAAACAAGAAAAACGCTTTATTAACATTCTAATATGCTTATAAAAAACAAAACAAAACACAACACACACACAAAAGAACCCCAACACCACCACCACCGATGTTTTGTAAACCTTTAATAACTTCTCCAATTGTTCAAAAGTAACTTCAGACCTCTCCTTCCATCACCTCGCTTTCCATTTAAAAATAAATAACAGCAAGCATTGTCTAATTCGACAGAAATTACTTGCCTGACAGAAGGCAGATGTTAGTTCAATGGCACTGTAAGGACTCAATTAGTGTTATCAATGCACACAAACCTTTGCTTCATTTTAAGTTTACCTACAAAAACCCACGATGGTGTTCTATACCTGACTACTGATAAAACCTGTGAACAGAAAAATCTGCACCTGTTAAAGGACTAATCCTTTTTGAACACATTAGATTGAATATTTCTTAGATTAAAATTTTAGGATGGAAAAAGAGAAAAAAAATATTAAAAAATAAATCAGAAGGTATGATTAGAGAATCTACCTGTAGCACTGAAAACTCCTGAATGATTTCTGAAATGGCAAAAATTGTTTCTGCTAAAGGCAAAAAGCTATTTCCAGTAGATGTTATAATGTCAAATGCACATTCTAGAAGTTCTTTGGGATGACAGCGGTCTAACTTCCGAGGTCTGAACACGCGCTCTATACAGTATCTGAAGGAAACATTGAACAAGGAATCAGCATCTTCAGGGTTCGCTGTCATCAAGCACAGCATCTCTGCGTAACGTCCTTACACCCCTTACCTTTTCAAATTTGTTATGTTGTTTCTAGCTACAAATCTTGCAAAAGGAATCTGCAAAGCAAAATACATAAAAGTTGTTGAAAAAAAAAAATCCTTCAGTCTAGCCATGTTCTTAAGCTGGAGAAGAATTACTAGCATGCAGCCAGCACTTCTACTCTCACATGCAATAATGCCCTAAATATTTGCCATAGCCAAATGACAATCAATCATCTTTGTGGTAAGCCTTAAAAATAAATAAATCACACACGAAAAAAGAAACAGCAAAAGATATTCCTACAACAGCTTGGAGAAGGACACAAGGACTTACTTTATTATGCTAATGCATGCAAAATGCATCACAAACTTGTTGATGAGCCTATTAAAATGTACTGGCAGGTATTCTGTTGTTTAGATAAAGTTATGAAAAAGTATTTGTTTAATAAATCTTTGGTCAACACATTTTCCAAAACAAAGTCCAACACAGGGATCAGTGCCGCAGATGCTGCACGAGTCCCTGACGGTGAATCACACTGTATAGCTTAATACTATAAATGCAAAGGAAGGGTGAGTCACACTGACGTTAGATTAATGATATGGGATATAAAAGGTCAGGTTCTGTAACTGTCAGTAATAAACACAGAAGTAAAACTTAAAGCACTTAGGATTTAATTAAGTATATATTATATTATATTGCTTATAATTGGGTAGTACTGAGTCACAGACACTAAAATTTCAGCTGCACAAGCAGCAGTTCCTCTCAGAGGAGAATGACGCTCGGCAGCATGTGTTGGAGAGGAGTATAAAACTGGACAGAGTGTTGTACACATTTGCTAGAAAGACATGCAAATAAGAAAGGGATGAGAAAATTTTCACTGGTCATGGGTGAAGTTCTTTGTCTCATATAACTGCACAAAAAAAAAAAAAAGCCACAGGGATATCTACCACATTTATAACATAGCATTACTTTCACCTATGGTTAAAAACGAGAAAAGAAATGTATTTCTTTCCTAAGCAGTCAGGGCTCCAGCCGTCAAAACCAAGAGGGCAGCACTAAGAAAAACACAACCGGCACTGAAAGATGTACTGCTTCAGCAGGCAGAGGACGTGTAAGCCTAAACCAAATCACGACTGGTGAACCATAGGTATGGACAAACACCACAGCACTCTTCAAACCCAGCATTGCCTGCAGAGAAGATACTACTTACTCTGAGGTCATAAGGAAGCATAACAAGCATCCCACTGTGATCCATGAAATATGAAGCTTCATTATGTTCATACAGTTTTTTATTTCTAGGCATTAGCAGTGGAGTATGCAGCTTGATGGCTCCTACACAAAAACAGTAAAATACTATTATCTCCCATTTCAGAAGTAATAAGTTTTTGCAAGCTCATAAACAACCTTGCAGGGTGTGATAACCTCAATCACTACCTTTTAAAAATTACGTTCTTTTAAATGTCCTTAAATGGTGGAAGAAGAAAACCTGTTAAAGAAACCCATCAAACAGGATTTGATGTCCTGTCTTCTGCACTCCTTGGAACCAACAGGCAGCCCTCAAAGAAACAGAGAGCTGCCAATTCCACAGCCCCCACAGAACTCTCACCTTGCCCTCCCTCTTTAATCACAGAATGGGTTGGGTTGGAAGGGACCTTAAAGATCATCCAGTTCCAACCCCCGGCCATGAGCAGGGTTGCCACTCACCAGCTCAGGCTGCCCAGGGCCCCATCCAACCTGGCCTTAAACACCTCCAGGGATGGGGCATCCACAGCTTTTCTGGGCAGCTGTGCCTGTGCCTCACCACCCTCTGAGTAAAGAATTTCATTCTAATATCTAACCTAAATCTCCCCTCTTTCTTTAAACACCACCTTTCCCAACAGCTTGCACAAGGAACAAATCAGAATCTCTACTGACACCAGTAGCACTGTTCTGGTCTAGAGGCACTTCTATGGAGGATAAATATTGTTCAAAAACGTTGTATCCTGTCTCAAAAAGATACCATAAATGTTACTGCTCACTTTAAAATCTCACTAAATACAATTTTTTTTCTGGCTATATTTTGCAACCATCATTCTCTACAAATCTAATCTCCACTGAAACTCTACTATAAACAATAATATCACTAATCATTGAAAAAAATACTTTGTTTTAAATTCTCTACTGACTCTCAAGCAGCTACATTATCACAGAAGTGTTACTAACATCTTCATCACAAACACTTAAACCAGAGGGGGGAAAAAATAAAAAAGCTCCAACAGAAGGAAATGCTTCTAACCATGACAGATGGCAGATAAAATCTAATGGAAAATACACCCAACTCCCCCCAGTCTTTTTCTGACAATTTTTCACTCCTTTAATCACCAAACTGATGATAAATGCTTTCCAAAGTTTGACAAGCTATAAATGGAGGAGGGAAAGGTAACTCATCTTCATGTGGCTTAATATTTCTCAGTTTCTCTTCTTTTGTATTGCAAAACCCTGATCATGTTTGATCAGATTATGATGTACTAGGAAATCTTCCAGTTTCTGTTTTAAAGATTACTCATTTTTATAGAAAATAGAACAAACTATAAAAAGTACCATGCAAAACATCTCAAAGGGGATAGCGCGTACATCCATTTTCTTCCTTTTTTAAAAAACTAACTTTAAGCAAATACTATTGAGTAGATGAAGTCATGGAAAGAAAAATGATTGAAGACTGTTAAACATCATGACATCGGCTCTGGCTCAGGAAGTTCCCAAACAGCAAGTCATTTCTAAGAGCAGTACCACTGAGAGCACCACTACATGCTTGCTCTGTTCTTACGTCCTTTCCTATGCTTTCTGGCTATGTCCAGAGGGAGGGTACTATGCCACGTGGATGCCTGGCCTCTCGCTATAGAGTTATACCCGTATTCATGTCTTAATTTTACATTGCACTCTCTATGTCTAAAAGCTCCTACAGACCCATCAGAACCAGATACATTCAAAGACATAATTAAGATTTTGACTGTTCTTTCTACGGAAAATTTACATCCTTCAGATTTGAAGTTAGCAGCTATTCCAGGATGCTGAACTAACAGGTAAAAACTATGTAAAATTTCAAATGATATGCAACTACTGAAAATACTTTGTGATTCATGTGATAGCAGTAAAATCATCCCTTAACCTTAAATCCACTCAAGTCAGAAAAAAGGAAACGAACAATTTTTGCAAACACACCCACCATGTCTTTTAAATATCCGGCTGACAGTCTCGCATACGTGCTGCTGTATCTTGGCTGCCCAAATAGAAAAACTGCCCTGAAACCATCACAAATAAGAAGTACACATATAATCTACATGTGATAAACAATCCACACGATATAGGTAATAAACATTTTACTATCTGCTCTCACTATAATCAACTGTAATGCATACACAATAAAAAATAACAGCAGCTATACAAAGCATTATTTTACTGCGTCACATTGTACTTTTTTAGAAAGATTTAAATCTGAGCTTATTAACAGAGGATTATGTTGCCATCATTAGAAAGGGAAGAAAGTAGATAAAGCCCATAATTTATTTTGGCAATCAGATGCCAAGTAATATTAGTTTGACAGAAATTAAGAACAAAGCTTATTTCTTCATTGAAGAATCAATGTAAGGTCAAATAGGAAGTGAGTCCCATACTACAGATTAGTAGCTTTAAATGGGAACTAATGTGTGAAGGTTAATCTTAAGAGATAGTGCAATTATCTCAAATGTGCTTTGAGGTCAACTATATAAACTTTTTTCATTGTTTTTTAAAAAATCCAACACAGGAAAAAAACCCAACATCCTCTTAACACCTACAAACCTTCAGCATATCACTGTCATAGGTGTAGTCGATAGCTGGAGATACACGCTGTGAAAATATCTGACTCATCATAGTCCGGTAGGCCTTTCCATCCACGTTTGCTAAGGTATGGTGGAGTACTTCATGAAGCTCAGACTCTTCCATTTGTGGTGGTGGAAGATGTTCACTTTTTAACAGCTCCACAGCTGTTGGTCGTGCTGCAGGATCATGGTTCAAGAGCCATGTAATAACCAATCTCTAAAAATTAAAGAAAAATTTTAGTTTATTTTATGCTAGTAGTATTTAAAAAACTTTCTTAGTCACATCACACTAATAGATAATGAGACTACTAAGGAAAATAAAGGAAAGCAGGATCTGAATATTTAGGTTGGGTAATTCTTTGCTCATTCTAAGTGCCTTTTTTGCGGTATTATCTGAATAAAGAAATATTAAAACAGATTATTAGAAATTTGTTAGTCCATTTATGTCTCTTAGGATGACAAAAACACGTAGTACCTTTTGTTGTCCTATGTTATGCAAGCTCTGGCATCTCTATTAACAAAATTAAGAAAAAACAGAATCACATGCATAACAACAAAGGTTTGTGAGTTACAGGCACTGAAGAGGGGAGAATCTTTCCAGTGTATTTCACTAAACTGTACAAAATGGAAACATTTTTATGGTATTAGTGACAGAGAGATTGCTGATCCACTACCAAAACAGACAAAAAGTTAATGCAAATTGTTACAGAAAGAGTTCATTTGCACAAGGAAAAATTCTCTTAGATGATTCAGAAAAAATTACACTGCACCTTATCACTTCATTCCTCTGCCAAGGAGGCATGACTAAATAAGATGAAACAAAAAGAAAAAAGAAACTCTTTTCAAATCCACTGAGTTCTTGTTGTCCCAAGTTTCCACAACAGCCCTTAGCAGCAACATTCAAACTTGGAGCATCAATTTAAGTTGTATACCTCTTCCCGCTCTCTTTCAAACATCTAAATTAAGGGTTAATAAAACCATAGCTGCAATTACTTTATGCCTAAAAACTAAAAATTGTCCCTCAGAGCTTAAAAGCTATGCTGGTGAACTTTGTGTTTCTTTGTGACTGTGCTCAGGGAGTTTTGCAGATAAGCACATTTCCACGTCAACTTCTCTTTCAAGATTTATTTTTATCTTACTTTGTTCTAATATCAGGTAATAACAGCTTGACAGAAATTACTGATTTAGAATTAAGTGGGAAAAATAATAATTAATGTTTCTTGACATGGAATATCTACTAGTTAAAATGTCTTCAAAATTACCTGTTTTGCATGCTTGACTTCATCAAAGTCTTGGGGAAAAACAATACTGGGCTACAAAAAAACGAACACAACAAACCACATTTGAATTAGAACAGCCCGTACAGTTTGTGCAGGCTAGTCTTAAGTGCTATATTTTTAAACAGAGAGATTGAGCATTTTTATTGCCCATGGGGGAAAATACAAGCAAGAAAAACATACATGGTAAATGTAGTTTGAAGAGCTAACAGAAAGAAGAATGCTACTGAAACGCAAGGATGATGTTTTGTAAAATAGAGACAGTCCGTACTCACAGTCACTTACCAACTACAAATAACAAATCAGTTCATGAGAAAGACTCACTGGGTTTAAACCCAGATATATTAAAGCCATGATCTGTTTAACAGCAGAAGTTTACACCTCTAATGATTTACAGTATAAAAATTGATTTAATTGACACTGAACACTGATTGGTGTTGGTAAGAACATTAGGAAATCCATGGTACATTAGGAGAATGTCACTATCAGCTCCAATTTTACTCTTCACTTCTACCTTTTTTTTTTTTTTTTTAAAGCATTCTCCATGGAAACATTTTTGCTTCTCTTAAGCTACTTGATGCACAGAATTTATCTGAATACTTATATACTTACCAGTCTCAGCTGACTAAGAACAAAGATCCTTTCTGATGCAGTACTCATAGGGTGGTAAGACATTTCGAAAAATATGATACCCAGACTGAACAGGTCCACTTTCTATGGAAGAAAAAATCGAAATATAAAAGCAATACCTCCAAATTTTCTACAGAAGATGACAGCAGAAAAAAAAGATAATGTTTTGGTTAAATTTCACATTATATTACAGCATGAGAGAGGTGTGGCTTGGCTTATTTATTTATTTTTCTGTTCAACTTTTTCAAGTGACACAATCCATTAAGATTTGTTAGACTTCAATGTCTTTTATCCTCGCAGCACTGCCTTGACATAAAGGACTCAATTTCACTTTGAAAACAGCCTTACTTTGAAATTCAGCTTGTTTCTGCATATAAATGGGATCCTCTGTAACATAAAAAAAATGTTACCATCACCCCCTGAAATGACAGCCTAAGAATCCCTGAGAGAAATTCTAACAACAACATTTTACTTTAGCTAAAGACGCTAAGTTTTCTAACCTATTCGTTTATACAGATCCTCCCTTCAGCTTCAAGCAGCTTGCACGTAGTTACGGTTGCAGCATAAGCAAAATATCTGTCTTGCCTGCATCCTTCCACCTTGGTCTCCTCTTAAGCAAGGGAATGAGAAATACTCTTCTATCTCAGAAGTCCCCCCATATCCTTTTTCATCTTGAAATCACCTTTGTTGAGCATGAGTGACCTTCATTATATTTGATACCTTAGATTCCATGCTGCCTTTTTATTAAATCTAATCATACCTGATTGTATGTAGACTTAGTGTTTCCTTGGACCTCTGGGCTGACATACAGCGCGGTGCCAACCATCCCTGTCAAATTACCTACACAGCAAAAGATGAAAGCATTAGTTTCAGGAAAGCAGGAAAGAAATGCAGCATCAAAGTCAAGAAAACTCACTCATCTTTTGTCCTCATTTCTTTCAGAGTGAAACGCAGCCCTTTGTAAGAGGTGCCCAGTCATGCACAGTTTGTAAAACAGTTCTCACCTTCACATGTCAAGTGTATGTGTCTGTCTATGCTATCTACACTGCCTGTATTGCTCTACAGAATTGTAGTAAGTCAATTCTACACTGTATTGTCAACACAATACAACTAGATTTCATTTCCAATACACTCATGTTAAGATGCAAAATATAGTAAATTTTTCTCAAAATACAAAATCCATCCTGATATGGAAAGTGTCAAAAAAAAACAAACAAAAACAAAACCAACCAACCAAAAATCCCTCAAGTCTTGAAATTCTCCTGTAGAGAGAATAGAACTGCAGATGGAATAATATACAGGATCTCTATATATCCTACCATAATAAAAGAACCAATCCAAGGCAGAAGGCTAGTAGTGGAAGCATATTCATTCAGATTATGGGCAAAATTGCCAAATTACACATAACATATCCTTCTAGAATTTGGATTTTTTTTTCCAATAAAAACACATTTTATTTTCAACAAAAGAATGGAAGTTCTAACAGATCATAAAAGATTGCAGAAAACAAGACTTAAAATAATTTAGAACAAGCTACTGTGTATACTAACCTGATGGGTCAGATTTAAAGCTATCTGAGTGATTTTCTTCTTGTTTAGAGATGGCCTGAAATCAGGAAAAGAGATACATTGTAAATGGCAACAGAAATGCCACTGTTGGTTTTCTTCTGCTTTGCTTGGCAGTATCTCTTTTAATTCTAGAGTCTCAGAAACAATAAAGTTTATGGCATTCACAATATGAAGTGTACTCACTGCATTTGCTGGATGATCTGTAGCTAAACCAAAATCCCCAATTTTCACATGATCATTGGAATCTAAAAAAATGTTCACAGGTTTCAAGTCTCTGTGGATCATTCCCTGTTAAAGCAGGAGAACAACAACAACAGACTGATAGCGTATGAAACAATAAATGCAATGCAAAATGGAACTCTATAATAGACTAATAAACAGTATTACACACTTTAATTATTCTATATACAGTGGAAAATCCACTGCATTAAGTCACTGATGACTAACTTTGAAGACTGTAGTTGCTAGCCCAAAAGCTAGAAACAATCTTCAGCATTAATACACATGTAATGCTACATTAATAAAGGTACGTAATTTTTTATGACAAAGGAAAAAAAAAATCTAAAGTGACTCATTATAAAATTCAATAATATGATGATAATATATTCTAAAACCCTAGAACTGAATAATAATGGCAAGGGTAAGGATCACTAATAAACACAATTCCACAGGATCAAATGCTCAAAATGGAGAGAATGCATAATAACATATCTATTATGGACAGGCAATAACTGTCATACTTACTAACCTTTTCATGGATGTAAGCTAACCCATCTAAAATTTCTCGGAAAAGCCTCCAAAGCCGACTGGTGTCTTCACATAATCCTTGGTCAATAGTGTCTCTTAATGTGCTCTTTTCACAGTACTCCATCTTCAGTTGATCATATGTGGAAGACAGAGGGAAGAAAGAGCAGTTTTGTCAAGGAAAAAAAATACCAGAACCTTTTATCTGTGAGCATCTTAACGCCTGGTTCTGTAAAACACAGTTCAGAAGCAGATAACATCATCGAAACATTCAGCTGTTTGCACTTTTCCTGAGATGTGTTTACCTAGAAAATATGTGCTCACTTAAGAGCCCTATCCCATTTTCAGGGGCAACGGCACTAGCTTGTTTAGCAGTTTGTTCTCAGTCATAAACGATAAAAACAAGATGAAAGCAGTCTAGACACAATGAATCTAAACTAGACTTTGAAGCATCTCTGGCTTTATTTTACTTGGCTCCTTAACTGCTTGTATCACACATGTACACAGTGCATGCAAACAATCATACAAAAATCTAACTTGATCTGGTTGTACCTCCCTTCCAGATAAGCACTAGCACAAATTGCTTCACAAAAAATTGCATGCCACCACAGAACAGTTAGATATGACAGTTATCTTCTCTGGTAGTCCAGCTCCTAACAGAAACATTCTCAGCAGTAAAGCCTGAAGTTTTAAACCTGCATGAATTTTATTTTGTTAGGGCCATACAAAAGCTTTGCAAACAACTGTATTTCCTGTTAAAAATAGCATTCACATCGTAGCTCCTTTGAGGGGAATGAAGACGTTTCCACATCCACAAACTACAACTTCATCTCTAAAAGTTAACACAGTTAACTGTGTTAACCAGGGTGTGGGGATGAATATTGTAAGCAAATAAGTACAGTACAAAACAACAGGAAGCAGAAAAATATCTTGTCCTCAACAGCCCTGGAAACTGTTGCTTATCTTCAGCTACTGAGAAGAGGCAGGGTTTCTCAGGTTCAGTGATTTGAAAGGCAGGGACTCAAAAAGATTGTTTGGTTGGTTAATTCTGAAGTAAGGTGAGGAGTTGCCAGCTTTTTCTGGTACACATGCAACAACAGTGGTCACATCACACACTATGGCACTGTGTAACTTTGCTCTCTCCATCCTGCTGCCCCCAGGCACAGCTACAGTCCCCCGTAAGGCTTAATGAGCCACAGGCACTGCACACTGCCTTCCTCCAGCCCAATCTTTCCGAAAGCCAGCCTACTGCATATTAAGGATGTTGAACTTAGTCTCATTTTGCATTCTTTAAATGTCATTACTTTTCTCAGGGAAAAACAACCCCAGCAACTAATCTCTGCAGATTGGAATAAACAGCATCCTTTCATCGGAAAACACAAGCAGCCTAACCTGGATGTACAGATAATGCACCGTCTGACTGACTGGTGTCCTGTCTTCTTCTTCATGGCTGTTCTTTTCATCGCCTTCTTCATCCTTTATCACAGTAAAAGTAATGGAACAGTTAGCCGCAGAAAGCTGTCCAGAGGTTTTTTGTGCATCCTACTATTTTTTACTGAGTAGAACACATTTATGAAAACTCATCCTCTATGGCTGGGTTTTAATATTAGTAAAATAATATATTGCTGGTTTTGTAACACCACTGCTCCTACATCTGCTACAAGAACAGGTATGACCCAATTCTCGCTTTCAAAGTGAAAACAAATAACAGTTTTGCCATAACTAGACACTGGAGGAAAAAAGCTTCCAAAAGACCTAAATCTCTTAAAAAATAAAATAAATAGATAAATGCGTTTGAAATTAAAATATGCAAAACATATTTAGTAAAATGAATAACGAAAAGAAAGACAAAATCAGCAAGTTGATACATCAATAATCCCTATCCTTCCATGATAGCAAGTGCACTGCCTTCTTATGAAATATATATAGAAAGCTTTGTCATGCCAATGTACATTTTAACAGAAAGAAGGAGATCAAGAATCAATAAGAGTACTTTACAAATTGTCAGGATTGGCAATGACAGACTCTACACGATGTAGAAAATTCTGCGTGTTAGCTTTCTAGTGATACTCTGACTTTTCACAGCAAGTAGTATAATTCAAAATCTTGAGAAACACTACAACCTGACACTCACTATTCTGACCTCCCACCTCTTTTTGACTGCTATGAACATGTCACTACTATGAGAAAATGGTTAGTGTGAGCAAATATACTGGCTTACGTCCCCCAAAAGTAGAACAGAATTTCAACTTTCAGACAATATAAGGCAATGTAGATGGTAAATTGATAAATCATGTACATACTAAAGTCCTAAAGTTGTAATAACCAGGCTCATGACTATGAAACGTCATATTCAGCTGAATGACACCACAAGAAACAGAATCCAGATTAGCTGCATCAGATCATCGTTTTTATGTAGCTCATAATGGCACAATATTTGCTGTCATGAACATAATCCTGTATGATTCTGCATTTACACCAAACTGACCTGTCTGCCTGTCAAAGACTGTTCTATGATCTTTCAATTTTTACTAGCTTTATCCTTGTACTTACTGGAGGATGACCTTTACTGTTTTCATCCTCATTGTCAAAAACTATTTCACTTTCAGAGTCTGTGGTTGGCCTGTTAAAAAAAGAAGGGGAAAAAAAAGTTTTTGCATTCCTTAAATAAACATTACCAAGAAATATTTAGCAAGAAATATTGGAGAAAGTGGAGATTATATTCACTGGGAGAAAAAAAAAAAACATAAACAAAACATAAGCCTTTGCTGAAGGACCTTCTATATGCCTCAAACAAACCAAACGCATCCTGCTTGAAAAGCAAACCTTCCTTTGACAGCTCAGTCTCTTAAAAGGGCAGATATTCGTATCAGTAAGATTTAATTTCTGCATTCAGTAAGCAAAACTGAGGTAAGTTCACTTACAATCCAATGCTTAAACAAAAAAAACCAACATAAGAGAAAGAACCATCCCATGTACAATGACAGCTATCAAGTATGTCACTAAAATCAAAAGAAAAAAGGATAAGCAAGGTATTTTGAAGTATTTTTAATATTTCTATGTTATCATTTATTAAAAACTTTATGCCTTAAGGCTGGAAGATAGTCCAACACAAAGACATGCCATGTATTCTGAAACAAATGGTAAGAAACTTTTAGAAGCCTAAACCAACACTTTCCTCTTATACACGCAGTCACTCCAAATTTTCCTCTCCTTGGCTATCCAACTGCTGGCAAACACAGTGGGTTTTTTTTTTTTTTAAACCAGAGAACAAAATGAAAATGCAATGAATCGCCTCTGACAAGAGTGACAACAGTAAGAGACCCAGGCTTGAAACGCTCAACTATGCTAATGTTTCCTATAGCGCTAATAATAATGAAGACTACTTACAGAAATGAATGTGAGAACACCCCATCGCCATCATCATCATCATCACTGGACTCCTGATCAGCTCCACTGAACTTGTTGCTGGAGGATCTCTCGCATGAAGTACTCCACTCAACGGAACTTGTCAGAACTGGGGGAGGAGCATTAGCTTCCACATCGCTCGTCTCCTCTGGGGTAAGGATGAGACCTGCTTTAGTGGGCGCTCTTTTCTCTTCACTTGATTCAGATGATGATGCAATGGGAACAGGGCTTTCATGTTTTTCTATCCAAGCATTGTAATACCTCACAATATTTTCATGGTTCAAGCGGGAAAGCAATGTTACCTCCCCCTTAATCCTCCGAAACTGCTTGCTGGCAGTGTTTATGTGGATACGTTTCACAGCATAATAGCAACCATCAAGCTTATTTCGCACCTGAAGAATTTGAATAAATCTGAAGTCAAACATTTATAAATGTTCTAAGCAAGTACAGCCAGACGTAGAATAATTTCATGAAAGTGGGAAGTTTTCCCTCCACTCAGGAAATGACTGCAACTCAATTGCAAGCTTCCCCATACTGATGGGCCTCTTAGCAGGCTTCCAGTAATCCCTCTCAAAATTTATCAGCCTACTCAGTTTGAGATGAAAAACACAATACAGGTACAGCACACTAGAAAAGCATAAACAAAACCAAGCAAACATTGACTATACCCTTTTGCTTCAGAGAAAACAAACACATTCCCAAAAAGTATTTCATAGTGGACATAATTTTTATACCATACCTTGATGACTGCTCCAAAAGCCCCTTTGCCAAGTAATTTTAGCTCTTCAAACTCATTGTAGTAGCGCGAAAATTGTCTCTGTGTTTCTGTGAAGAACAAAGCGCTGGATATCTGGCCGCTAGGTACAACTGTCTCAATGCAGTCAATACCTCCTGAATCTGTAACGAGGACATCAAAGTTACCAGCAGCGGTAGTACAGGGGTAAGGCACAAGGCAAACAGGCACCAGGAAAAACACAAACCCTATATAAAAATAAATTAATAAATAAATATATAAACCCTGAATAACCAACTGTAACTAAAACCCAAAATATAGAGCTGAGCTCTGGTGCAAGCATAATCCTTAATGCAGTGTTTAGTCACTAACATTAATTATAGCGGACAAAGGAACTGATGCTAAGAGAACACAATGAAAGAAGATGTCTCAATGGAACAGAGACTTCCAGGAAAAAAATTAAGGCTGACTTTTACACCATGCAGCTCCCTCTACTGATGAGAAAACAGCAGTCACACCACCCCAGCTTGCCACAGACCTAAAAGCTGGTGTCATCTTTAACTTCCAGATTAGTCCTGTAAAGCACTGTCACAGTCCCGTGATGCTGTAGCACAGCTCAGTTTTCTGCTACTGCAGGCACGTGTACTTAACAGAATACAGAAAGAAACGAGTTCCTCACCATCTAGATTTTCTTCTGCGACAGGTGTTTTCATTCGCGGGATGTTTATAAAACTATGTTGTAACAGTTGCTGAGGAGTCCATCTTTCCTTATCTTCCAAGCAAACACATCTGTTAGTGAACCAAAAAGAGAACTGTTGAAGAGCTATCCCATATCAGGCCTAAACACTCAAACAAATCTCCTTATATTTAAGAAATGTTCACCTTTATCATTCTGATGGAATCAGAGGCAAAGAGACTAAATGGCTTATCCAAAGAGACACAAAGCTGGTGGCAGAACAGAGCAGAAGAGAGCACCAGACCTGTTTTCCTGAATCCCAGATTAGCAGCATGACCCTGGAGAAAGAAAATGCCTCTTCTCTAAAAAACTATGACTAATGGCAAAGGGGGATTCAGCTGTTCTTTTGAGTTTCAAGTCTTAAAAAAAAAAAAAAAAAAGAAAACAAAAAGAAAAAAAGATAAAGGAAAACAGAAAACACGTACTTTTCCAGAAAGTCTTGGAAGTCAGCAGGTAAATTGTTAGGAACAGCAACTGGGTATTCCTTGGTTACTTGGCCCTGGCTGAGTGAAAGCAGAAGCAAGCCCAGACTCCATACATCTCCTTTTTTTCCAGGTTTGTTGGGAAGAGCATCCTCACTGAAACGAACTTTGGTTTGCTCAAAAACATCTGCTTTGCAGATATCAGCTAACCGCTTGGAAATGCTGTAGTCCGTCACCTTGATGTTTCCTTCAGCATCTACCAGGATACTGGAAGCACAAAGAACTTTGTGCACTACTGAATTATTGTGTAAGTAGTCCAGAGCTGACAAAATCTGGGTCACGTAATGGCGCAACTGCTCGATTGGAACCGGAGTCTCTTTGTGCAAGTATGTGGAAAGGCTGCAGCCACTTATGTGCTCCACTAAAATGTCCACCACAATTGAATCATTCCGTTCTTTAAGGTTCATACATATATAATGCACTATGTTTGGGTGACTTAGCTTTGTCAGTGAGCTGAACTCTGTCTCTGCACCCTGAAGCTGTTAAGAGAAACACAACATAACATGCATTGTGTCATATTTCATGAACACACGATTAGTAAAGTAGGTAATATATACAAAAAAAATCTATACAATACATGACATCCTTATCCTTATGTGAAAAGACAGCATTATAGATCAGGTGCAAGAACAACTTTAGTTTCTGCCACGCATCTTTGATTTCCTCTTCAGCATTTTAATATTCTATTATTTTATGTATGCATACTTGCAAATATACTTTATTGTATTTGTGTTATTTTAAATATACTCCTAAATAGCCCAACATATTCACCTTCTCTGTGGTGCAAAATCTCTGAACAGTAGCATTTTCAGATTCACCACCACCCTCTCAAGTTTAATATACATCAGTAGCTTGAACAAAATCATTGAAATCCATCTAAACTCTATTAAGCCAAATACAAAATATGGGCATTACCTGTTTCTTACACTTTTCTATCTTTTCCATTTCTTGTGTTGTAAGAAATTTTCCCATCTTTTTCTGCCAGTGCAGAACCCACTCATATATTAAAACAAAGTCTCCACTGTGAGTTTCCAAGGCATTGTAGACCGATCTACCAAGCTGTTCATCCTTGACTGTACATGAAGGGAGAGAAAAGGAACACAGCTTATTTTTCTCCTAAAGACTTGACAAGAGCTTCTGCAAATGCCAAAGAAACATTGCTTACCTACTTACAACTGAACAAAATCTGTACCTTACACGGGTCCTGCGAAATATCAGCTCTGATGGATGTGAATGCTATGTAGATAAAATAAAGTAGCAATAGAGAAACTATAGCATCTTGGCAAAAACTTCTGTATGTTTTTAGAATTTCAGTTCAATAACTGAATGTTCTTCCCACTGAACAAATTCCAAACTCTGTGGACAGTTAACAGAACTGCTCATCTTCCAACTGCATTATAACAAAATTCTTATTGCTGCAGAGCCTTTTAGACTACTTATCCTACCACTGAGTAAGTGTTATGTTGGAAAAAGAAAAGTGAAAACGTTTGATGGTCCATTCACACGTGCACTCCACGAGGTCTTTCAGCTCCATAAATCTCCAAACCTTATATATATTTAGGTTGTGACTAAAACCACTGTTTTTATCTCACTGCTATCAGCAACAATGGTAGGAGACAAAGCTTGCATTTCTAAGCTTGTTATCATTGGTTTCATGTTACTGAAAGTTAAAATTATTTCTTGCTTGGTGGCCATGCATATCTGACAAACTATCTAAATTTAAAATCAAGCTGGTTTTAGGATTATTTTAGCTATGAAGATAATACAAAATATTGAGAAGGTGAGTTTTTTTGGTATGGCTATTCAATTAAATAATTGTTTCCAGAGAAGCAGATTTTTACTTAAAATAATCTTAAGAAAATTTAAAATATTTACCAAAAAGTAACTTTTCCTCTTCAACCTTCCCACACTTGGCTGTGACATCTCATTTTCCACAACAATATTCTCTCTCCTTAAACGTTTACCTGTACCTGTTAACATTGTTCAAGTTTTCCCCCCAACAGAGCAGTATTTCAAGCTGCAATTGTTTTTGCTTACCTAGACATTTTCCTTTATGCACAGTAAGTTGCCCAGCACCACCAGTGCTGAAGTTCAAAACTTCATAATTTCCAGGGGACTCTTTATTATCACCAACAGAAAAGTGGCGTTCTCGCCTGCAATGTAGACGGAACATTTTTCTCTGTCTCAAAAAGATACTATTGTTGCAATCCCTAGTTCCTAAAGGTATCACTTACACCACAGGATTAGCTTTCAGATACTTTTGTATCCCATGAAAACATTCATAGACACTAAGTGTAAACAAACAACTGAAGAGCAATCCAGCATTTTACAAGCAACAACAGGCCGCACTGAGTCTCTACATTTAAATCCAGGAAATTGAATAACAAGGGGTTCGATCCAAACCTTAAAACTTCTGCAGCTTAGAATGACATGTCCAGTTTGGAAAATATAATAACAACAACAGAAACAACAAATGTAACACTGTTCTGAAAAATATGCAAGTTTTGACTTGATTTTTATTGCCTTCAAAAAAAGCAAATATTTGCAGTTTTGATAAGTTCATTCCTGCTTTAGTTTAATGATTTTTCCCAATTTAAAATGCATTTACTGATTTGCTTTTACTCCTCTAAATTCACCCTTTGAGAAAGAGGAAGTTTTGCCAAAAAAAAAAAAAGTACATTCCAAAACTTCTCATGCGCATATATAGAACTGCATATGAGATCAGAAAGAACTCAAGACCACTAACCCAAACCAAACTCCATTACTTCTTGGTACAATCTACTTAAAAATTAATAGAAATATCACCATTATATAGTGCTTCCTCCAAATAAATGCAATCACGTATAGCAACCACAGGAGTATATGAAAGGTAAAAGTAGAAGCTCCTTCAAAATACTGATTTTAAAAACAAATAAACAAATAAAGAAAAAAATACATAGGAGTTGTCAATTCTCATCAGTGCTGTATAAAGAAAGACACACAAAAAAGCATCTGGCTTTCTGAATTCAAATATATCTTAGACAGGAAATCAACACAATCCAAAATAGCCTTCTGAAAGTTTGAGTCCTAGCAGCCAAAATTTCAGGTTTCATAAACATCCAAACAAAGGGCACCACTGTTCTTGTGAAGATAGACCTCAGAAAATTAAACAGGCCTAGCTTTTCCTTAACTCTACAAATACGGTACCAGGATGCTTCTGTACCATTTTTGCTTATTTTCACCACTGACAGAACAAGCAACATTCCTTTTTTGTACTTTGTAAGAAAAAAAAGTGTAAGACGACAATGTAAGAAAAGTCATTCTTACGCTGACATTTGTCTTCTTCCTCAAGCACAGACAGCATCTCATTTGATTATACTAAGATTAGCAAGGAAATAGGGAAAGAGAATTCTGGACAATGAAATAAGATATAAAAACAACTGCTAAATGTGAGTTGTGATAAAAAAAATTCACATACAAATTGACATACATACTTTGAACGTCCAACTGAATTTGGGCGGTGTTTGTTATTCACTCCACGTTCCAAACAGTTCCCATTTAAATTGGAAGCAACTCTGTGCCCTCCTGCATCTCTCCTGTTAGGATTTTCTTGACTTGCCAGAGCAGCTATTTCCAGACGTTCCTATAAATCAGGAAAAATACCAAGTAAGTACAGAAACTGCTTCTATCCTCAAAATACGTTGGTACATGTCACTATTACTATGAAGTCATCCAAATCCCAGTGAAAAATAGGTTTCCACAATAAATGAGGCTGAGGAAGAAATGCCCTGTCTGTGGGCAAGAATGTAAATTTGCATTTCATTTGCAATGAAACTGGGAACACATCAACAAACCAGCTTTATTCTGTATCTGTTTGAAAATATCCATCTCAGTACACTAAAAAGATGTCAAAAAACTAAACTATTTTCCCTCACAGTTGCTTTTATTTCAGACAGGTATTCCATGTAACCAAGAACAGAAGATGCTACTTTAACCTACATCTATTAGGAGTACTAGATAAGAAAAGATATCCAGAACAATTCAGTAATTCTCTCAATTTTCTACGTATGTTACAAAGTGGGAAAAAAAAAACAAAATGCATATTGCAATGTTTTCTGTACACCTTCTCAAAAAGAATACCTGTTTGGCGATCTCTTTCTTTTTTCGTTCTTCTCTTTTCTCTTCCTCCCGTCTCTGAATCTCATTAAGGATTTCACGTTGCTAGAATGGATTTCAGTGCTGTTAGACATGCAATAGTACATACAGAGCAACTGCTAACCTTACCCCGTTAAAACGAAATCTAGGACATTGATTTTCAAGAGTATTAGAGAGTATTCATACATCTCAAGAAGAATAAAATAAAATTTAGAAAATCAAGCAAAACAAAAACAACAGAAGTCAAATTAGCTCTCCTGAGGAAGAGAGAAGAGCATCAATCATGAATGAAGTTGTACACAAAAAAATGACTTCTACTAACACATCCAAAAGTAAAGTTTCATACACACCGAAGTTATTGGGAAATATGCTAAAAAACTCTTTTTAAAACAGTAGCTCTTCTGCTCATATTCCCACAGTGTGGAGATTTCATGCCACAAGCCTCTGCGTGACCTAGATGAATCCCCTCACTGCCAGGGCAGAATAATTATGTCTCTTTAGCTTAAACATACTGGTCTCAAGAGAAGCCTGTTATCGTGAATACAGCAGTAATCCTATGGTGGAGGCATAGGTAGGATTCCCTGTCTGTCTGGCTAATACTTCCTGGTTTAAGATGGAACACACCCAATATACATACTTACACTTTTGTGTAAGATCCTCTTTATAAATGGTTTCAATTGAATCAGTAATCAACTCAAGTTTTTTTCAGGCACAAGTATTTCTCAGGGTTAAAAATTCATCAGTAAAACGTTATAACAGCAGCAGCAAATAGTTCATGCAATACCTATTGATCAGCTGGCACTGATAGCCCTGACAAGTTAGTTTCCTTAAAACCCACTACTATGCAAAAGGATTTACAAAATTATGATTGTTAAAATAAACAGTGCAGAGTTATTCACACTCTAATTTCTCTTACCTCCTGCTCCTCTCTTCTCTTAACCTCTTGCGCCCTACGCAATTCCTCCTGAGCCAGCCTTTCTTGCTCTTTTTGATGATTTTTTAGCATTTCTTCATGAAAAGACTTGGAAGGTGGTTTATTATACTCACTGAGAAACGACTGTATGTAGCCTGCAAGTTCAAATATCATCACCTGGAAGAAAACAAATATAAAGGACATGCAGAGCTCAAATTAGTTCAAACAACAAATTCAAATAACATAATAAAAGGACACTCAACTTAGAAAAGCAATACAGCAGCAGCGTGTGACTGCTCGTTTTGTCACTTACCAGAAGTATTTTCAGTATTTTTTGTCAAGACTATTTACTAATGAACAGTAACATGGAAAATCCCTGACCACAGTAGCACAGATGGTAGAAATTTCTGAAAGACAGCTACAAACATCTTCCCTCTTACCTCTCTGCAAAATCCTTCTTCTCATCTTCTTTCAGGGATACCTTTCCATTTACAAAGACACATTGCATAATTTCTCTTTAGCAACAGCATAAAAAGGTATTGTTAATACCAAACATACTTAGCATCTCACATTATTTACATACATTCTACCACAGAATCACAGAATGGTTTGGGTTAGAAAGAATCTTAAAAGACCATCCAGTTCCAAACCCTGCTGTGGGCAGGGCTGCTACCTGCTAGATCAGGAGACTGGAGAGTGCGTATTCTGAACTTTCATTAAATAGAAACATTTGTCACAAAAAAGGTAATTCATACTTCTAATTTGGATATGTTTCATTATATTATAGTTACAACTTTCTAGAACTAGTTAGGACCAAGGTACATTTCTCAAGGAAGTGAGAAGTTCTTACCTCTCCACAGTGCTGTTTTGCCAGTTCAGCTAGTCTGGATTTCAATTCATTTATTTTCTCGTTTGACAAGCCTTTTGAATTTTTCAGTTGTATTTCAGGGACACTGTGGGACAGTAACAACATACAGAGTGTCCTCATTAAAAAAAAAAGAAAAGAAGAGTGTAAGAAGCTAACGTATAAGCCACAGAGGGCCAGTAAAAAAAAAAGGTTAGCAATGGAAAAGGAACAGAGTCTATCGTCACTTGGGAATTAGTCAATGCCCAATAAGCAATAGGTCAATATTACATATATAATATAGAACAAAGCCAGAGACACTATTTTACTCATCGACTTTTCTGGCTACATGTTACTTGTCAGTTACGCATAACATGAAAGCTTGCAAAGAAATCCCCGCAGTCTCTCATAACTCAGGTCTGAACTAGTAACATGTAAAAGACCCTTAGAAATAGTATTAGCATAATATTTAGGTATTTAAAATTTATTTATCACCACTATACAGGTGACAAAAACTTAAAAGAAATGTGCAATAAATAAGTAACAGCAAAAAAAAAAAAACATTTATAGGAACAAATAAAATATCTGTAGCTATGCTAATTCAAAAAAAGTAAAATAAAATAAAATAAAAGAGGAGCTGCTATGCCCTGTGCTACAAGGCATAACAGACCCAGCACCTAGCTGGGAAGTGCACTTCCCTTCCACACCACTCAGGCCCCAGAACAAACAGAGGGGCTAAAGGCAGTTATACTGTGGACACAGCCAGTGACACAGGGACTAAAGGTTTTGGCCTGTGCTTGCAGAGCAACACTTCACCCAAAAAGTACTTGCTGACCCCAAACACTGGGAAGTGCTCGTAACCTGCAACTCTTTCTACATTCTCTGTGGAGAACTCTTCCAAAAGCAGAAAACAGGATTATCAGATACAAATAGGAAAACAAGGTGTTCTACAAAGAGTCAGTCCCTCTCTCAGCAGGGCAGGTCATGAGCTGGAAAAGTTTCCAAAGGGCACTAAGATGCTAACATGTACACCTGTACTTTCTTATCTTCAAGCTACACATCAGGGCTGCAATTGTTCCCCAACAAATGTATCTCTGTTATTCTCCATTGCTCAAGAGACCACATCCAAATTAGGCAAAAAAAATAAATAAATGGTCACTCATTTTAAAATAGCACAAACTAAACAAATATTGACATACAGAAGGCAAGAATAAGAGCAATTAATAAAACCACATGATTTTTCAACCTACATGAAAACAAACATTCAGAGAAAAAAAAGGTGCAGGGCAACAGTCAATCACGGCATGAACTGATTGAGCACATGGCGGAGGGGCATGGCTGGCCTAGGGAATACTGGTAGATCACTTGCACCTGTGACCAGAAGGGGTGGACCTGGGGCAGAGTTTCCCCAGGCTTAGATAAGAGCCAGCCAGGGAGAGAAGGAAGTAGCTTAAGCAAGAGAGAAGATTGAGGCAGGAGTTTGAGAGAGACTGAGAGAGACAAGATCAGAAAGCATGAAAAAGCAGCAGCAGCACAAGGAAGAAGCTGAGACTCTAGCTCCAGATGAAATGAATGGCATAGTCATAAGAGTCTTGGGACCTTTTCCATTACAAAAGGTTATATTTTAACGTTTACTTACGTGTCAGGATACGTATGTGGACACTTGACCCACAGATCAACTTTGGCATAAACTTCATTATCACCAGTCAATCCCTGAGGACGCAGAACTAAGTTAATCTCAGGAGGCTGTCGTACCTAAAATGGAAAACAAAGCTTTTGATTTAAAAGGGTTGTTGTTGTTTCTGTTGTTGCAACGAAAGCAGGAATTATTGCACATAACTCCCCTGGCCTTTATTATGGCAGAACTTGGGTCAGACCGCCCAAACCATAACAACAATATAGGAATGTGTTGATACTGCTCAATGAGAGAGAATGGGCTCGTTACAACAGCTTATCCAACACATTTTGGAACTTCTTCAGATAAGTGCAGTTATTAGCAAGATGAGTCAGACTGAGCACAAAGGAAGCTTTATACTGGAATCCTCCTAGTTTGCTTCCTGTAGGCTAACAGTAAGAGAAAGTTAACTACATGTGTCTGGGTTATTTATGGAATATCACAAACTGACACAGTTGCTGTATGAATGAAATTGTTGGGTTTTTTTAGATCACTAACAAGCATCAGTCAGTATTTTCCTTTCCAACATGGCAACGCGGTATGAGATCTCATCTTGTCCAGCCAAATGGACAGTAAATTTCTGTATTTATTTTTTTATTTTGGCATAAAACGGCATTTAAACAAGTGCTGCCCTTCCCACCATTCCCCTGAAATTGTTTGCTTTTTTTTTTTAAATGTAAGTAAATGTGTCAACATAAACATTCCAACCTTCTTATCAATCAGAAAGTTTTTTTTTTGTTTTTTTTTAAGGGAACAGACCTTAGCAACATGATGAACGGGTAAGGAAGAAAGATCACATGGAGCAACCAATATGGAGACAGGTTAAAAGATGGTCAGTATCTCTTCTACTTTGGCTTTGTGTTTCCAAGAGGGAAATGGTTAGTTAGGAATTTCATAGGGAGCGATATCAGCCATGCTTCTGGAAATGCAGTGAGTTACTGACATCGCTAGTGTCACATTCCACCACCACCCCGACAAAGCCACAAGTTTGTGCAAGTTGTCCCCACTGAGGTCTACGGCCGAAATACGGTATCAGCCGTGATGTTGTGTAGGAACCAGCGCCAGGACAGCAACAGGGAAGTTTTGGGAGCTGACACAGGCAGCCAGTACCTCTGGGTACAGGAAAACAGTGCCACAGGTGCACCTGGAAAAAATTCGAGGAGACATTGTGGACACGGAAGAGAAATAGAAAACAGTAATGAGTAGCAGACCCGGGCAATTAGCTGCAATTGAAAATAAACACTAAAAAATGAAGGTACTACGTTCTGATGGAAACAGCAGCAATTCAAGTGAGTCACAGCAGAGAATGCATGTGCAGGGATCAGCAGCGCGCGTGCCGACAAGATGAAGCGGACAGGCAGGTCTGCAGTTAGTCAGCTAAGGACAGAATTCGCAGGCAGCTTTTCTTTTCTTGAACTGACAATTAATAATTAAGACGCACGCTACACGCGGAGCATTAATTACGCGTGCGCCAGCGCTGAGGATGAGCGGCGGCAGCGGGCCCGCTCCGCTCCGGCCTTCCCTCACGCGGGGGAGGTCGGGGGAGGAACCGCGCGGCGCAGAGGCCCCAGCGCCCGCGGACACGCAGCGCGCCTGTGGAGCACGGCCGGCCCCGAGGCGCTGCCCTGTACCTTCCAGGCCTGGCTCCGCCGCAGATCCTGAAAGTCCTGCCCGTAGATGGACTCCAACGCCTGCAGCTCGTTCTCCTGACGCAGCTGGTAGCTCTCCGGAGGCTCCGCGGCCGCCTCCGCCGGCGGCAGCCGCGCGCCGCTCGCCCGGGCCATGTCAGCTCCCCGGGCGGG
>WBMW01005934.1:4029635-4103815 GCA_013396635.1 Penelope pileata
GCGCCATGGGGTCCGGCGCGGGCTGGGCTCCGGAGAACGGCAGCGAGCCCGCCCCGCTCCGCGCCGCCGCCCTGGGCGCCAGGAACGGCACCGCCGCGCCGATGGCGTGGGGCGGCGGCAACGGCAGCGCGGCCGGGCTCTGGGGCGGCGCGGGGCGCGGCGGGGAGCAGGGCTACCGGCACTTCGCCACCGCCGCTCAGGCCGTCATCTTCGTGGGCTCCGTGCTGGGTGAGTGCGGGCGGGCGGCTGCCCCGGGTCGCGGTTTGCTGGCGCGCTGAGCTCGGCTCCTCGGGTGCGCGGTGTCGCGTTCCGGTGGGTTTCCCGTTTGCGCGCTGATCGCTGTGCGAGGACAGCTGCTTGTCGCGGGTGGAAGCAGAACCTTGTGTGTGTTACGTACTACTTTGTAAACTTTGCTGTTTGAATATACATGGGGGACAAATGCATTGGTTACACCCTTGTTTTCTGCTGCAGGTGGATTTATCCTTATTGTCGTAGGGCAGGACGTGGATCGCTTTGCAGGAGTTGCACTGCATATCTGCTTGTGCTGCAGGTTTCCCAGGAGCTCTTTGGACGCACTGTGTGCTGTGAGCACTGTGATGATGTGCAGCCTTATCTGCTTGTTACCATCAAATATGGAATCGTGCACTTATGGCATGTGGTAGTAAGCTGCTGGTATATTCCGGGTAACCTTGCAAGTGTGTGTGTAATTTCTGCTTTGTGTTTCTACATCGTGTTTGCAGTGTGTTGTTTTGTTAGGAATGTGTGCGTGTTTCCTGCCAGCAAAGTTGCAGTGTCCCTTTAGGTGGGTCAGGTTAGCCCTCCTGGGGGAGCAGCGAGTGGAGTTTCGGCCAAGGGAAGCAGCTGCTGGGAAGGGTGCGGCTTTCCACGCCAGGCTTGGCAGAGTGCAGCGATTTCAGTAGGGCTCTGCTGATGGCCATGGGCTATCATTATCAAAGTTTTGGTTTTGTCTGGTTTTGAGTAATGCTAAAATCAATGTATGTGATTGTGGTAATTAATTCTGGTATTTATTTTCCCTTGGCAATACTTCATACCACTTAACTGCTTTTTTTTTCTAAAAATACAGAAAGCGTTGTCTTGGAGCACTGCTGAGCTTTGGGCTCAGTCGATGATGGACTCTCTGGTTATTGCTGTCAGTCACTGAGCGGTTTGACCACAATTATTCTTCTGTCCAGGGGGGATAATCATGGCTCTGCTTTTTCTTTCTTTCAATTTAATGCATAGATAGCGTGTGAACAAGACCCTCTGTTGCGATGTGTTGGATAGTGCCTGGCACAAAATGGCAGCCAGCAAATAGCAGGTGAGACTAAGAAGCCTGTTCCCAGCAGTGTCCACAGCATCCTGAACATTACGAGACAGGACAAGGAAACAGGGAATGTTAGTTCTTGTTCTCCGTATTTTGAGCTTTGAGCCTTAAGGATGTCCTTTTGGGTCATGTGTCCAGGCCTGCTTTCATGACAGTGAATCCCCACAGGTGCTCTGATGTAATTAAGTCTTCAATGACTTGGTGTCTTTGTAACAAAACAAAGATAAGTAAACAAAGCCCTACATTTCCCAAAACTTACAGTAAGTCATGCTTTGGCACTCCTGCAGTTTGCTTTTGAGAGGTGCACTCTAATATGCCCCTGTTATGAGGGGCTTATCTGCATGCAGACCAGCTGGCAGACAAGCTGATGAGGCTGATCAATAGCTGCCCAATGCCTGTCCTATAGCAAAGCCAGAGAGCAAATCATGGTGTCTCTGGCTCTTCTCTGCCTCTGGGAAACCCCTTGAGCTGTGGAATAGCAGTTCTTTGTTCCAGGGAGTCTTGGGCCCCTCTTTGCAGTGGTGAAACCCTTCAAGAGGAATTGGGTCTATCCTTCGTCTAAAGCATGAGGTGAGGGGTGCTCTCCTTGTAGGCAGAATGTGTGGTTTGTATCCTTTCTGCTTTGGGAGGATGTGCTAATTGTGCATCCCACATCCCCACTGTGTGCCCACGCCGCTTTGGTACTGGATAAAATAGCACTTCCTTTTAAATGGGAAAAGGTTGTTTCTGCTTCCAGAGTGAAAGGGAGCAAATGTATACACTTCAGTAACGAGTACTGACATAGCATCAGTCTGCAGCTCAGAGAGGTCCAGGTCCTACAAGAGGAGAGAATTGAAGTCGAGGTTGTAAATTTAATTTGGGGTCTTGCCCTGCAGAAAGATGTGATAGTGATCGTCTGTCATGAAAGAGATGTACAGTGCTTTTTTCCCTCCTGTTTGAGGCCCCAGTTTGAGATCTGTCGGGAGACTTGCAACAGCAGGAGAAATTCCTATTACCTTTTCTTGTGTTTTGAGAAGGCTGTGCTGTGCTGAGTGTTTCATGGTGTCTGTAAAGGACAAGGTAGTCAAACTGTTCTTCTTTGCAATGCACTAAAAGCACATCCTCAAGTATTCTATTTATCTGTCTTAGGTAGCAATGGTAATAGTACTAGTTTCTATGATTTTGTGCATCTTTGAAGGGGATTTTATAATTGTCACAAACTTGGCAAAGTTTGAACCTTAACATGAAGGTCACATCCAAGGATTTGACTGGTAGAACAAACCAGAATTACCAAGAAGCTTGACAGATTTTTTTTTTTTCCTGATTGTTTTTTTTTCTTTTCCCCTTCCTCCTAATTAATAGAAAGTTTTTGCTGTTAAAAACTTAGGATTTCATACAGAATCAAATTATTCTATATTTGGAGTGGACAAAGCATAACTATTGGTCTGAAAATCACCAGTTTAGAGCAGTTAGAGATGAGATCTCTAACAACTTCCATCTGATCATGGATTAGTGATTTAATTAAGCTATGAAATTGTGCTCAGATACTACAGTTCTAAGCAGCTGCTCATGAGACTTGGTATTTCTTTGCATAGACTTGGCACTGTTTCTCTTCCACTGCTTGTGTGGAAGTTCTTGATTAACAAACTACTTATGACGTTCTTATTTAAGGACTGCAAAATGAGATGGGGGAAGTTCTTCATCTCTGTACTTTGAACCCAACTGGTACTACCTACTGTGAGGTTTCAGACTGGAGATTTGGTGGATGGACAAATTTGGTCACTTTATAGTTACTGACTAGCATCTCAGCTTGCTTCTGTGAAGGAAAGATTTGCTGTATATCCAAGACTTAAAAGCCATTTCTGTCTATGATGCCTGGCTGTCCACATGAGTTGGTGAAGTTTTTTGGGGAAGTCTAAATACTTTGCACATGCTGATGAAATTATTTACCAAATGCACAAGGTGAAATATAAAGTATGTAGGAGACTAGAAGGCCTTGTTACTGCTATTTCCCTTTGCAGATTCATGGCTGATAATGGCAGTGCTCATAGTAAGAGTGTTTCCTAGCTACTAGCTCTGAACGGAACTGGAATAAATTCTGTGATTTACCCTGTTTGTCTCTGGGTTTTTTGAGTCTTTTTGCTGGTTGTCCACTTCACGATGTTCTACTGCTGCCTATTGCTGCAATATGAGCGTGATGTCAGAGGTACAAATTGATAACAAAAGCATGCTTTTTTCATGAAATATACGTACTGAATATACATGCTGCATTGTGAGCATTAACTACAGTGTGGTAAGGCTACAGCTAGCCCTGAGATACGTTTCAGTAATGCAGAGCAGACAGGATCACAGATCATGTTGGTGTCACTCATGGCCACTTGCATTTGCATCTTCATCTGAAATCAAAGGGGTGGAGCAAAATTCATAGATTTGTTTTTTGTTATACTTAAGAATTTAAATTTTTAACCTGGAATGTATAGTATTTTTAAAATTCAGATAATTACTTCCCATTGCCACCCCCTTTCAGCATGAAGAGAAAGCAATAAAAAGCTCCAGTATCTTCTTGGCTGCTATTCAAAAATGAATCAACAGTTTATGAAAATAGAGTATTTGAACATGGTAACTGTGAAAAAGCATTAGCTATTAGATTTAGGAGAATATGGAGTTACTACTTTTACCCCTATGGCTGTCAGTGGTTTGAGAAAAGGATACACGTGGACAATGATTTTTAAATAGGTAACAACTGCTGAATGGCAAATCAAATATACCTTTTTTCTCTTTCTGTCTCTTTTAGAGGCTTGAGATGATGTAGGACTCCTTTTCAAAGCGAACACATTTTTAATAACTTCCTTTTTATCAAAGAGGATTCTTGAGATTGGATTTGTGGTGATCGTAGGAATAGAGCAATACTGCTCTATGAAACAAATCTATCTCTTGCCATTAGAGGTAATCAGCCTACAGGGACTGACTATTTAGCACAGCAACCAGACGTTCAGCAGAAGGAAGAGGCAGTATTGCTTCTGAGCTCTGGTGGGGAGAGGTTGCTGGAGGTGGCTGTGGCTGGCTGCAGCTGAGCACAGGGGTTGGGAGGGAATCTTGGAAACGAAGAGGAGGATCCCTGTAGAGCATTTGTAGGCAGCATGTGTAGAAGGCTTAGGTTAAAAGGGCTGAAAACTGATGGGCAAAATGCAGTGAACAATGTCACCTTCTGGTATTCCTGGGAAAAAGGAAAGGAAGGTTGGGGAAGGTAGCTGTGAGGATATGGACTTTCTCTCTCTTAACACAGATTTTTCCACAGTTTGCTTATTTACATACAAATCTACATAACATTATAGCTGCGGTTAAATGGGTGGGTTTACGTGAGCTGTGGTTTTACTGGTTGTGCTATGGGTGTAGCTGAATGCTCCTGGCCTGTTCGGTTTAAGTGAGATTACATCCCATTACCACAAGTTGTAGTTTCTATTCTTTTCATATTCCCCACGTCTGAGAGTCTTTGATCTTGAGATTGAATCTGTTAATAATTTTCATGTTAGATATCATGTTAGATTTTCATGTTAGCTGTGTAGATAAAACTCCGTGAATTTCTTCTTTAAAAAAAATTTCTTTTCATACACTTAAGCAGGGAAAAAACCCCACTGGATGATTAATATTACAATGAGGAAGACATTTCTTTAGTACCAATGTCTACAGACTGAATATACACCTTACAGCTAGTAAAAATTGCACAGTAAGTATCCTGAATAATTCCAAACCCAGGAAACTTTCCCAGACTTGGTAGTTCAGTGCCTTAACTGTGGTTTGGGAAGGAGACTCTCTGTTACTTGGTCTTTGTCTTCATGGATCTGTATTGTACCAAAAGAAATTTCACTGGAAAGACTGAGGATGCTCCGATATAGTTTGAACTCTAATCTGTTGGTTAGAGCCCTCTTTTGGGAAGCTGCAGGTTTGGTTAGTCTGATCTCCTCTAGGCACTTGGTGATGTCAGAGAGGTGGCCTTGGGGAGAAAGCAGTGTGTTTTGAAGCAAATACTAGATTTCCAAGTGAGAAGTGAAACTCTGCTGCCTTCTGTGTCCCAGAGGATGAGCAAAGGCAGGGTGTCGGGCTTGTCCCTCTTCCTGAGGATTTCCCAACAGCTGTTTGGCTCTAGGCTCTCCCAGCCCTTGAAGCTGATTTTCATCTGTCTGCCTTGATGTCTGTGAAAAGCAGATTAAAATGGAATTTTTATCGCACCTAATTTGTAAAGACATGAATCCTTCTTGGGATACAACTCTCAACTGACTGTCTAGGTAACGTGTGTGTTTTGGTAAATGCGTATTAGCATAAGGAATAAACAGTTGCATCCGGAATAGCTATGAGGTTTGCCACATGCATCTTCTATAAAGAGTGAAGAAAGGAATCTTTCAGTAAAGAATACTGCAGGCACACAGTTAAGGGCAAGATGGAGTAAATTTTATGGTAAGAGAGGCATGTCTGCAATAGCTCCAGGAAGAAAAAACGTATCCTTGCCACCAAAAAGGGTATAATCATCTGGGGGGAACAAAAGCATGCCAAAAGTTCGGGGATTGGAAAGATGATGTGTTGTTTCTACTGGGGTCACTCTGAGAAAAGCTGGAATTGTTTTTGGATGAAATCGTCTAAACCAGTCATGTAGCATAGATTTACTTTGTTGCTTATTCAAATGGAATAGCTGAAGTGTGGCAAAGTAAAAAGAGTCTGTGAAGCAAATCTAATAAGAAGCATCAGGCAAGTGGTAATACTTGCATGTAATAATAACTACTTAGTAATTATGTAATACCTAGTAATAAAGTGCTGCAGTATCATAATGTTTGCAGTAGTAACTTTCCTCTGCGTTTTCCTGAATGGTTCTGTGCCTCAGGTTTTATGGGCTCTGCAGCAGTAAGTCCAGTTCAACTTGCACCCTTGATAAAGTCTGCATGGAATATTGTGCATGTCCATTTTGTGTGTTGTCAGGTGTGCTGCAGAGCAGTTCTGTATGGGAGGAAAAATGGAATTTTGGGGTCAGTGAAGAAGAGGGGTTGTGTGCATGGCTGTGGGCCTGTTGCCATGGAGTCTTCCCTGCGCTTCAGCAGCCATGCGCCTCTGGCTTTGGCCAGGGCCTACTCAGAGCTGCGCCAAGTTCTGGAAAAGGAGCAGGAGAAACAACTGATGGCACCATCTGGACATCTACGAGATGCAGTGGTTTGTAACTGCAGGTGCCTGACACCCCGGTGATGCTGTCTGCTAGAGTTCCTCACACGTGTGCTGGGGGGCTAGGCAATCTCTTTACACGTCACGTGTGTTCAGGATGTTAAACTGCTCCCTATTCAGAGTGAAAATGATTGCTATTGGTCTTTTTACTGTCTGGTTTTCACCATGAGTTATATATGCTCAAATAGACAGACTTTGCTGATCAGGTGCGGAGCATGGCCAGGCAAGCATACTGACAGAATTACAACTTGTAAGTGGCTCTCATCCCCTTCTCCTGCTAGCAGCCCATACTTTTTCTTCCCCCAGATGAACTGAACTCTCACCACCTTTGTTGCTTACCATCCCCTAACAAGTGTTGTACACTCCCACAATGCCCACCCCCAGCATCCCGAAGTGACCCCCACACCCCAGAATGTACCCCCTCAGTCTGAAAGGAGACCCAGGGAGCCTCTCCCCCAGACACAGGCAGTGGGAGTCACCCTGTCCTGTGGGGCTGAGGGTCCTCTGCCACAGCCTGGGAGGGGTCAGGCAGGGGCTCCTCTCTGTGTGGCTGTTGGGGTTCCTCTGTGGCCGCTATGCCTCTGTCCTCCATGTTCATGGAGATGAGCCTGTAATTGCATATTTAATGTAAACTACAGACTGCACCTCTTTGAATTATTTGGATGTGAAGAGGTTCTGAGATGACATAGTAGATTGTGTGCTAGTGGGTGTATGGATGTTAAGTGTTTTGCAGATAGAAGTGTTTTTATATGCATCTTTTATATAACTAAGGATATAAATTCCTCTAGCGATCAAAATGTTTTGTTTCCTTGCTATTCTTTCCCCCCATGCCCCACATCACTGCACTTGGAGATGGCTACATTTTGAGGTATGTGGTATGGACTGTGACTGAACTGGACATCCAGAGTCTTGCAACTTCTCTGTCTTAAGTTTTCTGTGCTTACTGTCTCAATATCTGACAAGGAAGGTGTTCTCAAAATGTTCTGAGTGTGGGCTACTGAGTTGGTTCTGAGTTGGCAAGTTTGCAGGTGGCAGAAGTACCAGTGAAACAATTACTGTATCGTACCGCTTTCCATCTCATTGGTGATTAAATACTATCCCTGTAGCAAGTGCAGCTTATTGCTTTCCTATCAGTGCTGTTACATTTTTAACATCTTTAAAGTAGATTTAGTAGCTAAAAGCAGGGACAAGAAGCAGTGCCCTGGAGCCAGCCAGTTTTCATAGTAACGTTGCGATAAAGAGAATATTACTATATAATAATAACTGGCTGGAGAACAAATCATATAACCTCTCATGGCAGGGCATTATATCAGCCAGACAATGGAGAAGCAAAAGTGAAGCTGAAATGGTGGTAGCAAGGAATACTTTCATTGTCTTATTCTCTGCTCATGGTCCTTTGCTGTCATTGAGAATTGCTGAGAGATTGCTGTGGATTGCTGCTGTTTTTAAGTGCTTTATTACTTGTAATATTAATCTCTGCAATTTATATTCTCCATCATGAATAGTCTGGCATACTTCCTGGCAAATGCAATCCTTCTGTTTTGCCAACTATGTTGGGGGGAAAAGAATCTAATCTTTTTGGGACAGAAACTGGATTTAGTCTGCGTTTTCTACTCTACCACCTTTGACTTATCTTGTCTGTCAATGCAATTTCATTCAATATCTCAACAATTCCTTGATAAGATAGGAAGCAGTTCTGCTTCTCCTGTCACTTGTTGTATCTATCTCTGTGCATCTTTTGTCACTTGGCTCATGTTTAGATTTCAGCTGGCTTCATTTTTCTTGTGTATCTGTATTGCTTATGGCATAACTGAATAATTTCTCTGATACTATAGAACAAAAAGGCCTACAAAGGTCTAAATTTTTCTACTGTTATTGCCTTAATTAATTGGAGAAAGTAGAAAATACAGAAGCATTGCATTTTTGTTGTTGCTGTTTGGATTTAGTATTTGTATTTTTAAGAAACATCTAGAAAAGGAGAGTGTGGTTTGGTTTGCCTTTTCAGAGGATACAACCCCTTTGAGGCTGTACCAGCCTGATTCAGGTATTTCTTTTGCCTTCCCTCAGTTTTTTCAAATACTGTCTTAAAATTTTCGGCCTGACTGGCGTGGTTTAAAGGTGCAGCCTGGTTTGTACAGATACATTCAGCCTCTTTTGTAGGCTAGGTCTGGGATGCAACACGTGGCCAATAACGTTGTCTGTGTGACTGCTAGTTATCAGGAAATTATAGTGGGATGTCGCCATTTAGGCTTCTTTTGCACATCTATGTTCCTTTTAGGAGCACCTGTTTTAAAAATTACAGCCGTTATTTTGTGCACTTCACCCAAACACTGATGTGTTACTAGTAAAAGGGAACATTGTAAGGAACATCATGCACAGGTCAACAGAATTACTGTAATACTTGCAGAAAGAGCTGCAGAACTCAAGAGCATATTACAGAATGTTCTTTTAGTTCAGTTATAAAAATCTTTACCTGTTATCCTTATTTTCATCCAGTACTTTTCTGTAGTGTTCATGCTAGACTTGGCTAACATCAGTATTCTATGTCTGCAATTTAATTTGGTAAAAAGAAATAAATTGTCGCCCCACTAAAAACCTTCTGACTGTAACACAGTTCTGTAAAAGAACAGCAAAGGCATCCCTTTTTTTTTGTTCCAGTTCTAATGATGTGGTCAACAAAAGAAAGAAATCTATTTAAATGATTCAAGCACCCATGCAATTGGCAAAGACCGATATTGTGTGGGGAACCAGCCTCTGGAGACTTACTTTGATTATTTTAATCATTTATGAAGGTAAAATTGCACTTCAGATTCTAAGGGAGCTGAAAAACACTGAACTACTGTTTGGATTATGTTTCTCTAGTAATGTGGACACATCTGATTAAGCAGCTATCTCAGGACGCCTTATGTATTTATTACTGTCGCTAATCCAGCTGTCATGAGCTGATTGCTTTGTAACTAAAAATGCAAATTACAAGGTCAAAGACATTTCTATTTGGTAGTGCTTAAAATGAGGAAAGTGCATGTGGAAACTTGGTCCACCTATGGACTTCATGAATAATTTTTTGTGTATTTAAGCCAGAGTCAATGTCCTTTGACTGGAAAATGCTCAGATTCTGAAACCTGTTGTTTTCCTGGAAAATCTAAGTCTTACTGCTTTTGGAAGGAAAAATGCTGCTTATATATGTTATTGTAGGGCTTTAATAGATTCGTTCGATGTCTGCAGAATCACGGTCTGTGCTTGTAAAATAGGGTCATAAATGACTCTCCAAAGTAACGTGACAACCTGGTGAACATGTGATCTTATCGGTGCTCCTATTTCTGGTCTCATTCTAGCCTCTCAGAAGCTCTAGGAATCAAATTTTCGTGTTGTTGTTTAAAACAAAACAAAAAAAAATTCTGAGCTTCAGATGAACTATTTTTAAAATTTTGTTTTATAAAATGATTCACTACATTGGAAGAGTCTTAATTAGATATTCCCTGCTGGCTGTTGAGTGCTTTGAGTTATTCTGATTAATTGGATCCTACCACTGTGTGGAATAATTCTGCCACGACCTGGGGAGTCTTTCGAACAATTTGCTGCTACTCAGGGGATCCCAGAAGACTGATTGCAAACTAAGAACATCTCAGAATCATGCAATAAAAATAAATTATTCTTTTTTTTTTCCTCTGACATTTGCAAAGTCTGTAAAGAAATGGAGTAAGGACTGAGATCTGGTTATAGTTGGAAGTGGGTTACAGGAAATACTTTTGGTCTGTGGAGAAGGTCGTGGTCAGACTGAAGAGTTTTCCCTCATCTCTTTTTTTCCTTTAACCTTCTGACTCAGTGTTTTGTTGTTGAACCTCCTGGGTGCAAGCAGGTATTTTGTGCGAATTGTCTTTTCAGCATGGTAACTGCTGCAGGAGCAGCGTGTAGTAGCAGTCACAGATGCTAGCAGTGTGTTGGTAGCCAATGGGGAGTATTAAATGAGGGACTTGTGCTGCAGCAATACTTACCCAAGCAACACACACCAGAAATGTGTATCAGAGAGGCAGTGGGTAACCTTGGTTCATTCTGAAGTAGAAATGGGAGCTTTTGCTTTGTTAAGTTTAACTTACTTTGGTATT
The DNA here is from genome assembly GCA_013396635.1 of Penelope pileata. NCBI lineage: Eukaryota > Metazoa > Chordata > Aves > Galliformes > Cracidae > Penelope > Penelope pileata. Next base: position 4,040,253 of record WBMW01005934.1, read on the forward strand.
GGGAAACCAGCCATGCAGGTAGCCACTTCAGCTGGCATTGAGAGGAGGGAGCTTCACTGCCCAAAGAAAAATTTAAAAAAACAAAAACATGCTGGTCAAGAGTTGATTCTATGTGAGATGTTTGCCTGCTTTTTATTCTTCCTTTTTTTTAAAGGAGAGGAATGGCAGCAGGCAGCTTTTGGTCTCTTAGCTGGAAAATGAAGCAAGGTTGGTCCGAGGCCTGCCTGTGGGGTGGGGCTGGGCCCACCTGGAGTTGGCCGAGGGCTGTGCTCTGATGGTCAGCTTGTGCCAGAGAGGCTTTGCACACACTTCTGAACAGCAGGCATGTGGAGTTAGCATTCACATGCAGCACTGTGTCTGTGCCAGCGTGTCTGTAATCCTGCTTGAGTGCTGGTGGCAGTGTCTGTGTCACTCAGGCACAGTGGGGGACAAAGCATGCTTTGCTGCCTGCCACATCTTGCACCCCCGGTGGAAGGAGAAGGTGGTGGAGATCTCAGCGATGCTGGTGGGGTGGGATGGGCTCCTGGAAGCCCCTGTGTGGGCGAGGAGAGCGGTGCCTGCGGCTGCCCTGTCTGGTGGGGTGCTGCAGCAGGTAGTGTGCTCCTGCACGTGTTCATCTGGTTCGAGTTCATGGTGAAGGCCTTGGTTTCTTTCCATGGAGGTTTTCATAGGGGATTTATAAGGTCAGGGCAAAGTGATTTCAAAATAGAGTTGAAAGTTGTAGACATGACTTTATAACTGGCTAACCTCTCATTTGTACACTGCTGCCAACAAGGACAGCACTTATGTTAGTTGTAACAACAGACTTCAAAACTGTTGGCAGATCTGTTTTCCTCCACAGAACCACAGATTTAGCATTGTATAGGAGACGGTTTTGGTTTTCCGGGCATGAATGAGCTGCAGTACTGTGCTCAGGGCAGCAGGGCTGCTCAGTCATAGAATCATAGAATGGTTCAGGTTGGAAGGGACCTTAAAGCTCATCTTGTTCCAACCCCCCTGCCATGGGCAAGGACACCTCCCGCTAGATCAGATTGCCCAAAGCCCCATCCAGCCTGGTCTTGAATACTTTCAGGGAGGGGGCATCCACAGCTTCTCTGATCCTGCCTGCATGGACTCAGGGTGCAGTGGAGACACACTACAGCGTGCATCAGTGTGTGCCTCTGAAGGAATGAGGTCACAGATGCGAATGGTGTTTAAGAAATGAGCGTTCAGGCTCACCATGATTATTTTGTGCTAAACAAAATTTGGTGTGTTGCGAAGAGCTCATTTGGGTACGTTCTTTTGTTCCAGCAAATTGACGACTTTTGGGGTGGCCTAAAGCTTCCCAAAAAAGAAATGCTGGCCTGTCTCTCTAGTGTTATTTCACAAGTACATAGTGTCTACATCTATGTACATTTTTTCATAAGAAATTTTGTTTTCTTTTTTAGAAAGCATTTATTAAGCTGTATATTTGTAGATTGTCTGACAACTTTTCCAGAGTTTTAAAAAAAAAAAAAAAAAGGGTTGTCTTTAATTGAATTAGTTTCAGTGTCTTATCCTTAATTCAGCTGAGATAGCATGGTTAGAACCAACCCTGTCTTGGCCCACTTATTTTGGAAGGCTTAGAGTGAGGAATGAGAGATTTCCTGAACAGAGATGTCATATTCTCCCCATGCTTATTTAAAGTATTTTTTGCTACAGATTATCCCTTTTGAAAGGGTAAATCAATTTTGAGCACAAAAAGCAAAGTAAAGGACTCCAGGTGATCCTGCTGCTGATACCACACACATTGCAATTACCCTGGAGCTTTTCTTCTACCTATGTGATGTTTTATGAACGGGGCATAGGGAAATTAATTTTAAAGGTATGTGAGTAGAGGTTTTATGTAAATGTGCTGGAAAGTGCCTGTGGAAGTAGTCAAGTACCATTATTCCATCAAAACAAAGAGGTGAGCTGTGTACACACTCCAGTATTAATACAGCATCTGTCTCAACAGCAGAATCATTAGAGTAACAAACTTTGCTTTGAAAATTACTTATTTTTCACATCTGTCACAAACTCCACAGTATTTTTCATTTTGTTTACTTGCATTTTGGTGAGAAATATCCTACTGGGGTTCTGCTAAAGCTGAAAGAGCTCTTGTATATAATAATAGATCAAAGAGGGCTGAACAGATCTCTGCACCAGGCAAGGTCTGGCTTTTGCCTGAAAGCTTCTCCTTCTTTCCCTTCCCAACTTTGCAGTTGATTTAATGACAGCCACTCTCCTCCTGTACCATCTTTGTCTCATTGCTGCTGTGGTTCTGTTGTTCTTCCTTTTTCTGAAACAGTAACTTGAGACCTCATTTTTTCTACTTCATCCTCTGAAAAGTCCTGGAGCACCTGTAAAGCAATTCCGTCAAACATACCAGACTACTCCAATGTAGCTTTAGTAATGGGTATTGAAAATGTATAAATAAATAATATATAAAAAAATAAATCCAGTCAGTGAACAGTTCAGGTAGTGTAAAAATCAAAAATTAATTGGTAAATTAATAATGTTTGCTAACATACCACTTTGCAGAAAGGGGTTGCATTCAGAGGAAAAAAACACAGAAACCAAAAATGCCCACTAGTATCTGTTATAGCTAACAAAGCATAAAAACAATCTTTTGTGAAATATTATTTTTAAAAGTAAAAAGGAATTTCTGAAACAACCCCTAGAGTGTTTATGTGGATAAAGAGGAGGATGCTTGTATTTCTTCTTCAGTATTGGTTCTGTTTCCCAGCAACGTGAAATGGGTAACAGTTATCTTTTCACCATTAGTAAGTTAACAAAACAAACATTACAGCAGAGAAAGGAGAATAATTTTAGTGCCAGTTGCATTGAATTAGTTCCTATGCATTTTTTCAAAGCTGTGCAAGTCTGGTAATTATGTTATCAGTGTACAATAAGCGGGATGCTTGAAGGAAGTTGCAATTTGAAGCAGGTGATGCCTTCTGGTTCCTGGGAGGCTGCGGAGAGGAGCACCAGGGACTGATGGCACTGAGGTGATGGGGGGAGTGAAATGGCGGCACAAGATGAGTCTGCTGGCAGCTTGGGTGAGGCCCTGTGTCACAGAGAGAATTAGCCAAAGGATTGGATAAAACCCCAGACAGATCAACCAACTGTTTTGCAACTAATTCACATACCAGGCAGCCTGGGATCAGTAGAATGACATATCAGTGCTCCCCAATGAAGTCTGCCCATTTCCAAGGAGTAGGAAATAGTCCTTTAGGTTGTTCTGCAATTCTCTTGGTGTGAGGCGTTATGAATTTGGATTTTAGTTTTCATTTTCTTTGCACAATATCATTATCAAGTCACATTACAAACACAGAGCCTTGAGAGAATAATGCCCTCTACTGATGTTTGCAGGTGAGTTGTCCGTAAAATGATGGGGACACGTGGTATATGCTTTCAAAGCACTGCAGAAGCTACAGCTGCGTGGCTGCCATTAATATTTTAATGACACGTCAGATACCACTGGCCAAGTATTTGGCCTGGGAGATTATTTATTTAACCAAAATATTTGGAAGTTAGATATAAAATAATTGATGCATTGTTTACTTTAGGCATTTAAACTCGGAAAAGGCTGTTTGACATAGAGGTGATATTTACTGCTCTGCGCTGCCAGGTTAAAACTTCTAAGTAGGCTATTAAACAGCTACTAAAAGTAAATATTAAGGTGCATATACAACTCAGATTAATATTGCTCTAATGTTCATGTTCTTTATGAAGTATCTTTCTAACCATCGTAGTTCTCAGTTACATCTCTCCATTAGCGTGTTTTACCAATGAAGCCTGAAATGGTAAATTAACTTCTCCGTCTGTGAAATAGCAGGAGTTTTTGTTTTATTTGTTATTGGGACATTTTGAGGCATGAACCTCAGAATGAATAATCTTCACTAAAATAACTTTATAGGAGTCAGAGAAGCATACATTCTGTTTATTTAGGATAGAGATGGGACACCCTTTCTCTTCGCAGTGTGTAGGCTGTGCTGGGGTCTGCTGAGCTCCTTCCTCAAGCAGGGGCAGAATGAGTCAGGGTTTAACAACATGTTTGTGAGTTCTTACGGAACAATTTTGTCTTCATTGTTGTAGTGCTCATTTTTCAAAGCTCTATTGCATAGGCTTTTAGAGGCAACTGTGAACTCAGTAACATTACATGGGGATTTTTATCTTTTCTTTCTTTACTTTTGATCTAGAACATCTAGCATTTTAATTCTAAGCTTACTTTGCTTTTGAAGTCTTCCTGTAGTATGCTTTTAGAAAACAGACATCTTCTAAAGGCACCTTTCATGCATAAGGAAAACTAAAGCTTTTAAAGCAGCATCGTAGTCTGTGGTACTTTTACAGTTTTAGCACAGAGATCCAAATGGATTGTGGATATGGAGCATCCTCTCATTCCTCCTTACGTACAGGGCAGAAGGCTATCATATAGATCCCTGTTCTGAATATTTTCCTGTTTCTAGGAGAGCACTGGAGTGTCACAGTCTGTTACTAATAATTATTTACTTTTTTTTTTTTTAAAAAAAGAAAATAGTGTCCTTTCAACAGCCTGAAAGAAGAAATCCATATGCTAGCTTGTGAAATTGAAGACATCCTAACCAAGGTATCTTGGAACACTGGAGACTATTTTTCCTGCTGCATTTGTGTAATGTTAAAAGCAATGAAATATTGCTACAATTGAGTTATCCTATTTTTTCTTCTATTCTGACCCTAGGTCAGAATTCTGTGTTTCTATGAAAGTATTTTTGAACTTCTTTTCCCTCATGAAAATTGTTCACAGATGTTCCTGATAGGTTTGTCTGGCAAATAAAGACTTTCTATAGCTCTATCCCATGCCAGATTTAGTTCTATGTGGAGATGTGTTCCATTCCTGCCCACCTGTGTCTGCACCAGTAATCTAAAACAACCAGCACTGGGAAGCCCTCTGTTTGCTTAGCTTGTTTCTGAAGCCTGTGGAATGATTCTAATGTGGCTTTCCTCAGTATGCACCTGGGAGCAAACTTGCTTAAAGCAGTGCCAATCAGTTGTCTCTCTCTGGAAAATTAGAGTGGAGGTGACCTCTCCTGGTGCACTGTGCTGCTGTTTGAGTGCCTCTCCATTAAGCGTTACTTATGCTTGCTTTGGCACTTTAACACCTCAATGGCTTCTTACAGTGTCTCTTGGGAAAGGAAAATGTCTAATTCCTTTTTATTAATTTGCCTTTTTAATATTATGCCTTGCCCAGATTGAATTGATGTGAGACAATAACTTGTATACATATTCATTAGTTTGCATCTGAGGTGCTTTTACAGTTTATTCTTAGTACAGGTATACTGGTGGTTTGCTCTGGGGACTTGGACAGCACTTGCATAACATCCTTGTGAGCACCTCTGTTGTTAAGTGAGTGTGTGCCATGTACAGTACTGTTTGTCTGCTTTTTTCTTCCACCATTTGTTTAGTATATAGATTTGATGAGATTTGCTTGTTTCCAACAGCAGCTTTATGTCTGGTTACTTTTTTAAAATAAAACAACCAAAATATGTTTCAAATCCTGTGTTTTTTTAGCGATGCAATGATTTTTCTATTTGTATTCATTGACCTATTTCTACAGTCATAGGTGAGTGTAATCAGTGAAATAAAAGCTACATAAAGATTCAAATAATTTTCACAAATGAACCTAAAAAGGTGTGTTTAAAAGCAATTAAAATTTTGTCCACTCAAAAATAATACTCTGATTAAAGGGGAAAAAAAGCTAAATCTTCAAAAGCTAAATCTTCAGATAACTTATAGAGGTTTATTCTGAAAGGTAGCAAAAACACTTCAGTAAGAAAGAATTTAGTTTTTTGTTTGCAACAGCTCAAATGGACTAAGGCTGGGAGAAGATGCAATGCTGGCTTGTCTTGCCTCGATCTGTTGTAGTACTCAGTGGTGTAACTTATGGCTATAAGCAAGGTCAAGTTTCCCATGGAGACTTCTGAGGTGACAAGGAGACAAAAGAACTTTTGTAAAATTTGGCATTGTGAAATTAAAACAACCCCCCCCAGCTTGGTAGCATAATAGTAGGATACCCTAGGATCAAAGTCCAATTTTCCTTTTAAGATGCTTTGTAAGTGTAGCCCAGATTCTACTCATGGGTTAATTCCTGCTGGCTGAGCTGGACGTGGGACATGTCACCCAGAACAGTGTGAGAAGTTCAGTGTCACTTAAACTTTCTTTCTTCATTCAAGCCCCATCAGTGGGAATTACATACAAACTTCAATGCCTTGCTGTGTTTTGGGATTGGTGTTGGATAATGTCAGTGTTACTTAGAAGGAAGTTCCTGTTTAATAAAAAAAAAAAAAAAAAAAAAAATTCAAACTGGTATCTTAAAAATAATTTAACGTAGCAAAAAAAGGTGTGAAACCTTACGAAAGGGAAGTATGACTTCATATTTTAAACCACACTGATTTCAGTCCTTACTCTCTAGGTCTTGTTCTCTTGCACACATTCATAAACACCAACGTGTGTGTTCAAGCATTAGGGATTACTTGTATGCAGTCAGGAACACAACAATTACCTGGTGTTAGAACAGATCTTTTAAATTTGTTAGAAGTCAGCAGTTGTTACAGGAGGGTCTTCTGCCTCAGTCTGGCTTGCTTCACCCCCTGTAATTCCTTGGCAAGGTGCCTTTCCGTTCTTCATTTCATCATTTTGGGAATCATTGCAGCCGCTTTAACATGTGCACTTCCTTCCCTCCTTCATCTCTTCAGACTGATCAGTATTTCTGATGCAAATCTCTCCTGTTACATGCCTCAGGAAAGGATCCACACAATTTTCTTTTAAATCACTACTTGAAGTATGCCAGACAACGGTAAATCAACAAGGAATTTTTCTTTGCCTGTGCTCTTAGAAGACCTTTCACATTTGCAACAGCAATGTTCCAGGTACAAGTAAAATGGGCAGACTTCACCTTGCTCTTCCAATTCACCTGGAACAGTACAAAGTGCATATGTGTTCCTTTTTTAAAGTAATAGAACTCATCATATAGTTGTTACTGAAATATGGAAATTTTTTTGCAGGCACCAAAATTAGAAAGCTGAAAGGGTTTCATCTGTAAATGAACACATTTTGGTTCCTTCATGGAAGAACTGATATTATTATAGATTTTTGGCTTATGTTTTTGTTGCTACCTTGTCTGCAGAAGTCGGAGAAATTGCTGGGTTGTTCTTATTTTCTGATTGTTTGTTTCCATGTGGTAGAGATCTGAAACATTTTTCCTGAGCTGGCAATGGATGATTCAGTACAAAGAGGAGAAATTATACAAATGCATCTTGCAAGCATTCTCAATCATTGTAACATTGTAATTTTTTTTAGTTGTTGTTGCAGAAGCAAAAGAAAAGAAGTGAAATTGTAACCTTTTAAAAATAAAGATGAGGTACATAGATTTATGCCAAGACCATTGGCAAAATACAAATAATGCGTACTTTGTTATGTAATGATAGGTGAATTGGGTGTTTAAAAAGCAGAGGTCAATGATACACTCACTAGCATATTACTTTTTTCTGGGTTTAATTCCTGTGTCACTAACCCCATGATTTTCTGGATCTAACAGTGCTGTGTGGCAGAGAATGTTCCTAATGTTTCTTGCTGGGGTGGTTTTGAGGAAAGAAAGGAGAACTCCATGAAAGAAGGGCAGACTGGAGAGAGGTCACTATACAAATCTTATAGCCAAGTTCTGTTGCAAATAGGGGAACGGAGAAAAATGAAGAGAGTAAATCTGAGAATAGATTTTGTAAGTCAATTGTATGTCAATACATTCCCGTGATAGCCAGACAGAATATTTTCCTTGTGTGAGTTTTTTATTTTTTTTTGTACTGTTTGATTTACGGTCATAATTTTTTTTTTTTTCCTGTTTATAACTCAGTCTTTCAGAAATGAATGTCAGAGTCCCCAGCTCTTCTTTTCTCTCCTTCCTAGGGAGTATTGAGCCTTCTCCCAGGGCTGGGAGGAGCAGAGAGAGCTATTCATCCCAGCCAGCTGTGTGGCAAGGAAAGAAAGAAATGCATATTTCTGAATATAACAAATTAATCCTGCTGTGCAGGACATACATGTTAATTTCTATCTGAAGTCATCTGTATATAAAGAATCAAGGGGAAATATGCCCAGCTGGTGACCTGGTGAATGGCTGCATGGCAGAACTATGTAGAGAATACAATTCTGCTTCTGTTCACTTGGCACTTCAGAGAAAGGCAAGCATAGTCAAACTGGTGCTTCAGAGAAAGGCAAGCATAGTCAAACTGGTGCTTCAGAGAAAGGCAAGCATAGTCAAACTGGTGCAGAAGTGACCTCAGATCTCTCTTAGTTGTACAAAGAAAAAAGTAAAAGTCGCAAGACCGTGTGGTAGAACAAAATAACTTTTGATCCATGAAATAGCTGTTACTAAAATGTCTTTCGGCTACAGGCTACAATTTCAGCTGCAAAGGAGAACGGAAATTGATTCCATTATATAGGAATATTTTTTCCTTTTTATCAAGAGTGCAAGATAGCCGCAATTGCCAATGGTAATATAAGATCTGCCTTCCAACTGCTAGTAATTACCACAGGCTTTCAAAATTTCGATGTGCTGTTAAGTATCATTCATTGTAAATTGTGTATATTTGTATTTTTTTTCACTTGATAAATAACCTAGGCAAAATGAACTAACCAGCAATTTAGCTGAATTATCCAGTTGGTTGTATACCGCTAAAAAGTGTAAATTTCAAATATCCACTATACTACAGCATGGCACAGAAACTAACTTGCTTTACAATTTTGTCTTATTATCTTGAGTGAACAACTGGAGAAGTATTGGGTACAGAAGAAATAATTCTGTGTAAGTAGGATGCTGCTGGGCCTGGTCTGTATTTCGTTCTGATCTGCTGCAGTTTGATACAGATACCAGGGTGAAGGCAGGAGGGAGTAAGGCACTGAGCAGCACGTGAGGTTGCAGGGTCTGGAAAGGAAGGTGGAAAGGTGTGGTTCCTGTTGATGTGGATGTTGTAGCAGCACAGGACAGGTGCTGGAGTTGCTCAGAAAGGCTTAAATTCACCGGAGCTTCACAAGTGAAAAAGCAGTCCCCTACTGGATCTGACCGTAGCACCCTCCTCAGAGACAATAGGAGCCCTCCAGGTTCCTTCTGGAAGCTTGGTAGGGGCTGGGGCTGGCCCTGTAACTGAAGCAGAACTGAGAGCATCTGTAGTGTGAGAAGTCACCTTTTAGTGGCTACATCTCCTTAACAGCACCGACATGGCTATATGTGAACTGCAGGTGTGTGGGCACAAAGTCAGACAACTAAGGAGCTTCTGAAGAGCCGTGACAGGGCTTACGTAGCACGGCTGCCAACACAAGTGGCTACAGGCTGTCTGCGAGTGAAGTGCTGCTGGGGGATAAGATGGTGGTTTAAAAACAAATCTTAAATGTGCTTGGTCCTGTGTTAACACCGTTATTTACAATTAGATTCAGCAGAGCAGTCAGGCAAGCTTAAATAAATAGCTGTGTTGCCTGATGTCACCTCACCTGGGAAGAGCTGCAGCTGCATCCTCCTCAGTTGTTTCATGACATACAGGTTCAAAATGGCCCTTTTTTGAGTTCTTTAGAAAACAAAGGGACAAAAGTGTTTTCCTCTTGTACTAAGGACAACAAGAAACAGACAAATTAGCTGTTCAGAAAAATTACCTGCTTCACTTGTGTCTCAGCTCTTGAATTGTTTCAGCAGGGTCATTGGATTTGTTCTGAGGACGACTGGGACAAAGCCTAGTTTAGAGAAGCCAGGCGCTTTGCTGTGTGATACTAGGTTGGCAAAGGAGATGTGGCTCGAGTACTACTTCTGCAAATGATTTAATGTATGGTGGTGATGTGGGAGCTGATGTTTCTACCTCTTCTGAATCCATTTTCTTTTAGACAGAGAATATTTTTATGTCTTCGCTATCTAGGTAAAGTGAAATGGATACAGAATAGGTAACAATCCCAACATTACATGATGCCCATAGCAGACCCCACAAAGTCCTTGGCTTTGAAAAATTTTGGTCGTATTTTTGCAATATGTAAAATAAGCTGGTCCCTTAGACATCATGATCCACAAAGTTAATAACCTTGAAAAGATTTGTTTTTGTTATTTTGAGAACAGTAAATGTGGACATTCTTTTTCAGGTTTTTTATTTCCTTGCGTAGGTTTCAAAGGCAGTGCTATGCATCCATCGTATTTTCCTGATGTGGGAACAATCTAAGGTCCTGAAGTTGCAGAAGCAATGTTCTTTAAACTTTTGCCTTTCTAAGGAGCTCAAGGAGTTTCAGCTTCTTTGAGGTCACCAGTTTTAAAACAGAAGCAAGGAGTTCAGACAGGTCAAGTGTACTTCAGCGAAGTGAGTGGGTTTGGTTATTTCCTTGATTGGCTTAAATGATCTTGGCAGTTTTTGGATTGTAGTTTATTGTGAAGGAGAAAATGACTGTTCCCTACCTAGAAATTCTGTCAGTTTAATGAGCCACTAAGTACAAAATGTGAGATGTGAAAATTGGCAGTGGGTTTGAGAAACTGGGAATTTTCCAGTGTAGCACTTTTATCTCCCCTTAGATATGTTTGTCTGAAAGGAATGAAAGTGGGCATCCAAGGTCTTAAGCATGATGTAGTTAATTTAGAATCTGCCTATTACATAGTAAATCAATAAAATACTTAAAATGAGACTAAAAAAGGTCACAAATGGAACTGTATTACAAATACCATTGTATCGTGCAAGTTATGCTTGCTGTGAGAGCAGTTTTAAATTTCTTCATATATAATTTCTAACTTAACTCCATCTTTTCAACAGTCTTGAGTTCATTTTTGCAGACTTGTTTTTTGTGGTGCCATGTTAGGACCTAAATGTTTGCATTATAAACTGTCAAGGGCCAACAAACACAGGCAATTGAACTAAGTACAATTCTGTTCAGTCTTTAATGTGCAACATCAAATAAGTAATTTACTACCAATAGGGAAAAATACAAAGTGAAATGGCTGAAAATGAAATAATATCATTTTAAAAGAAGAAAGCAAGTGTAACTCGTGGGTATAAATTAGCTGCCTTACAATGTTTGCTGCTAGTTTAGAAAAAAATATATATATTTTGCACATTTGTATGTGGATATGTGTATGGTATACAGATATATAATTTTATACAAATTTTAAGCTCAATTTAAGCTTTTATGGAGTTATTTTCTTTTTAAAAGATTACGGGTAAATATCAAATGCAGTCATGCAAGCTTTTCTTTATAGCAATACACACAAGCAAAACTTCTGTTGATTCTGCATGATTACTCTGCTTAAGCGAGGATATAAAACCTGTTCATGTAGGCGCATTTTTCCCCTAGGACCATTTGTTCCAAAACTGGGTTTGACTGTGATTTCTTATTTGTGTTTTTCCTCTGATCCAGTTTTCATGTTCTTTGTGTTATACTTCCAAGTCAATACTTCAGATACAAGTAGGACAAAAGTAGGACAAAGACTTTTTTTTCAGCTGGTTGTGGTTTGTTTAAATGTAGCAAGCTATTTGCAACATTAGAAAAGTTTTGATTTGTTTTCAGGAAGTTTTTTTCCCTGCTTGTCTGTGTACAAAGGCAGTTCTGTCAGTCCAATGATTATACCTTTTTGAAAAGGAGTATGCAACAGTGACGAAGAATTACAGCAATTTGGCTCTGCTTGAGCAGTAGGGTTGAACCAGATGATCTTCAGAGGTCTGTGCTGGCCTTGACCCCTTTGTGGTAAAGTAATGCACTTCTTCAGGCTGTGAAAGCCAGTATGTATTCTGGTACATCTGTTCCCTCTGGAGACAGGGAAGCAGACAACTTGCATTTAACATAAGAAAGGTAACATAAGAAACTTACATTGAACATAAGATACCAACCGATCTTGGTTGCCAAAAATGTTTCTAGTGAATTGACTTTTGAGTGGTGCTCGTATTTCTGCAGAGTGAGTTCGGCAGAAAACACCTTCCTCAAAACACCTCAGAAAATAATAATATTTGAAGTTTGGGTGTAATCATCCTGGTGTTTCAACAAAGGGATTTTTTTCCTGTTGAACATGTTGATAGAAACTGACTTTTTCAGTAGGTTGTTTTTGTTTTCAATGAAAGGTTGTAATGGCAAAAGCCCAGTGTCTAGCCTTTTTTGTTGCTTCCTGATCTCTTTTTTTAACAAAGAAGACTGTCAGCTCCTTCCCTGTAACACTACAGTGAGCGTGGGCAGGGTCCTAGGAGGCTGTGTGGTGGGAAAGGCATTTGGGTCCCGAGAACCTTGCTGTAGATGGAGAGGGGAACGAGCACACAGAGGAGGATGAGCTGTGAGAAGGAGCGTTTTGTGGAGTGTGGACTTGGTTTTGGTTCAGTTATGTGCTGATGAATGTTAACAAACATGTAATATTTCTTGTGAGTGTTGACTAATTCGTAATGTGTTAACAAATTTCTGACCCAGCTAACGGACTGTGCTCTATGAGTTCACAAAGAGCAATATTTCTTTCTTTTTTTTTCTTTTTTTTGGATGACTGCATGGCAAATGTATTTGTTTTAGAAAACTGTGGTTTCCATGGGGATCATCCTTCTGCTGTTTAAAGGTATTATTAAGAGTCTTTTACCTTTTTTGAATTACTGCTAAGAGCTATTACTTCAAAAGTATCTCAGCTGTTGATGCCTGAATCAAGACTTCGTAGCTGGCAGTGAAATCTGAAGAGGGTGCAGCTTGGGAGGAAAATAACTTTTACCTGCTTTGAATCACACAAATAATGCACCCTGATAACACTTAATGCTCAGAACATTAATCCTTGCAAACACAGTGAACTTAAAACACTGTGAAGTTTGGAAGGGCATTGTCTGGGCAGCATGATGTGTTAGGCTGTTCTTGCATTTATTTTCTCAGCATACTTCTGTGCAACTTCATGCGTTGTGTGCCTGCCTATCTGTGCTATTTCTCAGTTCAAAAAATGCAGGGGATGACTGGTAACAATCATCCTTTCAATCTGAATACGCTGGAATTAGTAATTAGTACATGGAGATTTTAGTGAATATTAATATTTATGATACAAGAGAATAAAACGAACGCTGACCTTGTTTGGCAGGTTTTATACATCGGCTTGTTTCTAACATGAGAAGAGCTGCTTTTCATGCAGTGGTTACCTTTAGTATTTCCTACTCCTCTTCTTTACCTGGAGAAATTTTTGAAGGCACAGAGAAGCTGGATGCTTCTCCTCGTTCAGTCTGTGTACTGATGAGATTGCCAGCCAATGTCAGATGTTGTCGGGGATTTTTGCAGACACAGCTCATACTCTGAGAAGACCAAAGATGAACTTTTAAAGTGAGAAACATGTAATCTTCTTTCAGTGTTGGAACTTTGTGCAACCAATACGAGGTATTCTTTGTCACATGTGATTGTTTATGAACGCTGCTCAAGTCCCAGTCAGGAGACCTGTAACTAAACAGCAACATGCCACATTTTCCAGCTGTTCCTTCACCCTGACTTTCCCTGAGTGTCTCCCGGCTGACCAGATACAATCCCATGTATCCTTGAATTCAGAATCCAAGGTTATGTAGCCAGAGGCCAGTTATCCAGAGTAAATACCTTGGAGAAGAGCCCATGATAGGAAATGACAGCTTTGCCCACTGTGAGGATGTGCAACAGCACAGTGTAGTCGTAAGCCATGGAGGGTGTTGGTGTTAGATGGGTGACTTTCATGGGGTCGGCAGTGAATGACTAATACAGAAAGAACAGAAAAGTGGTTCTACGTGACGGGAGAAGATTCCGAGTGCAATTGCTGTAATGATTGTCAAATTACCTTGTTGCCTGGAAGGCTGTTATCCTCTTCCATGGAAAGAAATAGCTTCTGAAAGGTGAGGAGGAACAAAGTGGAAAATGCATGTGCTTTGTAACTAAGCTTCTTAGTATTTGATGCTGTACAAAGTCTGTGGTGCAACAACTTCTCTTGAGTAGGTGGCTTTGAGATTGTGTGAAGGGAAATACTTGATTTGAAGGCAGTAGGAGAAAGAGCTACCAGTCTATGCAGAAGCTGTCTGGTTCATCAGATCAGAGTGGCTTATAAATATGCAAAGTACTCATGGCTGCAAGATGGGGGGGGGAAGTTGTTTCCCTGAGGGATATTCTCTCATTAATTTACCAGTGTCCCAAGTGAACGCTTCTGCCTGCTTATCCATTTTTCCCCTTTTCAGACTATGACTTCATTTTGTCTGTCTGATGAGCTCTTCCTTGTCACATAAGCAGTGCATTTTATGCTTTATTATTTTCATTTCCATCTAGGATCAGTCAGCACTAGAGATGATTTCATTTATTTGTGGCTCTCTGATATGACATAATTTGTATACGTAATTCAACAGTTGAAGAACGTAGAGTCTTTAATCAAGCTTCTCTGTAGGATTCTAAAGAGTAGCTTGGGAGCTACTTGGCAGCTTCTGAAGAATTTAGAAACCCTCTGATTTTTTCTTTTCTTCCATTTTTTATTTATTCAAATGGTGGTGAAACTTGCTTTGGAAGTAAGGTTATAAAATCAATACCGTTTAAAGTAGAGGAAACTTGTCAATTTAAAAAAAAAAAAAAGGGGGGGGGGGAGCACCTTGTCCTCAGCATTGTAGTAATATATTACTATGTGAAAAGTACTTCTAACTGGAGAGTTAGAAATACTTCTTGAAAGCCAGTGATTTCTTTAAGTAGTACTGATTGAATACTGTCTCTTGAATCTATTGTTGAGCTCACAGCACCTGCCAAAACCAGATGAGGATTCTATTCCTTCAAATATATTGGGTGGTAAATACGTAACTCAATATTTTGTCAGCTGCCAAAAAGAAATTTGCATTACCCACATGACATAGTATGTAGAAAACTGAATTGCAAATGGCATTTAAGTGCTGCAGACCTAAATAGTACATCTGCAAGGTGGATTTCAAAGTTAATACTGTGTGCTTTTATTGAAATGGTACATGAAGGATACTGTTTTATCAAGAAGATAGATTTGGCTTTGTGGTATTTCTTGATACTTGTCTGTTATCTCGTGTGCATGTTGGCCATGTGGACAATATGTTCTTGTTGGCATTTTGGTTTTGTGGGAAAACACAGGAAAATTGTATTCAGCAAATAAAATCTTGGTGTATTGTTATTATTATTTTATTTTTAATTGATTGGAGAGGAAAAATGAAGCCAAAGAATGATATTGCCAACTGTGGGAGGGTGCAACTACTTTTTCCTACCTGTCAGTAGTGTAAGATGTTTTCCCCCATGGTGTATATTGTTTGCCCTATCAAAACGCTGACAAATCTGACAGTCTCATAAATCATGTTTCAGCTCAAAAGAGCTTCTGGTGTCAATAATGTATATTGTCAACAACATGCAATTGTTGATACAGGCTGGGGTGAGAATGACTTCTCTTGCCAGTAGGAAGCTGAACTTCATGTAGATACCATCCAGCTGCAAAGAGTAAAAGGTGCTGTCTCATCAAGCAGTGCTGGAAGCTGTGCTGTGGTTGATCTCGTGGTGTTGCATGGTGTGCCTCCAGGAGAAAGGAAACCAAGAAGAATTGTTTTATCAGCGTTATGCTGGCCTTTACTGTGGAGTTACCCAAAGCCCAAACCAGCTCTCACACACAGGCTATGCGCTGGACACAGCTGCTCAATTGGGCTGGTGCTGAGACTTTTACTGATGCACCTATTGTTCAGGGCAGCTTTTGCCTGGCACGCAGTCATCTGGATAACAAAGAATGATTGCAGTACCTCTTCAGTGTGAAGGTTTAAACGTGGTTTAATCAGTCTCGCGCTACTGAGCGAGACTGATTTGTCTTGGACCTGCTGCCTGGCGAGATGATTTACTGTCTGTTGCTTAGTGCACTATGGAAAGGGAGGCATTAAAAAAATGACATTGAAGTTGATTAGCTAGGGAATAGTATCATTGAGAGAGACATGCTTCACTCAAGATTTTTCTCCGTTAAAAACACTGAATAATTACTAGGGGGATTGTATAGAGTATGTTTCCTTTCCTGTGTTTGTCAGATCCTTTCGTAAAAGGGTGAATGTTTTCTGAAAGCAGCTCTGGTGCCTTGTATCCTTGACAAAGGATGCTTGTGAACCCCCTGAGAATACTTTTTGTGCTGCTTTTATGATGTTTATGTGACAAACATTTAGCTGACACATTAGGCCTCTGTCTGTTTCAAATGAAAACTTGCTGAGAAATACATGACCTGCACGTCTCTTTAAAAATATGTGCTTCTAACTTGTTGTGATTGCCTTGCACGTTCTTCTGCTGCATTTCAGTTTTGACATGCATTGAAAGTCTGTGTTTACTACTGCTGTCAGTGAGTCTTCAGAGACTGTCTGAAGGCAGCACTAAAAAATTCGCATTGTAGGTGCTGGAGCCTGAGCCAAAACCACGTCTGTGTGGCACGTGAGGATAGTTGGGGCCAGGGTATGCACGTGCCCTGCTCAGCTGCCTGGGCACTGCAGCAAATGGCGCCACAGCGGCTGCTGTGCATCACCTGCCAGGCTAGGGGAGAGCCAGCACCAGGAGGATGCGGAGTAGAAGCTGTCATGGGCTGCCCACTGCTTGCTGCCTTGTCTCTTCTTAACATCCCTCCCCAGCTCCCACACAGGTGGGGGAAGGGACAAGAAAACAAAACCTGCTGCTGCATGGTGGTGCAGTGCACAGTGTAGTGCTGTGCATGTTGGGTCAGGGAGCTGAGTGCGCTGAAGGCAGTTCACGATTTCCAGTGCCAGCTGCCCTGGGTGCTGCTGGCTCTGGGAGTCCTTTGTGTGCATAAAGCTCATTAGGGGCAGGTGGTCATACAGTATGCATCTGCATTTCCTTCATCTACAGGATTGTCTTTTTTTTAAAAAATGTGTTTTATTTTAAAATAAGTAGCTTGCTGAAGACAGGTTTTAAAGGAGAGAGAAAATCCTGTGTTCTGAGTTATCTGACATCTTGGTGTGCAGCGGAAGTGGCCCAGAGCTGCACGCAAAACAGATTGCTTCATCTACTCTTGTGCTGCTGCTGTGTGAATTAAAGTCAGGGAGAAATCTGGGGCGGAAGATTTGTTTCTGTGATGTGTTTTCCTGAGATCTGGATGGAGTAAGATACAATGGTATGAGATAAAGTGTTTTAGCTAGTGCTGGTTTCTCTCTATCCATCCATTCCCCAGCTGAAACAAATGTGTAGGGCTGGAATATCGGAAATAGTGGATTGCATTCTGCGTGTTCTTTAGTGAAGTTATGCATGTAGTCTTTTTTTTTCTCCCTGTCCTATTTGTTTAATAGCATGTTATTATGTATATATAGAATCTCTTGAAAAAGAGATGAAGACAAATATCTTCTGAACGTGGCTTCACAGAGGCCTGCCTGTCTGTGCTATTACATTGGCCAATGGAAGGAAAAGGAAACTGCTGTGATCCACTTCCACACAGATAAATACCATGTATTGATATTGTATTTGTTTACTCAAGTCTTTTTAAAAAGTTACACAGTAATTATTAGAATATGAGCACTTTAGCAGATCTCTATATTTGGATACTCAGAATGGCTTGTTTCATGCTTGAGTCAACATAAGCATTTGAAAATGTCGTTTAGATATCCTTCCTAGGCACTTACCTCTGAAAGTCTCTAATTCATTAACCCTGGAAGCTGGGAGGAGGCAGCTGGGGAGCAATGGCTTCCAGTCATCTTCCTTACAGAGCCACTAGCAATTGCACAGACTTCTTAGTCTGAGCAGTGTGTTGGCTTCAATTGTTGATTCCTGGCAAACTCCAAACAGGTGCCTTTTATTTGCAGTCCCTGGGAGCATTTAGATCTGGTAAAATTATTGTTGTTTTTTGAGGGTGTGGGGTTTCTTTGTTCATTTGGCTGGATTTGTTTGCTTTGTTATCCTCCCTTTCTCCACCTGCAGGTAACATCATGGTGCTGTGGTCAACTTGCAGAACATCAGTACTTAAATCTGTAACAAACCGATTCATTAAGAATTTGGCCTGCTCGGGGATTTGTGCGAGCCTAGTCTGTGTGCCTTTTGACATTGTTCTTAGTGCCAGTCCACACTGCTGCTGGTGGATCTACACGATGCTCTTCTGCAGAATTGCCAAGTTTCTGCACAAAGTCTTCTGCTCAGTGACCATCCTCAGTTTTCCAGCCATTGCTCTTGACAGGTAAGAGGTGAGGTTTGCCAGGATGATAATCCTTGATAAGCTTTATTTTTCGGCCCTATAAAGGACTTTGAGCCTAAAGATTTATATTCAAAGGAATTTTTAACCCTTCCCTGTTAACAATTTTTGGTTCATAATGGAAATTGAAGTCAGACAGCTTCACACTATAGACAAGGTGCACATTTTTAACTGTGGAAGTAGAAAGCCATTGCATCATAGATGAATTTACCAATGCCTGTGTTAGGTTGTCCAATTTCAAATCTAGTTTTCTTAAAAAAAAATAAAAAATAAAAAAAAAAGCCACTATTAATATAACCAGAATTAATTCAGGGAAATTTTCTATGTACAAGATCTGTCTAAAGCACATGTGGACCTTTGGACTGCGTAAGTTTTAGGATTCCATTTATTTTGCTTACTGTTAGCTGTCATTGATCTCACCTAAATGTGCAGCTCTATCATCTTGAGAGTGGCTGTAAGGTATTTTTAAGGAAGGGTAGGTGCTGTTGTAATATAGCTTATCTCAGAAAAACAGTGGATTCATACACATTTGGTAAAATTGTTAGTCTCTTAACATATGTCACTGCAGAATGTTTGTTATACAAAGCAAACTCTATAGCTAATGAAGTGATAAGAAGTTATTAACAGAGTTTGAGAAATATAGTGTAATTATCTGTAATGTACACCAGTGTTGCTACTGGAACGGTAACCATTTGCCTTCACCAGTTGAACTTGAGATCTTGCTAATAAAAAGCACAAGTTGCTAGTGCTTCTAAGAGTAAGGTTAGGTTTTTCATGGAAAGTCTCAGAGCTTAAAAGTCCACAGTAGTAAGCAAACAGTGAATCACTGAATGAAAATTTGATCATGTTGGAGATGCCTGTTTGTTTTAAATGTGCACAGAGTATTCAGTATTTCACTATTCTTTCGCTCAGGGCCTTGACAACCAGAGCTTGTGCAAAACAAAACCCCATTTTACTTCCAGTAGGTACATACACTTTGTGACCAACAATGTTGGTTTTCTTCCAAATAACATTGCTTATGCACATGAACATGAAATATTTTTTCACCATTAATGTGATCTTGAAGTGTGAATACTCAGTTCTTTTCTACAGACCTATCTGCAAAGCCAGACCCTTGTTGCTTTTCTCTCATAAGCAGGTCATCAGTTGGCAGCTCAGTTAGGGATTTGGGGCATTATGCTCAGACAGCTTGTGAGAAGCTTCTCAAAAGCACAATGCATACTCTAAAGTTTGCTTTTTTTCCCCCTCACCAGATACTACTCTGTTTTATACCCTCTGGAAAGAAAAATATCTGATGCAAAATCCCGAGACCTGATTATCTACATCTGGGCCCATGCGATAGTGGCCAGCGTTCCGGTATTTGCTGTGACCAATGTGTCTGATATTTATGCTATGTCCACCTGCTCTGAATCCTGGAGTTACTCCCTTGGCCACCTGATCTATGTTGTCATCTACAACATTACCACTGTGATTGTACCTGTGGCTGTGGTATTTTTCTTCATGATTCTTATTCGCAGGGCACTGAGTGCCAGCCAGAAGAAAAAAGTCATCATAGCTGCCTTAAGGACCCCTCAGAACACAATTTCAATCCCTTATGCCTCCCAGCGAGAAGCTGAGCTTCATGCCATGCTGCTTTCTATGGTCGTCGTATTTATTTTCTGCAGTGTCCCCTATGTGACTCTGGTGATTTACCGCACCATACTCAATATTTCGGATATTTCAGTCTTCTTGCTCCTCACTGCCATTTGGTTGCCCAAGGTGTCTTTGCTGGCCAATCCTTTGTTATTTTTAACTGTTAACAAATCAGTACGGAAGTGCTTAGTGGGGATGATAGTGCAGCTGCACCGAAGGTACAGCAGGAGAAACATCGTCAGCTCGGGTGGTGTTACGGATACTGATCTGGAGCCCAGTGTCCGTTCTGGGAGCCAACTTCTGGAGATGTTTCATATTGGGCAACAACAAATCTTCAAGCCAACGGAGGATGAGGAGAATGAAACCAAATCCATTGGCTCTGGGGACTTTCAGCAGAAAGAAATTCCTACCACTGGTTCAGAGATAGGAGAGACTTCGGTTCACAAATTCATACCACAGACAATTGCAGACTCTGCAGCTCAGGTGGCACCAGCTGTGCCCACAGAAGCTGATATGGTAAATGACAAGTATTCCCTGCAGTTTGGTTTTGGACCCTTTGAGCTGCCTCCACAGTGGCTGTCAGAAAGCCGAAACAGTAAGAAGCGCCTCCTGCCTCCGTTGGGGAATACCCCTGAAGAGCTGATCCAGACAAAGCAGCCTAAGTGTAAAGCAGAAAGAAAAATCAGCAGGAGCAATAAAGTCAGTATCTTTCCCAAAGTGGATTCTTAGGAGGAGCAGCAGCTTTAAGTGACAGACGAAGGTCACCTTCTGTTATATGTGTGATCCCATGGATCTTTGTTGTGCTGAAATTTGTTACAGACTTTTTTTTTTTTGCCAGGTATAATTAAACAAAAGGGAAACATACAAGTGTTCTTATTATGTTTTCATGAAAATAATATATTGAAAGATAGTGATTCTTATTTTTATTTGTGAAATACCTACAATAATTCCTGATCAATTTTCAGAAAGTACATATGGCTTTGGGAACACTTTTCTTATGGCTGAAGTATGGAAATATGGCAGTCAGTTTGCTGGGAGCCCTCATCTTGTATTAAAATGGACTGGATATCAAAGAAGCTTTAGGGAGCACAAGGAGATGCAAAATGAATAAGGTCTAACTTCATGTTAACAGACACAGCAAGCTTCTGCACATTTCATTAGCAAAGCAAGAAGGACAATTAAATACACCTATTTTCTATGAAGCCAATTTCTCAAGGTTAAAAATAGAACTTGTTGGACTCTTGCACACATTAGTTAGCACGTATCTGCCAAACTAAACCTTTTTAAAACATCAGACACTATTTTTTGGCTTAAAACTTCAGCAAAGCCAAGGATACCCAAATTGTCATGTGTGTCACAAACCAGAGAGAGATGGATCCTGAATTTTTTTAAAAAAACAGATTCTTGTATTTCTAAGTAAAAACTGTACAGGAGACGATGTAGGACGAATCCTGAGCCCATTAAACAAGAATGTATGTGCCAAGGGCATAAATGTAATGTTTTGATCCTATGATAAAGGATATATACAAATGTCCCAACAGTGTTATGAATGTATTGTGTACGTAAGCAGGGGGTCACCCTTGAAACAGATTCATCTCTTCTGGTGCACTCTGCTTGTTTTCTTATGGGAAAGCTAGCAAATGAAAGAAAAAAGTTGGAAATGCTTGTAGCCTTGTACTGAACTGTTGAGTGAGGAAGATGATTACGGACCCCAAAGGCAAGGTTTTTAATGCCGTTGCTCAGTATTGTTAGAGGTAGGGAGGTTTTCCTTTTACCTTCTCCTATATAAATACCAGTCATCCTACTCCACTCATCTCGCAGACTCAGTGACCCCATGTATGAGCATGAGACTTCCAAATCTGTTGCCTAATCCCTGAGTGAGTCAGCCAGCCATCCCTGGTCTCGGCACACCAGCCTTTCTGTGGGAGCTCACTGTTCTGCAGCTTGTCCCCCTGTGTTGGCACAGGCTAATCATCTCCTTCATACTACGCGAATTTCAAACTGTATCTGTCTCTTAGATGACCTTGAAACTATAGTAATGCTGGCTGTAACTCCTTGGTCAGTTGCGAGTGGTCTTTCTTGTCTGCATTCACTGTTGTCTCTGTGGGTAGTTTCTGAAAAGCACAACCCAGCACTCTTTGTGGTTCTCCTGTAGTGTTGCCCTTTGGTGCATGCTGGATCTTTACCTGTTGTTATTGCCTATTTGGGAAAGTAGTTTTCTTTGAAGCGTACTTTTAAAAAGGACAAGGTGAGTTACCTTGTTGAGTTCACAGTGACTCTCCAAATCCAACTGATTTCTGTTAGAAGCATGGGAGAAGTCTGCTGAGGCAGAATTTAAAGATGTGCCTTTGACACATGGAAAGCAAGTCAGCAGCTTCTGATGGCTTTGAGGTGATGGATTTTTACAAGACATTCAAAGCAAATGTTTTCATTAAAAAAAAAAGTTTCTCATTTACTGCATAAATTGTATTTTTCACCCTTGGTTCAAGAGCTTCTTAGGTTGGGAGTGAGGAGCAGGCTGCCCTGCCAAGCAGGTGGTAGCTTGCCCAAACTCAGACAAAGAAATGCTCCAGGAAAAGCTTTTTCTTCTGTGACAGAGGTAGTAAAGTACCATAGCAGACATTTTTTCTAAGTACTAATAAAAAAAATTGTTTTCCTGAAGTTAATGAAACAAAGTCCATTAATGAAATCCCCAAAACCTCAAAGGCAAAGTAGGAGTTAGTGTCTTTACGAATTTTGATGAAATTCAGTATTTATGGCCTACTCACACATCAACCATCTTTACATAAAACAAAAAAAAAATCTGTAAAATTCATAATGCAGCCTCTATGGAGATCTGTCATCAGAATTACAGTAATTCAGGAGACTGCTTGTGCAGGATGGACTTGAAGAGTCTGATTTTTAACTTCATGTAAGGCAGTGGTACCTTTGAGACAAAGCTACTGTCTGTTGACTTGTTGTTCCAACAAATTCTACAGGGCAAGATGTTCCCTGGTATCCCATGTAAAAATATATATATATAAAAAAAACAAGACTTGTTCTCTTCTTTATCATTGAACTAAAGATAAGCAGATGTTATTTTTTTCATTATGACAGTTGTTTTTAACCACTACGGGCGTTGTAAGATATATTTTTCTCTCCTAATAACTGATGAAAGAAAGTGAAGTATAAAACAAAGCTGTGGGGACAGAAGAAAGGAAAGCCTGGGGTAATTAGGACTGTGAAAATAGACTTAAAGGATAAATCTTAATTCTGGAGAACAAACTGAAGGAAGGAAAGCCAAAAATCATTTTTCTGCCACTTAGGGGAGAAAAGTAGAAAACGCATCTCATATTAAACAAAGGAATAAATCTTTCAAAAGGAGAAAAAGACTTAAGGGAACAATGTCAATTTACTGTTCCTAGGTATTCTCAAAAATATTGTTAAATTCAAATAAACTTCATGTGAAAATTGAAAAAAAAACCAGTCCTTATACACCAAATAGTGCTGTATTGGTTGGCTACTTTGCAACAATGTACATTGCACAATGGGATAAACTTGCAGAGAAAAGCAGTTGTTTTTCTAGAAACTCCCCAAGTATTCTAGTCTGGAACAACAAGCAGATCTAATTGTTATGAAGCTGCAGTAATTTAATGAACGCATTTGTTCTGTTTTTAAAGTTACTTTAAAATACACCTATCGATAATGTTTTGCAGAAAAAAACTGTCTGGATTTCTGTTGTCTGTTTTATTTCTCTCCCTGTTTCCTGGGAAAGTACTCCTGCGTGAGCAGCAGCTGGTCCCACAGAACTCAGCCCTGGCTCCTGCCACCTGACCTGGTGCTGCAGGATTGGGTAACAGATGTAAACTTTAAAAAAGCAACATCCCTCCCTTCTAATCTTGCTTGAGTTATTGTGTAATCATGCTTTGACCTATGAAGGATTCGATATGAGATAATTGGTACTTTTTCTCTGGCCAGCTATATTTCATTTTATTTGAAGTGAGTTTCTTTGTGCAAAAGAAGGGATATTAGCAGGATTTCTAAATGAGTTATAGAGATGTATTTAATTATCAAACCGCAGCCGTAAGATTAGTCACTGCAATCTTCAGTAATTTGAAATTCAAGGACGGTTTGGGGACACAAAAGAAAGCAGGTCCTGTGGAAAGCTGCAGAGCTCCAGATGCAGGTGCTGATTCCTCCCCAGCCCCCTGGAGGCCACAGAGAACAGCAGGAAGCAGCCAAAAGAAGTCATCTGCATGCCATGCCTGGTTTTAAGCTGCTAAACCAGCCAAAGGCAGAGAAGAGTGCTCAGAGATGGATTCTTTGGATTGGTTTCTTCAGGGGCAAAAATGAAAGGGTGGGGTTCAGCAGCATTCTTCTGCACTGTTACAGTCTATCTTAAAATTTTTGCCTGTTGTAAAGAAAAGCTACTTCAGGTGAGTACACAAAGAGATTTAAAACATCAAAGACCAATAACTAATCAGTATTAAACAAAGTATTGATAGTTTGCCCTCCTACCTGTAAGCCACTGACGGTCGTGTTTTGGGTACCTATTTGTGCAGTAAAATGCTGCTCAGTGGAGAAGCATGAATACAAGTAGTACTACCAGGAACAAGTTCCCTATATTTTTCCCCTCATTTGTGTTTCTTCTTGACTGGATTAGGGAGAAAAGGATAAACAAATTCTGTTACTATGGTGACTGTGTTCTGAGTATCAAGACAGCTTGTCTAAATGTATCTTCCTCATGTTGTAACCTATCTTTTAGGATGAAAAGCATATCTTGGAGTGCTTTTCGTGTTGTGCCCTTTTTAAACACAGAGTTTTCTCTGATTCAGCCCCCCGTTCTTTTCACAGAATCACAGAATTGTAGGGGTTGGAAGGGACCTCAAGAGATCATCGAGTCCAACCCCCAAATTTTAATTCCCGTCATACTTCAGATAAGTCTTTAGTTCATCATGGAACAAAACTGGCATATTCCCCGAAAAAAAATAAAACAGAAAGTTGCATGCATTTTGCTGTTTTACTAGTTCAAGCTTCATTATAAATACACTTGCCATCTGTAGTAATATTTGAGGTTCTTAAATATTTGACGATGTTTACAAAAATCCATCTCTAAGAAGAGGACTGGAGGCTCTCATGGCCCGGTGTGCACGTTGCAGCACTGCTGAGCTCGTGGCAGGGCAGGCGCCTGGGGACAGCAGCAGCGTCGGTGCTCAGGGGGTCTCCCCTGTTGGACTGCTCTGAAGTCTTGTCCCCGGGGATGCACAGCTTCTGGAATTTCAAAAATTTCAAATCTCAATTTTCAAAAAGCTTTTTTTTCCCCTAAGTATTGTAGGTAAGAAGAAAAGCTCAGAAGTCTCTATGTAAGGTCTCAGAATACAGAAGATGGAGGGATAAAAGCTTTACACCTGGATACAGATTTTGTGATACTATGAGGTTTCTGTATGTGGAGACGCACTGTGCCCTGAGGTGTTCCGTACCTTATTCCTTCCTTTCCAGGTGTTCACCAGAGGCAGAAACTACATGGAGAGAAAAATGTCTTCTCAACCAATATATGGAAAAAAAAGTCCTTCCAGTGAGAAGTGTATATCTATACATATAGAGATATACACACACACCTGGAGCTCAGCATGCTCATGTAGGAGGCTAAAACATACTCAATTCACTACACTATGTTCTGTCTTAGCACTTAATTGTAAACCTTCTTGTACCATTACTGCACTAAATACCGGACAAAAGTAACAGCAAGAGAATGCCAATTCCAACAACGTGACAGAAAAATGCTGGATGCTGTGAGGATCAATAAAAACTGCAAACAGCAAATGCATGCCCTCAAGTAATCAAGGAGTATTTGGCAGAACTATTTGCCAGTCAGGACCTTCCCCTGCACGCGATGCAGCTTGTTTCCTCACGCTGTGTCCTGTAACTCTGTGCTGCTAACGCGAATGTAGGCAGCTGTAAGGCTGCAGGGGCTGGCAGGGCTCTCTGCAGCTTTACGGGTTGGTCAGAACACCGCGATTAATGCTCACATCCTATTTAAATGGAGAACAGAAAAAGGCTGGGTGGGATAAGCAAGTTAGGTGATTGCGCTCTCCTGATACAATTCCGCATTAACAGCGACCGCTCGTGTAAATAACGGTGGCCGCGCTGTTGGCGTTAGTTTTAAGCCCGCCGCAGCTCGCTCCTCCGGCACAGCCCAACTGCTTGCGAGGGGAAGGCTGGAGAGTGATGCTCTCCACACTGGGTCACTGCGTACCAGTTCGGACAACACAGGCTTTAACGAGGTCTATTCTGTCTGGCAGGATCCGTAATCAAGCGACGGCTTGGCAACGTTTTCACGCTTCGAAGCTGGTTGAGCGCGGCTCCTCCATCGCTACCCCCGTTGCAGCAGTGGTTCCGCCCTGTCGAAGCCGGCCCCCAGCCGGGGGACGGCGGCGGGCGGTCGTCATGGCAACGGCACTCCGCCACGCGTAACGCCGCTCCGCGCGCTCCAACGGCCGCCCGCGCGCTCGGGGGGTGCCGCCGGAGCCACAGGTAGAGCCCATGGCTCTGAGGAGCGTGAGAGGGCTCCTCCCCTCGGTCGTTGAGAAGTCTTGGGAGGTGTTCGTTGCTGTTTCCTCTGTTGGGAGATTTCTCTTCGGATTGGTGCAGTCTGAAGTTCCTTGGTCAGTAGCACGCTGAATGCTTTGGGTGGCTCGGTGCTGTGTTTGTGCTTGCTGAAAGCTGTGCGCCTGGGTGGCACCAGGCCAGAGAGCAGGAGAGACCCCTCAGCACTGAATTGTCGGAAAGGATTTGAAATTTGTTTAAGCTACATCTGGAATGGGCTTGTGTTCTTGTTTTATTAATAAACTGGTAGTTTGGAAGGCATATTTTTATTTTCCTTCAGGTTTTAGGTCACAATGGATGTTGCAAGGGGGAGCTCAGATAAAATTGCAAGGCCTGCATCTGGCTCGAGAGCCTGTCCAAGCTGTAGATACGTAAGTGTGGCCATGGAGTTACTGACACCAGAGCCAGATTTGCCAAAGGTAACTCTTTGTACCTTCAGCTGCTTAGTGCATCCTTTTTCTTAGCAGAATGTCAAAGAAATGAGCTCTGCCTAGAGCTCTGGGGCCTGTGGTTGGGCTGTGGTTGTGCTACGTGGGCTGTATGAGACCTCATGAGTGTGGGCTGCTCCTTATGCATGCGTGGAAGGATGTTTAGTCTAGTTTTTCTATGTCATTAGATTGCTGCAGAAAGGTCTGTTCAGCATTACAATCCAGAGGATATGTTTTCCTCCATATACTTAATCAGATTATTAAATAAATTCTATTTAAAGTTCTTAAAAAATTCATAGTATTCCAAGAAATGTAGGTCAGCTCCAGGAATTTGACAAATTCTATAGGAAGTAAGATGTTTGACCATCCTCTGAAGAAATTAATATCAGGGATTAACTTAGTTTTGGGAATTAGGGTATGTGATACGGTTGTTAGGATGTAGTGGCTGGGACTTGAGAATTTGAGATTTAGAGTGGTTTACTTAGATTTGTCTAGTAGCGTTACACTTTCATCCACCCATCAGTAGAATGGGATCATGCCTACGTGCTTCATAAATGCATTCAAATACTTTTTGTAGGTTCATAGTCATATTTTAAGGCTACTATCAGATAACTTTGAATCCAAGGTCTCACCCAAACGTCATAGGCAGTTGCATGAAAATTGCCATCTCTTGAGATTGATGAATCCAATACAAACATTTCAACCTTTCAAAGACTAGAAAAAATGCCACAGTATGAGCAAGGATGGGGATGCTGCCTGGTATGGAGTGCCCGTGGTGTTGAGAAATGAAGGAGGCTGTGGTACACACGAACTGGTTGGCTGCGTTCTGCTGTGGCAGCAGTGGCACGCGTCTTTGGAATTCCTTCCTCATCTGTCAGTCTCTGCTCTGAGCATTTCACGTTTCATGTGAAATGATGAGCCTGACAAAAAAGACTCAGTAGGGTGATATCTAAGAAGCAGAACTATGTATCAGATCTGAAAACTGTTCTTTTATTTAAGAGATACTTTGCAGTCTTGTGTAGAAGCATTGTTACCCTTTGTAATAGTACGTGATTTGTGTGATTATCTCCCTCTTCCTCCCAGGATTTCTATTTTTATGGTAGTGATTAATTTATATTTCATAGCTTGATTCACCTGTCAGTTTGGGTACTAATCATCAAAGAAGTTTGGATGACTGCTGTCCAGAAGAAGACAAAGGTGATGGCAGAGGGAAATCTGATACCAAGGAAGTAAGAACAGGTCTGCAAACCTCAGTGGGGAGTACTTTTTTCAGGAGGGTGTACTGAGTCCCAGTGAGTTTTCTGTTGTGGGGATGCCTAACAGTTCCTTGTGCTGTGGCTAGACCAAATACCATCTATGTATAGCTTGAGTAAAATTCTATTAATGGAGAGCAAAGAGTATGCAAACAAGCAGAATTCCAGAACAGGAAGAGGGGGAGGGTGATAGTGTCAAAATTAATGCCATCACTGTTTTGAATCCGTCTTTGAAATACTTTAGTAATAGCTGTGATAACACAGCATCTAAGCTGTGACTTGCACCTGGACAGTGGCCTAAAAAATCAGGAGAAATCGTCTACATTTGTTCCATGAAACCATGTTAGAAAGTATTTTCAGCAAGCTGTTTTTATCCAACTTTTCAAAGACAATGTTAAATTGTGAGAGACTCTATATTCTAATAATGGTCTATCAGTCAAAAAAACTGGAAATTATTTTTGAGGGTTTCATAATTTAACAACTGAACAATGTAAATACTAATAACATACTTTAAATAAAAATATACAATATTTCATTTTAGTGAAAGCACTTGTAGAAGCGCTTTGGATGGAATTCTTTTGGCTTTCTATAAATGCTAATGCATAAACTTTTCAGAGCTTCTGACTGTTTAAAAATAGAAAAATGAAGGCCAATACGTGAAGCAGAGAGTTTCAATACCTTTTTCAAGCTTAGATTTCATTACACAATTGCAGTCAAAAGAAATTCCATGCTTCCTGCTCCTGTGTTTAACATGAACGCTAGTGTACTAGTAGGTACCACTTTTTAAAGAATAGTCTGTGGTGATACCGAAGTGACAAAAAATTATTTTGTTCTCTTAATTGTTAACAGATCAAATACTATCTTTAAAAGTTTATTTCACATCTGTATTGTTGTGAAAGGCTTTTTCCTGTGTTTTTTTTTTTTTTTTCCAGGATACGTCTCTAATTCAGAATCTGGAGATGATAGCACTGAAATGCAGACTTCAAAATTCTATGAACCTTCCCAAGGAAAAATAAGTAATGAAAAGAGGGTATTACTTTTCAGCTCTATGAAGTGTATGGTGCAATAAAACTTTTCCTTTTTGTTCCTTTTCGTGCTCATGTTCCTTGAAAATGTTACTCACTGTGATATTCAAGGGGTAGTAGATGAATTATTTGTTTACAGATTGTTTTGTTAAAGAATATTTCCTTCAATGATACAGTAGTATTTGAGTTGTATGTAGATTTGGTCAATCTAATAAGGTAGAATCCAGTGGTGGTTCTATCTGGTGTAGCAGTGTTGGTCAGCTCACATAATAGTCATTTCTTTGGAGCAGAAATTAGGTAGAATTCAACTTCAAACCTTCACTAAGTGGTTTAGATCCAAATCCATCTGCAGGGTTCAGGCCAGTTGAAATAAGTGATTTTTTTTTTTTTTTTCCTCCCCATCTTCTCTCACAGGGGCTTCCCTGAAGCTTGGTTAGTTTTGTATAGCTCTCCCCTTGTTGAATCACTCATCTTTTTTATAGCACAAAGTAGACTAATGCATTACAGTAAATGCTTGGGATGAATGAGTGTGTAAAGCTTTTGACTTAACAAGATTAGAAAATATACATACAGGACTCCAACATCTGGAAGTCTATGGGTTCGGGACAGTGCTACAGATGTGTCCTCTATTCTCTGCAAGCTAAGCTCTGTCATAAAAGAGGGGAAAGCATGAGGATGCTGTAGGAAAGGGAAAGGCTAAAAGTGATCAGAACTTGAAATTTGCATATTTAGGGGGAAAAAAAGTGACAAAACAAAAATCCATTTCAGTTAAATAATGGTAGTTTCTATAATGTTTCACCATTTTTATTTTTCAAAGCAACATTTTTCCAGAACCAGTATCAGAATCTGTTTTCGTTGAGAGATAAGTTGAGATTAACACTTCGATAACATTTAGAAGAAGAGATATTACTGAATTTCTCTTAACACCAGAATTATTCACTTTAATGGATGACATTTCAATGCATGTTCTAGTAGCTGACCTGGAAGAAAAATGTTTCAGTTGTAAGCTTTTTTTTGTCTGTCATTGTTGCTGATGCTGAGGAGATATTGTCACTCTTCCATTATATTTGAACTAATTGCCCAAAATGGGTTCCTCTCCCCTCTGCCTTCCACCTCATATCCAGCTGCTATAGCTAAGAGTTTGATTCAGTACTCTCCTACAAAGTCTGTGTTTGTCCCTGCTGCATACAGATCTAGAAATTAACCTGATATACATATGCTTAAGAATAATAGAACTTTTGTCTACAGTTATCAAAATACTTATACTGTTTAAGTTGAAGTATATCAAGCTAACAATTTAAAATATAATCTACAGCAAACTCTTCCAAGTTAGAAGATTCTGAAGGGACAGAAGGAGATCTTCGTGTGCAAGCAGCTATAAGGAAAATGAATAAGCTTGACACAGTACTGGCAAAAAAACATTTTAAAGAGAAAGCAGTTAAAAAACAAGGCAAGGAAATGAGAGCAAAGCTCTGGGAAGAACTTAAGGTTGGAATTATACCGCTTTTTTTGTAAATAAGATGCATTTGGAATTATACTGCTTATTTTGTAAATAAGATGCATAAGATGCACTGGGGTGCATTAAAAAGAGCATTGCCAGCAGGGCGAGGGAGGTGATCCTCCCCCTCTACTCTGCCCTGGTCAGGCCTCAGCTGGAGTACTGTATCCAGTTCTGGGCTCCCCTGTATAAGAAAGACAGGGACCTCCTGGAAAGAGTCCAGCGGAGGGCCACAAAGATGATAAAGGGCCTGGAGCATCTCCCCTACGAGGAGAGGCTCAGTAATCTGAGTCTGTTCAGCCTTGAGAAAAGAAGGCTGAGAGGGAACCTGATCAATGTTTATAAATATCTTAGGTGCGGGAGGTGGGGGACCTCTTTTCAGTGGTCTGTGGGGACAGGACAAGGGGCAACGGCCTTAAGCTGGAGCACAGGAAGTTCCGCACCAACATGCGGAAGAACTTCTTCACGGTGCGGGTGACGGAGCACTGGAACAGGCTGCCCAGGGAGGTTGTGGAGTCTCCTTCCCTGGAGATATTCAAGACCCGCCTGGACGCCTACCTGTGCAACCTGCTGTAGGGACCCTGCTTTGGCAGGGGGGTTGGACTTGATGATCTCTCGAGGTCCCTTCCAACCCCTACAATTCTGTAATTCTGTGAAATAATGTATCTTAGATTTCTATCTTACAGAATTACCTCAATTCAGAGACACATTGCTTTATGAAATAACTAATGATCAACTGATTAAAAAAAATAAATGGATCTTAATAACTTTGAATAGCTTTTATTATATATTGACTGGGTGGGCTTTGAAACAGGGAAGTGATCCTTAAAAACTGGTAAGGCCAATAGTCTTAGTATATAGCTGTCTTGGTGTGGTTTACAAGCACTGAGTCTTACGCTTGAGCTCAGTACTTGCAGGTTATGACATAGCGTGAACTCAGAGCTAAGAGCCTTTATTCTGCTCTGGTTCTTAGGCAATCCACTTTGGTACTTTCTCTTATTAGAACAGTTAGAAATGCTTCCTGAAAAAGGCATGAGAACAACACAGCACAAATTCCTTTATTTCCATCATAACTTCTAGCAGTCAAATGTCAGTTTAAGCATTGAAACATGAAGTTTAGTATTTCCTCAGAAGTTAAAGTGTTGTATACTATTTGTGAATATATGTGTCAGTTGCTACAAAGACATGGTTGCAGTTTGTTTGAGTGCATCTCATAGTGTCAGTGCATTTGAATTGAGAGCCATGTATCCGTTATAGAAGTTCTTTGCCTTGTGGAATGTGTCAATGAAAGAGACAATATATAACAGAGGCTTTAACGTTTCACCATGCCTTTGTCACAACTTCAGGAGATGTTCATATAGCATCAAGAATAAAACAAGCAGTGAGTTAATGTTAAAACTGAATAAGGAATTTTTTGGTAGATTCTGAAATTTGTTAGTCCTGATAAGCAGACAGAATATTTTGCTTCAACTTTAAAGTATATATATACTAATATCTTTATATTTATGCTTTATTTCTTTTAAATAGTCTGTCAGTACCACGGGAAGCCACGAGGAAATAGAAAACACAAAACTCTTCTTAACTTTGATCTCATCATGGCAGGATACAGCTGGTAGGTAGAAAAGAAGTTAATACCCTGATTGAATTATTCTGTTTTGACTAATATTAGAGTTTCTTTCATTTTTATAAAATTAAAAGAAAACTTGTAGAACAAAATAATTTAAAAGTACTTCAAGGTGCTATTTGAAAAATAAAATCATTTTTGCATTCTCACAGATCTACAAGTTTTGCTGTATCATGATTTTTGTTTATAGAAACTTTGCTCATTCTTTTTCAAAGAATTTTTTTTTTCAAAGAACTGACTACTCTGAAAAGGTAGAAATCCAGGATAGGTAAAGTTTGCATTTTTCAAAAGACAGGTGATTTCAGAAATATAGCAGGTAGACTAAAGAAAATAACTTCCATCTTAAGTAGTATTTAAAACATCAAGAAAATTCTGTAACTGCATTAAAAATAGACAAATGACTAAAGATTGAGTTCTTTAACTCAAGGAAAGGTAAACTGATGGCTAATGATGGTGAGAAATGTGGGATACGATGCATAACAAAAAAGACAATGATGGAAGTTACTGTGAACGCTATGTAAAACTATAGATAGAATAGAGAAAGAAAAGTTAAATTCTATTTAGAAATGTTTTCTTTACTGAGTCAGAAGGGCATGATTCTTTTGAAGTTCTAAAGCAAATGATTTAAGTACATTCTGAATTATTGGTAGTTTTCTTCAAGAATGCTCAGTGAACATGCAAGCTCCCAGTGACCTAGAGAAATAAAAACATTGACTGTTTTAAAATGTCTTCCTTTTTCTTTATGAGCCTGGACTCTTAGTGGGGAAGACACTGGAATAAACTGTAGGCAGCCTGCTCACTATGTCTTTTCTAGGGGGTGGGAGGAGCAATACCAGACTGTTCAGATTTGTCAAAACTACTTGAGAGTTGTTTTCAAAAATTTGCTGTTTGAGTACTTCTCTTGGTGCTGGAGATACACCAATCATATGCACAATTTTTCATCCCGTACTTTGTCTGTATACCTTGGTTGAAAGAATTGAAAGGAAATAGAATAGTGGTGCATCCTATCTTTTTTCATGTTGAACAGAGATTAGAGTACTGAATGGATGTTGCTGAGCAAAAATCTGAGCTTGAGTGCTGTAAGTATGCACATAATAATGGTAGTAATATGTGATCAAAACACCTCAATAAAACGTACTACTACAAGGTAACATTTCTATGCTAACATGTGCGTTATTGAGGGAGGAAGAGTTTAGGGATGATATTTTAAAAGTCTCCAGTAGATGTCAGCATATATCAAAAAACAGTAGATGAGTAAGATTATTTTTCAACTATCTCTAATCCTTAAATGCTTCAATTCCTCTCTTATTTCAAAGGTAACTCTCTGATGTAGAAATCATGTGTGTCAGGTGCATCTAGTGTACCGTACTGGCAAAGCTCTACTTAGTTTAGATTTATATTTCTCCTCCAGCCTGATCTTTGCATTCAGTTTTCTGTAACTTGCTCATGCCTTACTTTTCAGGCCTTATTTATTTATTTAAATGCCTGACAATGACTGCCAGCCCTGATAGTTGTCCTGGTTGATACTGAAATAGAATGCAATTCATATATTTTGCTTTTAGAGCTTCAACTTGTTGAAATGCCTATATTAAATAAATTATGTAGAGAATCTATTTAATTATAGCTTTTAATATGGCTTTGAAATCAAGCACAAGTTTTGGGGTACAAAATTATTATTAACTAATGAGTCCCTGACTCTCAGGCATGGAAGCCCTTTGACATGCTCATGAACGAAATATAAATCAGGAATTAATTAATTAGCATTACATTCATCCCCTGTGCTCTATGTTACAAAATCAATGTTACTATCAATGTTGTCAATGAAGTCCATTAAACTTGATTATTCCAGGTTATTGGTCATTTTTTCCATTGTGGAAAACATATTTCTCATATGTGATGTTTACTGTTCTTTTCAATATGAGTCCTTTTCTGTAAGTGTTAAGTTTATAGACTATAGTTTAATACTTTTAACTTTTACTTTCCAGTTAGTTTATATTTGCACTATGACTTTTTTTTCCTTTAGTAACTGTAACAGCTCTTGCATGCCTAGGATGTTTGAATACTCCTAGACTATACCCTTGACCTAAGCCACTTGTCAAGTAATTCATGTAGAGACAGACACCAGCTGCAAGAATCTGGGTACTTTGTTCTCATTTAAACCTCCACATGTCTAACCACGTGGTGTCTGTGGAGGCTTTGAAATATCATGGCCCTGAGCTGTATTTTCTCCTGTGTAATTATTTGTCATATATGTGCTTATGTATTTATATTACCAAAGTGCTAAAAATACAGACATATGAAACAACATATATCTTCTGTTATATTATTATTCATGAGATTCACTACCCTTTTTTCCCTTTTTATATTTTTTGAAAAATGTGGTAGTGACATAATCTATCCAACAAAATTTTTTAACTATCATGTAGGAATTTTGACAGCATGATATGCATGTAACTAGGTCTTCTTTAAATACTTCTTAATTACATTTTACTGAAAAATTTCTTTGCAGATCCCTCCCATGTTAAAGAGGATAAAATACATACTTCAGTATTTCACACACAAATTAACCCAGAAGATTATGTTTTCCATAAACCCCAGCATAATAAGGGTAAGCTTTATTATCTGGCAAGACAGCATGTGCAATGGGTGGTTAATGAAGACTTGGCTTTTGTAGCCAAGCCAAAAAAAATCAGAAAAAGTAAGGCTGTTTAACAGAATCGCAATAATTCTTATTTTTTTAAAAAATTACCAAAAAAAAAAAGTTTTGTTTGGGATTTACTTCAGCATTTTATTCAACATGCTAAAAAGAAGTTTACTTCCAAGTTATAATTTTTTTCAATGTAAACTGATAAGCTGTATAACATTCATAGTAAAATATATTACTGTTTTTTTTCATTGAAATTTTTGAAAACTTGTCTTTGCTGTAAGTCTAAGGTACTGCAATTGTTCATTCATTAGATTATATTCAAGTAATCATCGCAAATTGGTTTTGTATACATTTTCAACTGTTCTGTGGTTTTACGGAATAAGTACTTTCTGAGAAACATAAAGCATCTATGCTGATTATTTTAGATAAGACTAGCTTTCATGCACTATTTAGAGGTATCAAATGCTGATAGTAGAGTGACCAGTACTGCAAAATAAATAGAATTGTGCTTTTGTACCTCTGTTCTTTCCCTATTTGAAATTCAAATATGTATGGTTGAGTAACTTCTCACATGCATTGTGACGTAAGGAGAACAGCTTCAGCTGCCTTTGCTGTCAGCTTTGTTCATTTCTTTGTCATCTACCGTTCTATGTAAACAAAAGGGACCTACCTTAGAGGTGACTGACTAAGATGACAAAAATTTAGTAAACAGTTGTTCCTCAAAGCTGAACTGTTGATGGCAGCAGAATCTCTTTACTTTATAGAATATGACTGCATTGAAAATTTTCTAATTCTTGTACAATACAGTTCCTTCATATCTTGATATTTAAGATCTTACCTGGGAACATTAAAGATATTTTATGCTGCCTTCAGTAAATGATCGTGCACTTGAACTATGACAGAGTTTTCTTGATTAGGTTACACACCTCAGTCCATTAGGATTTGCTTGCAATTTGAAAGTAAGTCTGATCAATGAGAATATTATTATTATTTCCTATTATTATTTGTCCATAATGTGTAAAAGAATGCATAAATTCATTTTTATATCTTTGGGAGTTTGCTTGCAGTCTACTCAGTCTGCAGAAGAATTATTTCCATGCAAAGCATAAAAGAATGAGCTGCTAGAACCTGTGTGATGACTTATATTCTATAATCTAGCTTGTTAAATTGAGATTATTTTTGTCAATGAAATAACACACTCCATTTTTTATTTCTCTAATTTCCAGAGAAGTACACCACTCAAGTAGTTTTTGAGACAAAGGATTTGATTGTATTTGCTCAGTCTTGTTATTTAATGTGATAAATATTTGGTGGTTCTAAAAGAATGGCTGTCTTAAAACTAGTACAAATCTCTGAATAAAGTAGTGTGTGCTCATAATTGTACAATGGATAGAGAAATCCACTGTTGAAAAGAAAAACCTACATGAGTTGTTGTCAGAACATTGTTCGATTTGTTATAAGTAATGTATGTGGCTGTTTGTTTAATAGCTGTACAACTGCATAGTGAGTTTTATTTTTAAACAGAATTTGTTTTATAAGCTGTGCTGTAACAATATCGAATATATCATCTGTTCTTCAGCTGTTTTATTTTAAAAAATGTGCTTGATATGACTCCAAATAGTTCTGTGGTTTCCCAAAAGTTACTGTCTGGTTTTGTACTGATGATAAAACTGAAACAATGATAGGGTTTGAAAGAATGCCATGGCTTTTAAAGTCACCATGTTTAACATTTTTGAGGTTAGAAATCCAGAAATATTTTGAGCCTTCTCAATGTTGTATGATCTCAGATAAGAAAAGCCTAAAAATGAGATTAGTCTTTGATGATTATTATCTCTTTTAGTTGTAGCTGTATGGTTTATGGAGATTATCTAAACAGCATATCAAAATTTCAGGTCTATCCACTTTACAATTTGGTTAAAAAAATTAAATGAAATCATTGTTATTACAGCTCTGATTGAATCAGAAAAGGAATGATCATAGCTTAGCAATTTTTTCCCTCCAACTTCAGATTATCCAAATGAAATAGAAACAAATGAATTCCTGAATCAACGAGAAAAAGCACAGAATAAAAGTAAAAACAATCAGCATTTCATTAAAAAGAATATGGAGGTAAGCTTTAAATGAAAAATCAATAATATTTTATTAAATGTTAATGAAGAAGTAGTATATAAGCGCTTTTGGTGACAGTTGAGTTGCTTTATCAGGAATATTAAAAATGATTATAAGTAAATGAAAATAATCTTGCTGCTAACAGTTGTTGCTTATGGGGGAATGCTACGTAAGATAGTTCTCACCTTGGATGCTTATGTTTTAGAGTAGGCCTAATACTTTTATCTGTTTGTGCCTGGGCATAGCTTGTTTTGAGGCCAATTGCTTCCTAAGAATTTCTTTAAATATATTTACTATTAAGTTACAGGAAGCTGTCCTTATGTGTAGATGAGGAACAGATATGCAGGTTATTCATGTATAGCCTGCATTGGGACTTTCATCTAACAGAAGGCTTATTTCTGTCAGAAAATGGATGCCTTGACTGTCAAACTTTTTTTCCATGAAGAGAAGCATCTGTAATGATTTTTTTTGTCACCTAGCACTACCCCCCACCTGTGTCTATGACAAAGACTGATAGAAGATAATAATTTTATTATCTGTCAGAGTGATAATGTGTATTATGACAAAAAAAAAATTTGGATGTTAGTTTCATAGAGTTGATTCTGTGTCAGTTAATGTAGTTCTAGTGGTTTTATTTATTTTTTTATTATTTGTAAATATTTCAGCTAGCAAAAGATTCAGGAAACCAGATAGCTATGCTTGAAGGAGAAAGGAAAAGGTTAAGTGAACTGTTGAAAGATACAGACGATGGAAGTGTATTACAAGATCTTGAGGTATGGGAACTGTTTTTAACTGAATCTATACTATCCTGTTGTATTTGGCTTATTTTTACAGTAAATCTAAATTTGATTTTAGTTTTAGTCTTATCATGAAATAACCAAATTCAAGACCCGTCTGGACGCCTACCTGCTCTAGGGAACCTGCTTTGGCAGGGGAATTGGGCTCGATTATCTCTGGAGGTCCCTTCCAACCCCTACAATTCTGTGATTTTGTGAACTGAGATATGAGAGATAAGCTGAACAAACTCATTTGGCTTTGCTTGCACATAGGAATTTTTATCTTCTTTGCTTACTCTTGTTGACTTCCTAATATTTGGAAGTGCTTAGGCCTGAAATAAGTAGCAGAACTTTCAGGGAAAGTTAGACATGGGTGCACGGAGTCTTAGAAGCACACTCAGAACAGAATACAGTCTATATTTTGTATATATGATTTGCATATAGGATGTCAAGTTGCTGCATCTCAGTCTGAGTGCTTAGCACTATAGTCTCTGGTAGAGGAGCCAGCAACTACTTCAAAAATAAATAAATCTTCCCAAAATTTTCTTGGAACATGAATTTCAGGATGCAGCAATTGGGGAAATATGTAACAATGAAGCATATGTGTACATTTAGAAAGATAACTGTATGGCTTCCTACTCAGTTTGTTTGAAAAGCATACAAAGAAGCCAAAAGCTTACTTAAATATTAGACATTTATGTTTTAACATAATATTGTTAAAGAGCAAGCAGTGCATGTCTGCATACTGTAGATAGGAAAAGCTGAAGTATGTGAAAAGAAATACCTTTCTCTTATAGAGAGTAAAAAAAGTGTGCAGTTGTCCTAGCCAGCTCTGCTTCAGGAAGTCTATGTCCCACAAAATGATTCTCAGTAATTTGAGCCTGTCAGATAGTCTTTTGATCGCCTATTTACTAGTCTTTATCCCTCACTCCTTGGATGTAAACGTCCCAGTGATAGACTTGTTGGGGATTTTCTTACGTTACAGAAGTAATCGTGAGGCTGCCAGGATAGGAAGATATATTTTATTTGAAAAATGAATCATGCTATAAACTTAGTGTTTTTCAAATATATATGATATTAAACATGCTAAAGATTAGTATTTTCATAGTATGATCATCCTTAATGATGTAATTTGATGTAATACTTGAAGAAAACTGCAGCTTTATAAATAAGAAGAAATGCTGGGAAAATGCTTACTTTGTTTAAAGAAATTGTGACCTTTTAGATTTGTTTTACATTAAAATGTACATTACGTTAAGTCTATAGTAATGTTATGAATTTTGCCATAGTATGTCTGTATACACTGAATCACTGCACCTGTGAAGAAAGATGTGAACTTTGTGTAGAATGCACAAAATATGATCTAGGTCCAGTTTCTGTTTAGTTTATATAGCTAAAAATGATCCGGAGCCTTTTTCCATAGGATAACTAACAACTCATGTGTGAAACCAAGAAATAGATGCAGATGCAGTTTATCTTTTTTACTTCCTTAATTCTGTCTTTTTGTATTTTACTCTGAATTGTTTTCTAATAAGGTCATGAGACATCTGAGAGGTGCTGTTCTTCATTACTCTTTTCCCAAATGTGGCTAAAATCCATCTTTAGAAAATATTGTTTCAGGATATGGAGTAAGGAAGCGAGCTTAGGATTTTCTTCATATGAATCCAAACTGGTTACAGAAACAGAGCACTAGGCCTTCCATGGTTTGTGGCATTAAATGAATCTGTAATTTACTTCTTCAGTGTTACTTCCTGGTTGACACTCATTTGGTTCCTGGCCCATGACATATCCCTTCAATTCAGGGAATCAAATAAATACATAGTATGTTTTAGCATTTCTGGGGCTTTGTGGAGCAAATGTGAGCTGAGGAGCCCATATCAGGGGCAGGAAAATCTGATGGACAAATAAGTAAGATAATACAAATGTCTAGTATTTTAACAGTAACTGTTCTTTCACGGATTGTAAACTAAAGTAGAAACACAGAGAACTTAACATTTGCTGATCATTTGTATGCAAAAGTGTAAAATTATCAGCCAAATTCAGTGCTTGTATTCATGAGAAGGGAAACTTTGACTTGCATAAATTTTACCAGTCTTCCTGTTGCTTTCCCCTTTGTTCCAACACTTCACATAGAAAACATACGTACTTCTTTTTGGACATGAACAGAGTGCTTGCAGAACTGACATAATTATCTGTGTAAAATACTCGTCAGTTAATGACATTGCACAGCTATGTTTGACTTTGCTGGTACAGTTTAGCATTTTCTAAAAAAAAAGGCAACAGAAAAGGATCCTTGATCTAATATTGAACTACTCGTAACAAAAGTCAATTTTTATTTTTCTTTTAGTTTGTTGCACATTAGAAGAACATAGTTCAAGCTCACTGGATCATTATTTAATTAATCTGTACATTCAGGAAGAGATCCGAAGTCTATTAAATATGCTTGGAACAGGTTTGGCATTGTAATCCCATGTAAGGGTCAAAATCTTTAGCTGAAACAGTACTTCATCCAGCCTTTGAGTAGGAAGAAACTGTTGGGAGAGGGTGGGTTTTTGATTTGTTTTTGTTTTGCTTATTTTTCTCCTTTTGTTGGAAAGCTTGGTGTTTAACATTACCATCCCTACTGTTCTTGGAAAGAGACTGTCTTTCATTTGATAAATGTTGGCGTTTAAAGAAGTGAAGATCTTACAAATAGGTTCCTGCTAGTAAACATTAGAGCCTTCCAACTTAAGGAATAGTGGTTTTTTTTGTTTGTTTGTTTTAAGAATTTATTATTGTACTGTTTGCAGAAATTTTCTCACAATTGGTAGTTACTGAGTTTTCTTTTTTTAAAGATTGTGACTTCAAAATTTACAGGTATTTGTTCCAAACAGCTAATGCTAATTCTGACTGGCAATGTGTGCCCTTTTTTGTGCACCAATTCTTAAAGCACCATGATCTGGGACGTGTCACTATTCTTTGGACATGGATCTATAGAGTTTGTACTTTCTAGTGCCTGATACAGTGGGTGGCAACCCTGCCCACGGCAGAGGGTTGGCACTAGATGGTCTTTGAGGTCCCTTCCAGCCCAAGCCATTCTATGATTCTGTGATTTTATCACAGATCACTGTG
This sequence comes from Penelope pileata, assembly GCA_013396635.1. Lineage (NCBI taxonomy): Eukaryota > Metazoa > Chordata > Aves > Galliformes > Cracidae > Penelope > Penelope pileata. The sequence continues at coordinate 4,081,107 of WBMW01005934.1, forward strand.
GAAGACATGTTCCTATATGTTCTTGATACAACAGCCAGGAGCAGAAATGGTTATTTGTGGGTTAGTCTAGTCACCACTAGATCATCTCTTTAAGGATAATAGCTCCTAAATTTGCTGCCAAAATAGAATAAAAGAAAGAATAATACTTTGCTACTTGAAATTTGTTTAGTTTAGAGAAGGATTCTTCCTCTGCCACAGTTTAATTATTTTATTGGTGAGCCATTTGTCGCAGCTGCTTTATAACAAAGATCACAAGAAACTTATCAGTTAATGAGTAATTTAGACTGCTCCAAGCTGGCCCAGGTAGTTGTTCAACTGATGGCTGTTTTCATCTTACTTCATTCTGACTTATAAAGTGCTGGTCCAACTGCATTGGCTAAAGCAATGTTTAAGAGATTGTCAGTCAAGGCAGAGCTGGGCATGCTGTATTAATTCTTCTGTATAGTGTAACTTGGATTAGATAACTTCATCTGACCAGTATTATTAAATATTATTCAAATATTACTTCTCACTTAAATAAATAATGTTTTATGGCTATTTGAAATGTTTTAGAAGAGCATATTCAGACTAATGTAATTGTTAAAGCTGCAGGGGTGTAATTTGTTTCAGATGTTACATAGTAGTAAGCACTGACTGCTGGTACAGAAACATTATTCTTAGTTAACACATTGGAAACAGTGACAGGATAGAAGCCTATTTTCCAAGACAAATGTTAAATCACTGACCATCTTGAAAATACAAAAGGGAATGTGTGAGCCCATTTAACTCTGGAGTAAAGTGGCTACAAGGTACAGGCAGCAAGGGTAAGGGTCATGAGAGCACGGGCAATAGAGATTGAATAGTAGCTAGTGAAGTGCACCTGGGCTCATCTGGCTCCTGCAGTCGTCTGTGTGTTCACACTAGTTAGGGAGTGGTTAACATGACACAAGTTAAGCACCCCCATTGGATACTCATGTTTGATTTTGTTTCACAAAAACAAAGCAGAGGTAATTTATGACAGGTGTTTGAGGTGTGCTTTCTTTTTCTTTTTGCAGCTAGTATGCTTTAGGGCAATGAGAATGGCCAGGGATGACCTCACAGCAGTGGTATTGTAATTAAGAGCTGATATTTCCTCCTCATGCGGATGTGGCTGCTTGAGCAGACAGAGGACTAATCTGGAAGCTGTAAAGGAAGAGTGGATGTGAATCCTTTGCAAGACAGATGTTGAAGTCTTGGGGCAAGATGATGATCCTCTTCGGTCAGGATAAAGACAGGAAACCATATGCTCTCTTCCTCCTCCATCTACTTACCCTGTCTTTGTAAGGCCCTACCTGATGTTTCTTTGGAATCAGGACAGAGATGTTATTTGCTGGTGTCATTCCCAGTGAATAGAGGTTGTTCAGACCCACTTCCCTGAGTGTGAGACAAGAGTGCCAGCTTGGATAACCTTTATCTGTTTGTTAATTTGTTTGCTTATCTGTTTGGGTTAAGTGGGACAAACTCACTCCTGCTATGTTGCTGTCTGTACTGGGAGCGTATATTAGTTAGTCAGGTGTTACTGCTATCAAGGTGGAGAAGTGATGTAAATCACTATCAGGAAGAGAACTCTGTTCTTTCTGCCTCTCCTGGTGTTTCTGTGATAACATGCTGGGGCTCCAGAACGGTGGCAGCCACTGATTCCAGAGCAGTTCCTATAGGAACTCAGGTTTTTCTATGGATGTCTTGTTTTGGTCTTTGGGGATGTATTCATGTCAGTGGCATCAAAAAATGATGCTTGCTGGACAGCACTAGAGTGCAAGATCTATGTGCGAATTAGACTGTGGTCAACTCTTATTTCTTAAAGAGGGAGCTGGGACTGCTCTGCAAATACAAAATCTGCTACAACCGGGGAGTCTACATCCATGGAAGGAAGTTATGATAGGTATGGCATGGCATGAAACTGCTTTGAAGGTTTAACTGGCTTGGCTAAGATGCTATACAGTGAGGTGTCTTGTTAAGGTAAAAGGGTTAGCTATCCGAAGTGCTGCTGTTGTGTGTAAAGAGAACTTGATTGAAGAAGTTGTATAACCTTCAAAGAATGGGTGGGGAACCTGGGGAGTTGTCTGATTGCTCTTTGACCAGCTGGTGTGGAGGCAATGCATTTGCCTTTAAGCACTTTTATTTTGGGGCTTCTACGTAGCTAGCCAGTGAGGATGCAGGTATTGGACTTGTTCCTACAAAAGTAAAATAACTGCAGAAATCGGCTTAGGTTAACACAGGCCCTTTTTTTTTTTATTGCTATTTCATTTTAACAATGCATTGTAGATGTGTGTGCTTTTTAAAAACAAATTGTAATAGATACATATTTTTAAGTCCAATAAGTTGCTGATTATCTATATTTAAAAATAAAAATGTACTCCTCTAATTGTTTGTTGAATCTCTTTCTGCTTTTAGATGTGCATGATACATGAACACTGGCAGAGTTCAGCTATTTAGTGAGATAAAAGAGAACTTGCATGTTGTTCTTAAGTACAGCTTATTTGAAAATTAAATACACTTGTGTAACTGCTTTTAAAGTCTGTTTCCTTTGGGAATGAGGATTAAATATTTTCTGTATCTTTTAACAGGAGGATCTATCTGGCTGGCTAGCACCGGGAGAAGGGTACACACCTGAACCAATGGAATTTCATCACTTAAATGAAATAGACATTAAGCTTCAAATACTATTATCTAATGGGGATTTTTCTGCAGTTTCCAGCTCTTGCTCAAAACCTCCAAGGCAGATTTATCAGGTATATTACAGAACAGAGCTTTCAACTAGGAATTTCATATACAAAAATTGGTATTTCAGATGTTCTTAACTGCAAGGGCCTCAGTGGTTTGGTCAGCATCATAACACATTCTCCATGGTAATTTGTCTTTGGGAATTAGAATTCAGTTTCTTATTATCTCTGGATTCCAGAAGTGATCTGAAAGATAAAAAATAATTATCAATAAACAACATTAATGGCTGAAGAAAATTGATTGAAATTGTATATGTCCTGTTTTTAAGCGTCTTTGTCTTTTTCTCTTGCCAGCAGTAATAAGAGGTTTTGGAGTCTCAACGTTGAGAAGTGTTTGAGTTTTGTAAATAGATGACCAATTTTTGCAATGTCCTAGGAATGTTGTCTATGGTATGATGGGGGGAAAAGCTACATAAAATACTATAATTCCTGTTTTGCACTTACTTGCACAAAACTTGTTTACTTCAGTAATATTTACAGTTCACAGTCCAAACAAAGGCTCTGTAAGATTGTACATTGGCAAAATCCTGTTTTCAGTTACCAGTGGATGAGGAGCCATCTCTTTGAACAGCTAAAATAACTGCAGAGTCTTGTTTGTTTGTTGTTGCTTTGTGCAGCATTTTAAAAAATTTAACAGCATTTTAATGCCACTTTTATATTGACTTATTTACGGACATGAAGTTTTATTTTACCTGAAGTAGTATTTTATGTTGCTTTAAGTTCCAGAAGAGTTGCAATTTGCAGTGGGTCATTAGTCACCTGACATTTAATGTATGAGTGTCTTAGTCCAGTCATTTCAATGGCGTGGGTACCAACTAAAGCTGTTCTGGTTTCAGCAGGCAGGCCTGGAAACCCCACACAGCCTTTCGCTCACCCCCACCCCCCTCCTCCCAGGTGGGATGGGGGAGAGAATCAAGAAATAAGGTAGAACTCAGGGGTTGAGATAAAAACTATTTACTAACAGAAAGAGGAAAATAGAGTAGAATAACAGTAATGATAGTTATATACAAAACAAGTGATGTACAAAGCAATCGCTCACCGACCGTGACCGATGCTCAGCCAATCCCCAAGCAAACGGGCCCTCCCAGCTCACTTCCCTTCCTTATATTACATGATGTCATATGGTATGGAATATCCTTTTGGTCAGTTTGGGTCAGCTGCCCCATTCTTGTCCCCTCCTAGCTCCCTGCAGCCCCCCCAGCCTCTTCACTCTCCTGGCAGAGACATACAAATGTCCTTGGTTCTGTTCAGCGCTGCCAGGTGTTATCAGCCATGTTTTCTTTCTAGAACCAAAACACAGCTTTGTAGCAGACACTGAGAGAAAGTTTCAGTTAGAAACTAAGACAATGAGACAGCGACTCCCCCTAGTGGTTAATCACTTACACAAGTTCAGTTGTTACCCAGGTTGTTACTTCAGGTGCAGGAGTCTGAACTTGATCATGATTGCTGCATCTTGTGCTCACTGTTATGAGACACCAGCTTGAAGGCAGTAATGCTGCCTGTGATAAAGAGCACTCTGTCTGGGAACACTCTGTGTGAGTGATTGTTGTTGCATGTTTTTCAGATAAAAGCTCTGAAGTATTTGAACAGAAATTTGCATGTATGTATATGCCTATAGAAAAGAGTAATACAGCATCTTTTTAAATGGTATCAGACTTAACAACCAAAGAAAAGATAGTTTACTTCTTAAATTACTCATATTTGTTAAAAAGCAGTTGCCCTTCAACTTTGTTTTGCAAAAGGTTTTTAGGCGCTGTAGTACTGGGAAACAATTTTGTTTGTCTTTTTTTTCGTTCCGATAAACCACAACATGTCATTTTAATGAAAGTTACCAAAGAACAGAACTATTTATAGATGGCTTTATAAATTTAGAGAAATAGTTAAACAGAAAAAACATAAGTTGAAGTGGGTAGGAGGCTTTAGCTATTTGAAATTGGATTTAGAAGGATGCTAATTGTATAAATCCAAAACTACTTAAAAAAGAAAAAAGGGCAAACCATCTGCAGCTGTCTAATTCCACAAGTGTCTTGATTTCTTGGTGCCTTTTCAGCTGATACCAAAACTCCCTAGGCACCCGCCTTACTGCTTCTCTTCACCTACAGAACTGTTGCTCTCTGGGGAGGTCTGACTGTCTGGTGGGTGCTGTGGTTTCATTGTGATCCAGACATTAGGAAAGTCAGTGCTGAGTTCATGCATGTAATTTCATAGGTACAGTCAGATTGTATCTGGCGCTGTGACATGACTGTACTTGTTTATATTCACATGCAATTTCAGCTGCTAACATTTTTGATGGTAAGTGGAGGAGAAAATAGCTGTGTCAACTTTCAGAAACTTGACTGCTTACTGTGGAAGCTTTATACTGGATCTAGCTTTTAGTTCTATGTTCCTGGCTGTGGTTATGTGTACCTTGATACTATCACTTTAGTACATAGGTAGAACAATAACAGCAGGTCCAGTTCTGGATATGCTTATGTGAATTCATTCTCAACACTTTATATATAAATCCCCTAAACAGTTGCTTTTTCAAAAACAGGAAGTAACATGCATCAGTAACTGAAAAATTAGTGACTATTTTGAGTCTCAAGAGCTTCCTATCAAAAGGTATATTTTTTACATGTCCTAAACTTGTTACTGCTCCTGGTCTTTCTAAAACAGCCTTGATTATTGTTATCCCCTGATATTTTTATAAACTTGAAATCTTCATCTTTTTTTTTTTTTTAAAACAACTTTTTAATCTTAAAGCATCAGTTCTGATATCTAAAAATAGATGGGCCATAGAGGAATACCAGAATTCCTTGTACCAAATGTCTTTTGGAGGCTGATGAAAGACAAACCGATCCATGATGTTGAATTGCACCATAGAATGTGTTGAATTGGTAAGGAATTGAGCTAAAACCAAAAGTTCAGGGAATTATGCTGGTTTCATGTGATATAATGGTGAGTCCCATATGAGGCTCTGTTTATGTCGTTTGTACTGGGTTAAGCTCTCTGTACAACAGAAAGAGGAAGACTTTTAAATTCCTGCAAAAATGAAACAGAAAAATAATCTTAGGTTGCACTGTGCTTGCCAAGAACTTCATGGAAGAGCAAGCCAGGTGAAATTGCTATCATATTCTAAAAAAAAAGTATAGATTGAGAAAAAAATCTGTTTTCTACATTCATGTTGTTGCAGTCCTGCTTTCTTCTGTGCCAGTTCTAAATTTTACTTTTTTTCCCATGTCAATGATATTGTTAACTTTTCTCTTGAGCATGGCATTTTTGTGCTATCTTGCAGCCATCTAGGCAGTTAAATTGTCTTTTGTATATGTTCTCTTAAAGATGGAGTGCACTTCTCTTTAGTTTCTCTACTGTCTTTTTTTTTTTGTTTTGCACTTCCAGTCCTGCTGAAAACTTATTTTGAACATGTCAGGAGTTGTTACAGGACATAAGTGATTTGGAAAGTTGAGAAGAGACTGATTTCAGTGACATCACTCTTGCTTCTAAAAGTCTATGCTGAAATTCTTTCTGGTATCTGTGAGATGGGGTTTTCATCTGCTGTGGTTGAATAGAGTATAATGCATTAGTAATGGGGAACATTAGAAAAAATCGTTAATGTCTAAACATCTGCTTGGATTTTTGTTTAGAATTGTAGAAGTAATTGGAATTAAATTAACTTAGAGTTGCATATCATGAAGAAGCATATTCTTCCAAAAATTTAATTAGATATAACTTTCAAAGAGCAAACAATCATCATTGGCTCAATGGGAGAGAAGTTTCCTGCAGCTTATAGATACATTGGCAGGATATAGGAACTATGCTCCAACTCTGAAATCTCTAACAACTGGAATTAATTAGCGTACAGTACCATAGCTGAGCTGTTAGAGAGGAGCACACAGATTCATCTTTTTGTGCAATCAGTCCAGCTGGATTCAGAATGCTTTTCCATGACTAATGTTCTCTTCTACATGGAAATGTTTCTCATCAGAACTTAATTTCTCCATGAAACATTTCTTTGTTTTGGTGCCAACTTAATTAAATATTTTTAAAATGCTTTTGTATTAGCATTTTTTGGAAGAACAATTTAAATTGAATATAATCCTTGAAGAGACAGAAAAATGGTAGTATGAAGAATGTGAAGTGTGAGACTGAGCAGGAGGAATACCTTTACCAACTTGAACTGTCTTCTAATAAATATTCACAGTTAACGGTTTTATACCGCACTCTAATAAGAATTGGTTGGGTATTATGACAGAGATCAATGCTGAAGAAAAGTTTGTGGAGAGTAAGGTCATTGTGCTTAGTTAGGAACTGCTTTGAATAGAACAACATTGCCTTACTAATGTTCTCATTTTACACTTCTCTCCAATGTCACCTTTTAAAATAATGCGGATATTGCAGCAATAATATTTTCAGACATGGTGTTTGCAATTTGAGCTCCCTTCTTGACTGAAGGCTGAGTGCGTATATAAATCTCAACCAGAAGTCTTTTCATACAAACCCCAAAATAAAATACTGGAAAGTGCAATGCTGTATGTGGTGACTTCTCAGTACCACTAATTTCATATTCTTAGATATATTCATAACGCTGCTTTTTAAACCACACTATAACTGCAACTCTAATCCGTACCAACCACTAACTGCCCAGATGGCAATGTCTCTATTGTTTCACAGGTAAAAGATTGGATTTAGAAATGTAATTGCAGAAATAACTTTTATTTTTAAGCAAAAGTGAAATATGTTACTTCCAGTATTTCACCCTCACTAGTTTCAGGAAAGATTTCACTTTTATTCTTCCAGGGATTTTAATACAGCCATGCAAAAGCTATCCATCTTACTAGAGGGAGATTGAATGCCTATACTTTGTACTCCTTTGCTGACTCCATTTTTATGTTGCAGATATAAAGATCCTATCCTTGTTTCATATATTAGTTAACACAAGTTTAAATACATTCTCTGCTTTTTTCTACTTTCCATCATGCAGTTTTCTTGCTATTGGGCATCATATTTAATTAATAAAATCTCTCTGTGTTTAGAAGCCAAGCTTTAGATACTCAGTATTAACAATTTTGGCTTTAAGTAGTCCACAGTAAACTTGAGCCCAGTTTGGAGAAATTCTAGCCATTAACAGATGCTGCTGCTTATTATCTATATCTGTTAGAGAAAAAAATCACTGGATTTGTGGGACAGCCAACTATTGCTGTTTGCAAACATATATATTTGAACATTATACTGTGTTAAGTTTATTTTCAGGCATACAGTAGTTTAAATGTGAGAGCTCATAGGTTTTTCTATGTTCAGAAAAAAATCTTTTCAGATGCTTGCAGTTTTTTTTATGCATTGTAGTTGAGAAACTGTAAAGGTTATTTTCCTTTCCAATTAGACATGCTGTCTGAATTGTTTTCCGTGTGTGTGTTTATTAAGATTACTTCAGCTACTTCTGGAAAAAAAATAAAAAAAAAAAAGAAAAGAATATGTTTTTCTTAAATGGTTGCTCTTATTCCTTTGGGTTGAATTGTCTAACAGTTTTTTGTCTTTTTCTTATCGTTATTCAAATTACTTGGATGCTTATATAGGATCCTTGGCTTGAAACAGAAAGCCCTGCTTTTTTTGAACTACAGTATAACTTTGTCATTGTTTTTTGCCAATATTCATCATTCTCAGGGGTCTAAATTGCATTCTGTTCTTGCATGTAATAATACGATATTGAACCTTGAATGTATTCAGTGCTGATATGGATTTCAGAATCTGATCCAAAGCTATGGTAGGATATGAGAATGTGTAACCCAACTCTTTAATGACAGTTGTACATCCAACTGGCACTTGAACTCAGAGAGAGGATATTTTTTTCATTTACAGCAATTTCAAATAAAGCTTACAGTCATTTCAGTTTTGATTCTTTCATTCTCATCTAAGAGTTGTCAGCAATGGCCTAATTCTGGTCCCAGTGTCATTGACAGGAGTAACCTTTTGAACCTCTCATTTGCTGTCCCTGGTTCTCAATACATTTTATAGTTATGACAGAATTTACGCATCAATAAAATTCCTCTTAGAACATGAAGAGTAAGACTTATTTGGCCAAAGTAAGTCCAGCCTGATGTTTGGCTGCTGTATTTGAAAATATGCATAATAATGCATAATAAAAATGATGCATTTGCCAAATTTGAAAATGACACGTCATTCTAAAAGTGTCCATGTTTTTCTGATGGAAATAGAAGGAATATTCTTCTGTCTTTGAAACAGTAAAAAGTCATGTGTTTAATTTCTGCCTGTTGTTCCTTTTATCAGGAGTCTCTGTTTTATGCAAACAGAAGCCTAGAAGCAGTTCCAGGTGAAAAGGTTCTACGAGACAATAAGGAGCATCGTGATCAGCAAAACCGTCTGAAAGAAATAGATCATAAGCTGAAATCCCTAAAAGGAAATTTTGTAAGTCGTCTTTTTTATTCATCTTTTTTATTTCTTCAGTTTGAAAATTTTTGGAGTGTATTGTTCCTTACACTTTTACAACAAAATCCAATTCTGCAACCCTTTGTAAATTCCTGAAGGAGTTCCTGAAGAAATATAGATGCAAAAATTAAACTTCCTTAGTCTGGGAGTCATTTTTCATTAGTAATGCATGTTTCCAACTAATAGTGTATTTCAAAGTGGGGGAAAAAAAATTACTCTGCCCTCTTCCCTGAAGGGGAAGATACCATTTATAAAAAATCATGTACAAATACATCTGTAAAGTTTGTATAATTTGGTGTTATTTGGAGGATCAGGTCTGATGGGAATGTTGTCTGCACTAAGTCGTGTGATTTAGCTCTTCTGAATTTGTTTGTATATTTCTGTGCTTTATTTTCATTTATTGCATGAACTTCTTAGAGGCAAGAGCCATTAAAATACAAGCATGCAAGTAAAATGGTAGTAAAGAAATCGTTACTGGTTTAGAACAAGTACGTCACATTCATCCCTATTACTACTTTGCGTAGAGTGGGTAGGGAAAAGGTAACTTAAAATTCAAGAGGATCCTATTATTAACCTAGTATGCCAAAATTATATTTATTCCTAAGTCACAGAGCCAGAATTGACAAGTCCAAACTTGCAGAACTGTATGCCTCTCTCAAGTAGTATGTTATGATTCTTTTATTTTCAATGAGTATAATTCATTACGTTACTCAAGTTACAATCAGGTAATATAACTGAAAAATCTAGTTACAGGGGAACCTCAAGAACTTCAAGAATTTTTTTTAGTCCTTTTTAACGTACACTTTGGAAACATGCTGTTTGATCTATGCTGTTTAATCTTAAAGTATAAAGCAATTGATACAGAAAATAACTAGAGAGAAAAAATATTCAAAAGCAGATGAATTAAAAAGTGCTGAGATAATACAGTTGTTGTTTGGTCTGAAAACAGGCATTAGCACTTACATGTTGGATCCCTTGTAGATCTTTTTAAGAGCAGAAAAGGAAAGTATATACACCTTTGTACAGAACTTTGAAGGCTTGCCTTGCTCACAAGAAGTCTGTAATGAAACTAGTGAAAGCTCCAAAGAACATTACTGCATTACTAAGCTGCCCCTGGCAGTCAAAAACTGGGTATATATGCATGTTTTTAATATTTGAACATCTTTGTTTAGTGTTATGTTTCTGCTTTGAGATGGAGAGGCCTTTTTTCCCCTCTCCTTAGGAAGTGCTATATGGGGAAGGCAAGCAAGTACAACGGTGTATGAGAAACTGAAATGAGATGAAAGCTAGCACGGTAACCTGACAAAGCAGAATTTTTTAGTAGAAACCCTGAACATTTTGTTACGTTAGCAAGAGGTATCAGTATGGATAAATTGAGGTGAAAGAGCAGTGCACATGAAAAAGGTGGTAGCTGGGCATGGTGAGCATGAATTTACCACGGGTAAGTAATGCTTCACCAAACCAATTGCTTACTATAATGCAATGATTAGATCTACTTGATAAGCCAGAGGGCAAAGGTGCCACTAACCCGGACTTAGACTGTAGGAGATGGCTGACATGAGTCTTAAGAAATTCAAGGACAAATGCAGAGATCTGCACTGTAGAGAAATAACTCCCTCCAACAGCATGAACTGGAGCCTGAATGGCCAGGGAACAGCCTGGTGAAAAGGACCCGGCATCACCGTGGACTACATGTAAGCCAGCAGCATGCTCTGCAGGAATGAAGGGTAGCAGCCTGCTTGGCTGTGTCAGCATGAACATAGTAGTTGTGGTTTGACCCAGCAGATAGCTAAGTCCCACACAGTTGTTCACTCACCCTCCCTCCTCCCAAGTGGGATGGGGAAGAGAATTAAGGAATAAATACGATAGAACTCGTGGGCTGAGATAAAAGCTATTTACTAAGACAGCAGAGAGAATAAAAGAAATACCAGTACATATATGTAAGAAACAATAGATGATACACAAAGCAAGGGACCAACAACCAATACCCAACCAGCCAGCAGCACCACCCACTCTGAGCAAGAGCCTCCCCTTCCGTAGAAATTGCATGATGTGATATGGGATGGAATAGCTCTTTGGTCATTTTGGGTCAGCTGCCCTGGTCCTGTCCCCTCCCAGTTCCCAGCTCCTTATGCCTCTTAACTGCTTCACTGAGGAACAACATAGGTCCTTGGCTCTGTTCAACACTGCCAGGTGTTATCGGTTTTGTTTTTCTTCTGAGACCAAAACATAGCTTCATACCAGACACTATGAGAAGTAACTTCTGTTAGAAACTAAGACAATAGTCAAAAGATTAAGGGAAATAGTTACTCATTACTCTTAAGACTTTGTCTGGAGTATTGCATCCAGGACAGAGCTGTAGTAGCTTTACTGATTTACATGGTGGGAGATCAAGAGAACATTGTTCGTAAATTGAAATGGGGAGTTTTCAATTGGATTAAAAAAAAAAAAAAGTAATTCAGAATGGGAAGCAGGTTGCATGGAGAGACTGTGGCAGCTTTCCTTAGAAATTTTGCAGACCTGTATGGACAAAGCCATAAACTATTTGGACTGGTCTCATAGCTGATCTTGCTTTGAGCAAGATTGGACTAGAGATCTCCTGACACTCTCCTTAACCTGATGACTTTTTGGTTCTACAAGAGAAAGGATCAAGAATTTCTATACGTTTAACAGGTGGTGATTTTTATTATCACTGCATCAGAAGGAAAAAAAAAGTAATTTTTAATGGCTGTGTATTGTATAGATCAATTTCTTGTATATAGACCAAAAATCTATGTAGTCCACCTTTGGCTTGTGGAGGTCCTTATTTGGTAGTGAGCTTGCTTTCAGCATTAATCAGAGTTAGGATAAATATTATTCCCATTGTCTTTTATTGCCCTCAGAAAGCGATCACCAGTGCAGATCAAAAGCTTTGTGTTTCAGATGGCAGCATGACTGCGGTGATATAATCTCAGTTACTGGTAGCTGCAAAAACTGCTGCTGCTGTTTATGTATTCAGTGTTTATGTTGACTGTGCTGGAGCTGCACGGCTGATATGATTAGACATCTAGCAGGTGTAAGACTGACATGGACACAACTGTGTGCAGTCTGATCTTTGCATTGAAGGAAAAAAGTGGCCAATTAACATGCATTCTTACTGGCATCAGTTCATTTTATATACTTACAGAGTGTGGGAACAAGTCATCAGACAAGGAAACGGTGATTGGTTTAGAGAGTGTTCACTTGCATGTGTGTAACTATTTTAAGTCAACAGATTTAGCTCTTATCTGCTCAAAATACTGAAACAATAGTAGAACTTCCTTTTAATACGCTGCTCTACTATGCTACAGTTAGTTACTTGTTTCCCATTTTTTAAACCAGAGGAATTCTGTGGAACTTCATTATATCAAGTAGGTTAATGAATAAGCAGATAAAATAAGTCTGTGTATTGTTATCTTTTCCTGGCCATTGAACTTTATATCACTTTTTGTCACTACTGACCTTGTTAATGAGCCAAACACAATCTGAGGAAGTGCGTCTGGGAATTGTGCTAGTCTACAACAGGCTTGGGAAATGGAGTGGGCTGCTGACTCATTCAAATGTTTTGAACATAATTGGGTCTGTTCCAAGACCTGATCAGGTTATAACAGTGTTTTTTGGTATGTCTGCATGCAAACTTTTGCAACATAGCAGACATTTTTCCTTGACTAGACTGTGTGTATTTAGAAGTCTAAATTGATTGACTGTAATGCTTCTTTACAGTGTTAACAAAAAGAGAATATGTTGTCTGCACCAATGTGTAAGTCATGGCCAGGCTAGCTTTGCTGCATGCTATGCAGCACCTGGTAATGCTTCTTCAGGTGGAGATAATGTGTCTTTGTATAAGTTATTGCTCTGTAGCATTACTGTGATGTCATAGCATAGGAATATGACAAGTGTGTATTAGGTCTTCTGTGAGATTGGTTGCCAGAGTAAATAAAGAAGCATTCAACTATGAATGAAAGTAGGTTTTTCCTTCTAGCGTTGAAATATTATAGAAAACATACACTTTTTGAGTGAATGAAGAACAGCTTGCAAAGATGCTACTTTTCTAGTTTTGCTTCCTTGCTACCAACTGGTCTTGTTTCTGGAAAATGCAGTTATTATGGGAAAGATTGGATGAAACAGAATGATGATGATGCTACGTGCTTCCGATGTGAGATGCTGGCATATTTCCAAAACAATTTCATTATTTCAGGAAATACCATTTGCAGTTCAATAGGTGGCACTCTTCACTGTATGTCAGTGGAGGAATGCCTGGGCATGGTTTTCAGGAATGTTATACTGGTGAAAATGTCATTTTTGTCATGTAAAATACAGGTTGTGAGAGATCTCCTCTCACTCTTGGCAAGAGACCAGCTATGCAGCTTCTAATGTTCTGCTAATTTTCTAGCTCAGCTATTTAAATTGTCTGTTTAAAATTTGCGTTGCATTTGAAGTTCTTTAGTCTTTCCTAAACCACTGTGATTCACTTTGTAAAAATGAAATAAATGCTCTGAGTGGAGGAGGTGATATGTCAGAAGTTAGGAATGTTATTTCTGAATGTATGGTTGTATTAGGCTTTATAGTTTTAAAATACAGGATTTTACAAATTTACTATCTGAGATGAGTTTTAAAAACTTATTTTAAAAAAACAAATCTTGAGTAATTCATTTTTGTTTGTTTGTGTTTTGTTTTGGTGGATAGATTAAATGGCAGAGTTTCATTGTATGTGTTAGGAAGTAGCTCACATAATTTGGAGGGTTTGAGGGGAAGAATGCTGCGTTCCTTCCACTACTGCAGTATGAAGGAATTGGATTCATACAACTGTAGATTTACTCCGACCCTCTCTTCATGGAGGAGGAATATATTCATAATATTTCTGGAGCAGGCTATTTAGTAGGCGCTGGCTTCTGAAATTACAACATTTATGGATCCCTTCACTATACCTTATCTCTTGAATGCTGTTAGACTTCATGGTTACAGCAGAGACAGAGTCCACAAAGCAAGGCTGGAAGATAAAACTTTAATGTACTTCACCATCAGTAAAAAAAGAAAACAAAAAGCCAGAAAATCTGCTGAAGTATTATACTTGAAGTAAAGAAACTATGGGCTTTGCAGTCAGAGTTTCTCCTTTACTTTGAAAAAATTGTCCCCAGTGAATTAATATACCAAAGAATGAATTGTATGCACTGTTGAAATACATTGTGAAATTTCAGTCCGACTGAAATGTATCTATACTGTGGTTTCTGGGCCCTTGGTGAGTTTCTCTTTATGTTTTAGTTTGACCTTAGTTCACTTATTCTCCATTTGAAACCATGGCTGACTCTCTCCACATTCTTTCATTTTTCAGTTTCCTGGAAACCATTGAGCTTATCTTTGTTTGGTGAATTGCATTGTTAACTGCTGCTTCAAAAAAATGCTCAGCTGCCAAATGCGTGTTGCTGAGCATTAATGAAAAGAATTTTATATAGAATAATAAATGTACTTATTTTTTAGCTAGGACGTCTGCTAGTTGGCCATTTGTGATAATTTAGTAGCGAGTGTGATGTGCTGAATTTCTTCATGGCAGATAGTAGGTTTAAATGCATGTCCAAGCAGGCTGTTAAGATAATTTCACCTTTGCTGGGCATAAGATGTTAATTCAAATGTCTTACCTTGGAGACTCATTCCTTGCTGCCAAACATTAGCCACAGACACTTGTTTCAGTGTCTTTGTTAAAGATATAAATTCAGATTTATCTCAAATACATTATTCATATATATACATACATGTAACTGTGCGCAAACGTTAATTCCCCCTTAGCATGACTGAGAAACTGGTACCTACTTAAAAAAAAAAAAAAAAAAAGTTGCTTACTTCCAGTAAATCCTTTTAAGCCACATGTTAGTTTGATTAATCTAAGTGTAGTATCATCAAGTGTCTGTGCATCTTTAGCAATTATTTTTTTTTTTCTCAAGTTCAGGCAATTTGGTGGCCAAACACAATATGTAATTGTTAATTATTCATGCCTTTATTCATGTCATGTAATATGAAAATTACACAAATTCTGTATTCTGAATAGCTGAAATTTGCGGGAAGGTGAGTGAATGTTATAGGTTGTGTGAAAACACAAAAATGGAAAATATGAACAACAGTCAATGTTTTCAAGGAATATTGCCTGCAGGAGCTTACTCTGGAAGGCATGATTCTTATCTTTGTGATACAGAATAATGCATATTTGTGGGGAAGGAAATCACAGGACAAAATTCATTATTATTTCTGGAAAAATTCTCACAAAGCATTTCATGGCTTAACCTACATCAGAATAATGACAGATTTTGGTCATATATACAATTTTATGCCAGTTTTTCCTCAGAAACTGACTGAATTCAGTGTACGTAATCCTGTGTCTGTACTAGAAACATTCCAGATGAGATGCGTAGTTTCTTCCTGACTTCTACCGTAATTCCCCTTTTCCGGGGAAGAAGAGGGCATGATTAAGTCCTTTCATCTATTTGCAGAGCAATTTGTCAACTATGCAATCCTTGTAATATGATTTTCCATCGTAGTGTCTTTCTAGTAATTCATTGCTAAATCTTTTGAATAAAGACCCTATCTATACCTCCTTTTTTTTTTTTTTTTTTTTTTTTTTTTTCTTTTTTNTTTTTTTTTTTTTCATTTGGACTACTTTGTACATTGCTAGTCCTTCTGTCCTTCTAGGCTCTTCCTATGGTGCTGTGCAGTAACACATAAATAGCAAACATCTTTATTGCGGTTCACATAATATCATGTAATGGGCTGGCTTCTCAATAAGCTTATGTTTGTCTGTAAAAGTAGAACTTTTTTACTAAGACGTTCTCGTAGTACATGTTTCATTTTGCCAAATAAAAGGAAAAATGGCCACTTTTCTGAAGATTGAGATGTACCACTTTGTGTCTTGTTATTCCTTTGGAAACTATCTAACAAGTGCTAAAGTTGCTTGCAAAGTTGTCATCAAGCTTCAAACAGATCTTGCTTATTCAAATTTTACAGTATTTCATTCTTATAAAATGATTCTTCAAGATTATTTTAGAATGAAAAGTGGTAGTGTTTTCACCCGAGAGGAAATATTAGCACACATGAGGAAAGCGATAAGTTAAATAATGCAGTAATAATATGTAAATATTACATATTATAATATGTATTTACATATAATATTATATTTTTATTATTATCATTTTTATATATTATAAAATTATATAATAATAAAATTACATATAATAATTTGTTCCTAAAATTTCCTGTTTATTGATTTTCACAGTATGATTGGCAAGAATTAAACAGCTGCTAGAAGTATTGATAATAGATCATTTGAAAACAAATTACACTGACATAATATTCTTTAATTGTTGTACATACAATAAATACTTAATACCAAATTATATTAAAATATTGATCAGTTAAAATCTTAATGGCACTTCTATTTTATATGGAAAATTATTAATATAGTATTTACCTAGATGCTGGAGCCAGTTAAATTACATCCATGCAAAGGTAAGTAACATTGTGAACTTACATCAGAGATGCTCAGATATATTAGTTATGTGTTGATATTGTGTAAGAGAAATCATTCCTGGAATTTGATACCTGCAAGGAGACCGGTATTAAATATAATAGGTTTTTTAAATAAGAACGATCAAATTCTCTATTAAGATTTTGCTAATTGTTTGCACTAGAATGCATAGGAGAAAACTGAGAAGCATACTTAGCATACTTCTCTCAGCTGCTTTTGAACAAAGGAAGTCTTTTGTCTGTTTTATCCTCTAGCCACTATATTTGTTCCTATTCTCTTTCCCAATGTCTTCCATATAATCTCATTTCATTCTGTAGAATTAACTTTTCTTTCTTATCTTTTTCTCCTACATATTATGGTGTTTGCCACCTTAAAGTAGCAAACAACCCATCTCTGACCACTCATCCATCTCAAAATTCATCGTAGTGCTATTTATAGCCATTGTCCAACCTTTTTTGGTTTCATGTCTCCCACATGATTTAAATTTAATTGTGACTACACTACTTTGACTGGATATAAGGAAAAACTTTTTCTCTGAAAGAGTGGTCAGGCACTGGAATGGCCTGCCTAGGGAGGTGGTGGAGTCACCGTCCCTGGTGCTGTTCAAGAAGCGTCTGGATGAGGTGCTAAGGGACATGATTTAGTAGCTTAGTGGGTAGGGATGGTGATAGGAGGACGGGTGGACTAGATGATCTTGTAGGTCCTTTCCAACCTAGTGTTTCTATGATTCTATTGTACTTTGTCATTATTTATATATGGAATTCGACACTGTCAAACAGATTCTTATTGGAAGAGTGTTCTGTCTTATGTGATGACAGAATTCACGAAAGCTTCTTTGCCTCTATGCTGTTATATTCTTCTATGCTCTTATAAATACGCTCTGTTCTCACTGACCTCACAAAATATGATGTAACCATTCCTTTACTTACTAATATTTTTATCTCTGTCATCCATTTTTCTGACCCCACTCCCTATAATGTTTAATCCAAGTTGTATGTATCCACTTGCAAGGCCCTTCTTCACTCCTTTGTAACTGCCCTTTCTCTCAGCCTGTTGTCTTTAGTTCGTAGCTGAAGTATTTACCTCAGGCTTGGCCTCAAAGCAGGACAGGGCCCTTCATTGCCCGGTTGTATTTTCAAACAGCAGATCGCTCTGCTGCCCTCCTGCCTAGAGCCCTTTCAAAACACTTTATGGGGAATTGATGAGGATTGTATTTCTGTTTTAAGACAGTCAAGCCTGCTGATCAGTTTTTTTCCTGATACTTGACTACCTGTGCATTTTCTAGCTTTCGTATGGATATACTTACAGATTAATTTGGGATTTTTTTTCTCCTTTCTCTTCCTGTGTTTGTGCAACACCTTGTGCAGTAAATTGTACAAGTTCAGTGCAATGACTATGGCTTCTAGCTGTGCAGGATTAAAATAATGATTAATAATGTCTTTGGGTAGTACAGGTGTTTGCAGCATAAGGTTTTCATTACTGAAGTCTGTCCTTTGAGGAAAGAAGGTATTTACCTGTTACACACCTCTGTTGGCAAACCTAGGAGTTCTTCATTTGCTGCCAGTTAGCATTGTTCTTCAATCTCTGTAGGGAAGAAGTCTTGTTTATATTGGCTTGCTTACACCCTGTGCACTAAGGAAGAGTAGTCTTCAACCTAACAATTTAATCTCAGCTTTATCTTAGTTCTCCTTCACTCAAGAGGGCAACCCAACCTGTGTATCATACAAATTTGAAGGGAGGAAGGACATCATCTTTCCAGTACTGAAATTAAGATACTCATCCAGGAACACAAAATTCAGGGTCAAAATAGCATGAGTTAGAAGGACAACATCTAGAGAGCCCAGTGATGGGTGGAATGCTCCTCTGGAAGAAAAGATAGCATGATGAACGCTGCCTTTGTATGTACTTTGAGACACTTTCATGCAAAATGTGTAAACAGATTAGCGTGGAGGGACTGGGAACATCCTTTCTGCAGGCAGCAGTCTTTCTTTGATCAAGATCTCTAATACCATTAATTTTATTTTCCCTAGTACATATCTTCAGGGCTGTGGTAAAGAGAGGTTTTTATTAAGACTTGCTTATGTCCTTGTCATTGAAGTCTCTGGTCATAAAGAAGGGAAGTAGATTGAGGCTTAGAACTCGCTTTCTGAGTATGTACTTTAGCAATTACAAAAGACAAGTATAATTGACATTATGCGAACTGACTGCATTTACCTAAAGGTATGGCATATGTACTTTATGATAAATCCTAATCTTTTACACAATCCTCTTTATTTTCAAAACTGGGGTAGTAGGTTCTCTTTGACTCATTTCCATTGTCTAATTTAGTTTTCATTTTGATTTCCTCTCCCCACAATACCTCTCCATTTCAGCAGTGTTCTTCTTACAAATATTGTAAAATTTACACTGATACATTGCTTTTTGTAGTAGTTGTAATCCTATGTAATTTTTTTTTTCTTTTTTGCTTTCAGAGTATGTGTTAATGACTTAGTTAATGGTGTGTTACCTTAGTTTCACCTGTTCATATAGTAATTGTAGTAAGCTGACATTGGAAGACTGAAGATACTAACCTGAACTTTGTAAGAAATGTTTTCCTCCACTTAATATGACACACTATTGTTTTTCTACTCTACCAATTATATTTAGAAGATAAGAAGTTTATGTGAATTCCTTCCACAGAAGAAGTGAAGTTAGAAGTTGCGCATTTTTAAATTATCACTTCAGGAATGCTTGTCCTGTACCCTCACAGGATTTTTTTTTTTTTTTTTAAGTATGCTAAATAATGCAGTCAGTTCTTTTCCTCAAATGCAAAATGCAGTCCAAGTTAAAGACGCTTCCATAGCAAGTATCCTCATTTGTATGCCCTTTGTGACCACTCTTGTTGGAGTACCTCCACGTTCTTCATGTAGTTATCTTCTTTTTATGACATGCAGAGAGAGCCTCCCATCCCTTTCTGGTGGGATCTGGTCACTCTTGATATCATGGGCATATTGTCTTTTCTGCCTGCACTGTTGATAGTATTTAGTTAGAGGTGAAAGGCTACAGGCTCTTCTCTCAGTGAGTTTATCTTCTATAACGCTCTATTGCAAAGTAGTATATT
The DNA here is from genome assembly GCA_013396635.1 of Penelope pileata. NCBI lineage: Eukaryota > Metazoa > Chordata > Aves > Galliformes > Cracidae > Penelope > Penelope pileata. The sequence continues at coordinate 4,100,902 of WBMW01005934.1, forward strand.
ACTCTAAAGTAGAAATATGCTATGTATTGAATATTAAAGAGCATTTTTTTTGCTAAAAAGAGTATTTAACTCCCACTGTTCTGGATGGTCTCACTTTCTGTGATGTTCCTGGAAAACAGATGAAAACTGGATAACTGCTTATTCAAACATGGAAGTGTGATTCTAGCTGTCCTTTGTGCCTGTCATCTGCTCTTGGTTTAAGTGTAATAGAAACCCATTAAGAAAGTGCAGGAAGCTCCTGGTTTGTGAGGACCAGTCTACAGGACTTGACCGTTTTTATTGAAGCCATGTGTATTACTGTTTAAATTTGGAAAAATCTGCTTATTGAAGAACGACTTAACAGTGCAGGTCTTTGGAATTAGCGTTCTATCAAAAAAGAAATAAAAAATCCCAAGATTCTTACATTAGAGTAATGTTTTGTATATAAATAAAGAACACTTGAAATTACCATGTGTTTAACTGGTCTACCTGTGTATTTGGGAAAGTAGAATTGTTAGAATTGTCATTCTGATGTAATTCTCTTGTACTGTTTTGTCACTGAAATAATTAATTGGGGAAATCAAATCTAATTTGAATTCTGACAAGTGTATTTATTCCTAGTATATTTAGGGATAAAACTAAAAAGCAGTACTGAGGAAAATGAGTGCAGAGTGACAGCAATCAGCAGCTGGAAAGTTTTAAAGTAGTAAAAAAAAAAAAACAAACCAAAAGAAAATGACTTTCTTGGTGTTATACATAAAGGAAAGTATTGTGGACTGTATTTCTAAGAATAATTCGAAGTACAGAGCCATAATGATTTCTAGTTACTTTCTGAGAAAAGTATGTCTTTGATTTACTTGAACTTATACAATAATACTAACCTTGAATTCAAAAAATGGCGAAAGTTCTGTGTAAAATGTGTAGGGAGTATGGCTTGACTCGTAGAGAAAGATTAGATGTAATAATTATGTGTATGTTTATCAAACTCTTTATGAATGATACACATAAAGTGTAAACTATAAATGGATCAGGAGTATAGATATGAAGTGTGGAGAGAAATAACTGGTGTGTAATGATTTCATGCAAGTATAACATGCAAACATCATAACAAACTAGAATTTTTCCTGCCGTAAATGGTAAGAAAACTGAACTGTTAGTGTTTGTAATTACTATATGAATAACTCTAATAGCTGTTTCATTTGGTCTCATTGCCACATGACTTTCTGTGACTACCCAGTTTCTGAAATTGAAACAGTGTTAGTTGTTTTTGAATGGATATACCTGCCAATTTTTGTGAGGAGGAGGACAGATTTATACCAAAAGATATATTCACATTGCTTAAGTTCTGATACAGAAATAGCCTACATATAATATATACAAATTATATATGCATACATGCATATACAGCATATATATATGCTATAAATACACAAAAAGAATACAAAGAAAAGTTTACATATATAATCTTACAATGATATACATAATACATAGATCAGCAGGAAGATGAGCTAATATGAAAATATAGATTCCCAATGTTATTGATATTTTTTTATTCTCATAAAAATTAACAGAAGATTAATCAGATTGATAAATTGGATTTATTTTTATTACCACTTTATAAGAATCACAATTATTTTTAAGTAAGCCTTGTTTGCTAAAAGGATGTTCTTGGTAAGAAAAGTTATGTTTGAATCTCACTTGTTTTATTGCCAGGGGTTCACAACACCATTTAGCTACAGAGAAAAGTGAGTGAACAAATCTTTTCATTAACCTCCATGATTACGCATCATGCTCTCTTCATTAAATAGACCTAACAGGGAGAAAAGCCAGTTGTTTCTAGTAATTTTCTGGTGCTTTTGTGGTTTGTATACTTCAGTGTTCTGAAGGTCAGATAGAACTACCAGACCATAAAATCCAGCCAGCGAGAGATCTGGAGCTAAGAGAGCTCAAGGATTTATTAAGTGGTGTGAAACTCTATTGTTTCATGCATGTGTTACATAATTGCTGTCAATGCAAGGCTGTTAAAATTCCCTGCTAGTAATAACACGAATAGCATTTTATAGCTTCAAGAGGAGATAAAAGAAGTTTCTTAGTCAGCACTTCAACAATATCACAGCACATGTCAGTTTTATTATTGTGGGGCCTTCAGTTTTGGCAGATGCTCTCCGTTCTGGCTGTGGTGTGGTAATTACCATAAAAATTAAGCAGTGAAATAAGCTGAGTGCAGCCTTATCCCTGCTGCCTGTAACCAGGTTGCAAGTACTGCAGTGTGAAACAGGCGTAATTCAAGCTGATTATATTTAGAAGGCCACAATTTGAAATGGTGGGCCTTTATCTCTATTCAAGTCAACTTTAAAAGTAAATTGAAGCCGTTTAGTTGCTATGCAAACAGAAAGATCATTCTTTCTCCGCAAGGTACTCTCCATAATAGCATTCCAGGAATTAGTTTAATCCATCCAGGTTTGATTCATGGCCACTAATTATATTTCAGCATACATTCTAATGCTTCAAATTATATGTGTCTTTACTTTAATGAGTTGTAACTAGTCCTTAAAATAGAAGCTTTGCACTTTTCTTTTGTGTCACAACAGGCTTTACTTTGAGATCTTATGAGATTAAACTACTCTAGAAAACCTAGCTAGGATAGTGAGCTGAATTGGGTGATGGGATTATTTTTGTTTGCTTTGTTTGTTCTTAATTCAGTTTCATTCTGATCGCTTGGGAAGCCTTGGAAATTTTTACGTCAGGAGTTCAACTGCAATTTACTCAGATGATAGTGACAAACTAGACGTTTTGTTCCATGTGTTAACTGACTGCATGTGTGAAGAGTGGGCAAAGAAAATAAAGATGACATAAACACCTGATGCTTGTTTAAAATCAGAAAAATAACGTTGCCAAATAAAAGCCCCCAAAGAGAAGCAGTGTCTTACACAAT
>WBMW01005934.1:4103827-4117229 GCA_013396635.1 Penelope pileata
CCCCCCAGTATTGCATTGAAAAGTCAGAGCGTTTTAGAGAGCCATGGGAGAGCGGGGTCTCTCAGTGAACTGTTGACAAAGCTGGTGACATTACAATCTTTCGATAAATTCTTCTCCTTTTTAATCTGATGTCATGGAAAGAACGAGATTAGTTCATGCCATCAGTGTTAAGATACAGTCATTTATCTTTTCCCTTACTGTGCTATTTTCTCTCTGTGAAGCTGCAAAACCATTTCCTCCTTCATAGAAACTGTTCTGATTTTTTTAATAAGACAGTAAAACGAGATTTTAAATTTATGCTTACTTTTCACCTCCAAGGAGAAGTTATTTGAAGCTATTAGATTTATAAAACGTACCTGTATTATAGGCAGATTCCCAAATTAGAGTTCCTATCTTCTCAGTTTTCAGGTGCTTTTGGAATAAAACCTGGTTTTGGTGATGTTTGTTAACTAGAGGAGTTGGATTTCCCTTAACATTGTTCTAATGGAACCAGCAAGGTAATCAGCAAAACAGAATTGAAATTGTAGCTTTTATAATGTCTAAATATCAGAGTTTTAAGTGTAGTGGAAGTAAACACTAACATCAGAACCAATTCCAGCTCAGCTAAGTTTGTCATTCTTACCGAAACTCCTCTTTGGTGTCAGGTATTCCTTTTTCAGCCTGTTATTTGCTCTTCGCTTCCCTGCCCCCTCCTACTTTCTAATGCTATGCATTGCTGAACAGTTGATTTATGTATTTTTCTAACCAGCAGGTTTAGGTAGCTACATGCAGAGCTTCAGATGTCTTTTAGAAACAAAGGTGGTACATAACAATAAACTACTATTTGGATAGCTTGAATTTGAATTGTTAAGTATTAGGGTAATCTTTATATTGATATAGCTAACTATATTGATATAGTTAAACAAGGAGAACAAGCATCTCCAATCTACCCGACAGATGGTAGGTGATGTTAGATGACTTCTTCTGTTTTGAAGAATTCTGTTTTATTCTCATTTTTACAAGGCCTTTCCAAGAAGAAGAGAAAATCAGAGAAACTTTAAATAATTCTTTTCTGTACGTGTTTCTGCTCTATATGTTGTTATTAAGTCTTACTATGTAATTACCTTCATTAGGGCTGTTTTGGAATTGCATTTTCTTAGAGATTAAATCACTTAAAACATGCCATAATCCCATATAATCTTTAGAGAATTCACAGAGGAATATGAGTGGTCATATAGATTTGCCTGGGCAGAGTCATTTGAAAATTTAATGTTGAAATTACTACTCGGTTTTGATACTTAAACATTTCAGTAAATGCTTAGTTTAAGCAGCCACCTTTGGAATGTCTGGTGTGGTAAAACCTTTGTGGAAGATCCAGCTAACAATGGATGAAAACAATGACTCCATGCTGAGAACATGGGAAGGGAAGACCTGAGTTAACTATTAGAGATGTGCTACAGTAAAAGTTTGATACATCATTGAACCTGCTTCACAAGCAAATACATGCAATAAAACAACTCCAAGCTACTAATTATATTATACTACTTGGCTTATTATTTGGATTTTTGCCAGGTAGAAAATGACTAGGCTAAATCTTACTTGTACTTTCACAGTTGACTTCTCTGTAATCCCATAGGGTGATTTAGGGGAAAAAAAAAAAAGCGTCATGGGAAGCAATATTTAATGGGGAAAAATGTACCTGAGTATTGGCATTCTACCTCCATCCTTTACAGTTAAATATTAATTCACTACTATTTAATTTACAACTCTTTATTTGTCATTACTTGTATCCAAGAGATTGAGAAAACCTGTTACAGTAACTCCAGAGACTGGATCAAATGGAAAGTCCTCTTGACACTTTGTTTTTCTTTCTCTAATGTCTCTCTGGCTTTTGTTAGTTTTCTATTTATTAATGTCTGTAATGATTCTCTTTGTGTCTTAGTGCGTGTGAGTGGTCTAGCCGAACTAAGCAGGGCAGTGCAGATCTCAGTGCCTACTGGTAAATTCAGAAGCCCACCACATGTAGTTCACTGCTGTTGCTCTTATGTTTAGTTGGTCTTGAACATGGAATAATATTGGTTACTTTTATTGTGCATGCAAATAACTGGAAAAACATATAGAAAATATAATTAAATAATATAAAAAAAATATAATTCCCTGTAAGGAGAACAAATCTTAATCTGCAATTTTAATCTTGATTTGTATTTTTTCCTCATTTTATTTCTAGAACATAGTACACAGCAATTTCCAATTCAGTTCGTTTTTAATATTCCCATTTCAACATTTCTCCCAAACTGATTTGCCTAGTAATGACTTCTTTGAAACTATGAGCTGCCAGACGATGTGCAAATTTGACTAACCATATAAACTTTAAAGTTAGATTAAGTAGTGTTATACAACTTTGATACAGCATACCAGAATCTCTTGCAGAAATACAGTGAACTTGCATGTTTTTATGAAATTCAAGTTGTTAATTCATCTTCATATATCTTTAAGCCTTACTATGACATTTTTCACTAAAAACACAAAAAAATTTCTGCCTTATAAGAACCTGCACTCCTTTTCTAAATGTGACTAACTGTGACAAGAGGAAACAAACAATACAAAGTAAAGATGAGAATGACTTTGAGCTCTGTAATGCAATGAAACTGCTAATGGCTTTAAGAAGAGTTTTAAAAGAGGAAAGAAGCAGGTAAAAAACGTATACAATAGGAACAATACAATATGCAAGTTTGAAAACTTCTGCCATTCTTGTGAGTTTTATGGTATAGCAAGATAAGTGTTGAATATAATGATTTTTAACAAGGTAGGTGCAGCTGAACTGGCTAAACATTGTCTGTAGGACAGCATTTGAAGCACAATCTAATTAATCATTAGCACAAGTTTATGAAATGAATGCCCCCTGCGATGAGTTTGCTTCATCTACACAACAGCCTGTTGTCAAGCGCAGTTGAAAACTGTTGGTAGTTTCTCCTTTTGAAACAAAAAAATTCAGTTCTTGGTTACTTGTAACTGTGAGAAAAAGAAAGCTTATTTTAAAATCACACTTAACATTAGCATGGACTGAAATAGCAAGAATGTTCTTTGAATCATTCTTGCATAGCCATTTAGAGTAGAATGCTTTAAAGCAGTTAATATGCATATTTCAGCTTGGTGAACTAGTATTACATTGGCACAAAAAAATGTGGTCTGCAAATAATTAAACAATAATTAAAACAAGAAGGAACTAGATTTCTCTTAGTGCTGAGATCACATTTTTGAAAGTTGATGTTCTCTCAGCCCTTTAAGTTTTTATTCGTACTACCAGTTCCTTCACACAATCCCTATATACAGAAAGTAAAGTTGCTTATGCATATTGCTCTACTGTGAGCATTAGGGAAGTGCCAGATAAGTTCAGAGATGGAGATTCCTTAAATAAGATCATTTGTAAACATCTGTGTTCATTTTTTCTATTGGTAACAAGAACAATGACTGCAGAAAATCTTAAAGAAGTGCACAGTGTAAGTAAATTGAATTAGTTTGACTTAGTGTAGCTGCAATCCTGTCCATCCAGGTGCTGTCCATGAATACTAATTTTTGTGCTGAGGTATCCGGTTACCTGAAAGGTATGCGAAAACTCAAGTGATTTCATCCTTTCTTCTTGAAATGTTCTCAGGAGATGCTAAAGTCTCGGTCAGTTTAAGGTTCTAAGCTAAAGCAAGTCATAATCTATATTCATTACAACTGTTAGTAACATAAAATATTCTGTTAGACTGAGTTTACAAACTTTGTGAAGAACTAGGAAGAAGAGTGCTGTCCTTTTCATTTTGATCAGGATACTGTTATTCTACATTTTGAGTACAGGATGAGCATTATTGCTTGGATAAAATAACAACTCCTTTCATTCCCAGGCCCATCTAGTTTTGAGGAATGTCATTTATGTGGTAATTTCCTTTAGCATTTATTGCCAGTCTAAATCTTGAATGAAACAAATGGAATATATTACCTGTGGCATAGATTTTAAAATAAGATCATCTTGAATATCTCTTTAGGGGGGAGTGGGAGTGGAGGAGGGGGGGAAGACTGGTATTCTCATGCTGCCTCTACTATTTTAAGAATTCGTAAATTAGTCACTCAGAATTACTGCTTCTTTTGAAAGCAATCATATTTAGATATATAATGGTAGAATGACTTGGGTTGGAAGAGACCTCATAGATCATCTAGTTCTAAGCTCTCTGCCATGGGTAAGGCAGGCCACTCGCCTGCTCAGGCTGCCCAGGGCCCCCTCCAACCTGGCCTTGAACACCTCCAGGGATGGGGCATCCACAACTTCTCTGGGCAGCTGTGTCAGTGCTGCTCTGCCTCCATAGTGAAGAATTTCTTCTTAATAGCTAATCTAAATCTACCCTCTTTTAAGTCATTATTCCTTGTCCTATCACTACATAAGCATGTATAATAATCTTTACGGCTAAACTAGTGAATTTTTTAATGAGCTCTTCATGAGTTTTGGAGTAGTTTATCATAAACATTCAAACTAGAGAATCAAGAGCTTTATTCTTTATTTCTTCGTTGTTACTGTTGCTGTAAACAGAGAGTTGAATATCTATTTGACAAAGAATATTCCAAATCAAATTAATTTTCCTGAAACTGTTTATAAATCTTCTTCATATATATATGTATTGTATGTGAGCACAGTAGCCTTCACAATGAACTCTGGAATAGAAAATTAGCAATAATGGAAACAGCAACCCCATGTCCTGGACTTCTCTAGTGAGCTGCTAACTTAGAAGTTGTTTAAAACATTTATCTAAACATCACAGATATTTTTGTTCAACATAGAAATATTAGATACATAGCTTTGAAATAGATTGCATCAACTCATTTGATGTTTTTAACTAGATGTGTGTCACAATTGAAAATGAGATTGTTATTATGTTGAAGATATAAACACTTTTTTACGCTCATTATCTTAAATCTTCTTTCTTTCTATGATTTATCAGGGCAATTCATTTAAAACAAAAATAATAAAAGGAAATTAGAAAATCCTAGGCCTACTTGCTGTGGAAGAGATAATGACACATACAAATTGTGAAAGTGTTTCTCTTATATAACTGTTTATAAAACCAGAAGCAGGATGATAGTTTGGCTAAGAGTGTCTAAAATGTCAATAGTTCATCTCTGGCTTTTGGCATCCCTTAATTATGACTGTGTTTTATTGACATATATCTGTATAATACGGCCTTTGATAGAAAGGGAAACCTTGCAATAAGTGAGGTTTTGTTAGTGCAACAAGTAGACTAAACAGTGAGGTGATTTTTAGGAATTCCTATTGAATTTCAAAGCATTGCACTTCGGATAAGTTTTACTGAGTTCTCTTTCATATCATGTCTGGAAGACATACAATAATAATATATAATAATATTTATAGAGAACTTTTTTCTCACTCTATTTACCTTCTCCAGAGCAAACAGAGTAGTTATTTAATATACATGGTCAGTATTTGTATATTTGGATGCTTCTGTGGTGTTTCACAGATAGATTGTTTCACAGACGTTTTTATGGTGTAATTGCATCTACCATCAAATATGAACGTGCGGCCTCAGCAAAATGAGCTTTGTTTTCTTTATATCCTAATTATGTGCACGTGCTTAAGAATGTTTCAAGGGCAGAAAGAAAGCATGATGTATATTTTAAGGGTTGTCATTCTCTTTTCACTACTCACATCGATATTATAAAACCTGATCCTGCAGGTCCATGCTTGGAGTATGAATTTAATGAAATATTTACAATTTAAGTTTTTCTATGTGTATTTAGGATTAGACCTGTAATTTGCATTGCTAAAAAATATGAAAATTACGGAGAGATAACAATGACTTATTGCGGCCTATGCATAGGAGAAAATAAAGAATTACATCCACTAAAAGTTTAGGTCGTTACAGGGATTTGTTAAGAAAGTGAAAATACATCTTCTAGGAGCAAAATGTAAGTACAGTTTTCTGATTTTGTATAGCAAATGGAATACTTTAATTTTTATGTTCCCTTTTGTGACAATAGCTTAGTTTTGAGCCTGATTTTGGTACACTAAAAACTGGACAGACATATTATGACAGTCCTATGTATGAAGTTTGAGTTTTTTGGGGTTTTAAATTATCATTAAATTAGCTTTGTGCATGTGTGAGTGCATTTAGATGTGTGTGTGTGCTTAGAATGCTGTCTCGTCTAGTCAGGCAACACAATCCAGGGCTAAATTTTCATAACACTATCATATCAGTCAACTGTGCATAGCACACATAAGCTGTGTGCAGAGTCATTTTCTCATGCAAATTAATGTTTGCATATGCAGTTACCACATTGAAGCATAGTAATGTGGAGATTTGCTTTCACAATAAGAAAGTGCCCATTTGGTGTACATAATAAATTAGATGCATAGCTCTAATCACATGAAAAGAGTTTTGCATGACCAGATGACATATTGTGAGATAGCTATAGCCTCTTGAGATGGATGGCTGTGAGGCAATGGAAACAGGATAGATTCTCCTTTGTTTCTATTTTGGAAATTGTTTGTTGAATTCAGTTGCTTTTTAAATTTGACTTTTGAAAGCTTATTTTATGTCTTTACTATTCAAGAAATATCAATCTTCTGATACATGCTTGATAAATTATTTCTTGAAAAGCTCAAGCAATGATTCATATGCATAAGCTTGTGTAAGGAATAAGAAACTTTTTTTTTTTCTTTTTGCTGTAGGTGTCTTGGGCTGGATGTGGTTTGTCCCTTTGCTATTTAGATGTAACGTTCCTGATGTACTTTAAGACCAACTATTTTCTACTTTTATGGGAAACAGACGGAATGTCTGGAATTCCACTTAGAAAAAGGAATCTGTATCCTGCTGAGTAATAGAAGACAATCGTCTTTTTTTCCCCCCTAACTGCAGATGTAAAATTCAATACCAAAGGCATGTAAAATATTGAAGGTGATTTACTGCAAAGATTTAATATTGTTTCTCAAATTACACAGCTATGAGGAATATATATGGCTGCAGGATTAATTGCTAGAGATGTAGTATAATCTTTTGTTGAGGAAATATGTTTCTAAAAGGAAGAAATGCAAGTAATGATTTTAAATCTTTCTATTCATGTTTATTAGCATTTTTGATTTTGTATATTTGTTGTTCATTAGATGGATGTGTTCTTCCCATAAGTTTACCAAGTTTAATTACGCGTTCAAAAAAAGCTGCAACACTATGCTGAATGCAGTTTGCTTATGTTGATGACAGTGGAAACTGACGATACTAAAAAATTGTTGCAAGATGTAGATTCATCAAATTCTTAAGACATTTAAGAACATTATTCTGGTAACTTAAATATCTGGTACTTCTAAAAGCAGCAATGAGCCACAAAGGTAGGTACACTTGCATCACTAACTGTAGCGTAAATAAGCAGTGCATATAACTCCTTATGAAGTAGATGTATTATTATTTTCAGGACATGACAGTTTATATTCATTTTAACCAAAAAAACTCCTGACAACTTCCTCATCAGTAGTGTTTTGCTGAAATTATTTTCAGTTTTCAGCCTTCTTTAAGAGGCATCATACAGTAGTGAGGTGAAGCTGAGGGAAATAATTATTTGAAATAACTTCAAGCCATTGTTTAGCATGAAGCAGACACGCTGTGGTGAAACAGCAATAACACTGTAGTCAATATTTGCTTATGTTTTCAAAGTCACATAGATTTAGAATACAATTAATATGAAAACTAACTACATTCCTTGGATTTGAGAATTTTAGCAATTCGTCATTATTATTATAATCAGTTTAACCCTTAATTTTCTTCCTTAATACATGAATGACAGTTGAAATGATATCGGTTTTTATGCTACTAACATTAAAAATACTTTATTGAACACCATTTTCATGTTAGCAGAAACTCCGTTTTAGATCTGAAGTCCTATATACATAACTTTTGGAAACTTTTTTTTTTTTATTTCTAGAGACAAATAATAAAATAGACAAGCTGAGATGTTGGCTGCTGTTAGGAAGCACACCATACACAGAGTCCATAACGACATTTTTCAAATTTAGAAAGCTATCTTTAGAAGTAGCTTGGTTTTTGGATGGACAGTGGAATACTGTCAATTTGCCATGTTTTCTGTAAAATCCTCTGGGCTGTGAAAGTTGCAATGACGATCTGTTAAGAAAATGAAAAGGTTCAAAAAAATGTCCCTGGTCTCTGGGAAATACCATTAGTAAATTTTTTTTGTTGTTTTAGAAGTTACAATATCATTTTTTGTAAACTGAATGAAGTAGTAATGCAGGATCATGGTATTGCATAAAATTTCTGATAATGTTTGAGTATGTAAAACCTCTACTTGTCTTCCATTATTATTTATATTTTTAAGAGTTCATTTTTAATGAAATCGGTATTTTTGCAAACATCAGCATTAAAAGCATGGAAGACCAATAATTAATCTTGCATTAGTTAGAGCTCTTAAGTCAAACACTCCGTGACTGAAGAAACGGTGAGATGTATGCACTGTTTTAAGGGAGGAATATGATTTCTGGGGCTGGAGATTTTTTAGAAGTATTAAAACATGCAGCTTATGCTGAAGTCATGGGAATTTGGATGCCTAATTAGTTTTGATAAATATCTTTGTGTAAGGTTATAATATTTGGTTGCTAGGGTTCTTTCTTTATAATTGATAATGATGATTGTATTAGGACTGACTTACTGAATTCTCTAGACCCCTGCTGCAGTCAGGTCAGAACGTGAGTGCTTAGCTGGTTTCCAGTTTATCTCCTTTTTTGTAGTTGATTTATCCTCCTTTGATTGCTTCCATGGATTTTATGTTTGGGGTTTTTAGATCACTTCAGGGAAAGTAGTTTATTTTACTACTTTATTTTTGTCTTTAAACCATGAGTAAATTACCTTGCTGGTGAATCATGGTGAATAAACTCATGTGGCTTAGTCCAGAGGGAGGAATACTGTGTAGATGCCCTTAAATAAAGAATGAAGCTTTTGGAGAGAATGCTAACATATTTGTACAAAAGAAAATAAATATATACACTTTTTTCCTTTTATTGACTACTCCTCTACGACTGAAGGCAGACAATTCCCGAACATTTTAGATCTCATTTTAGGTATGAAATGTCTGTGAGACATTTGTGATTGGAAGTCATCCAGTAATGCTGTGCTATATAGGAATCCATAATAAATATAGTTATACTACTGACTCTGATTATTGAACATAATGTTGTCATGTTAAAAGCACTGAAGCACTAGCTCAAGTGAAAAGGGATGCAAGTACACCTCTATCCGTTTATCTCATTATTTCTTGTCCTAGTTAGAGTACACTAGTAACAATAGGCTCAAAACATTCATTTGGTGTGGATGACACTGTTATAGACAACATCTAGCATTCATGCTGTTTTCAAAAAGTTTGTTGTTTGCTTTTAGCATGTCTTACCCTATTTTTAGTGTAAAGTTACCTCTTGCATTTTCCCATGGGTAATTTCAGGTAGTAAAGTAGCAGGGCAGTTGATGCGATGAGCAGAGTTGTAGCTTCTGATTCATGGCTCTTAATGAAATTTTGAGGCAAACCATATGTTTCGATTAAGTGGAAAATACGATTTTTTCCCCTCTTTTTCTCAAATTTGGGTAGCGTTATACTTCTTAGTATCTACCACATTCATCTTCTGTTTGCCTATTGTGATTTCCTGTTCTTTTCCCCTTCCTGTATCTCTACTTTCTCCACAATAGCGATGGTCTCTTGAGCTGTTCTCAAATCATTATTATGAGCGCAATCCACTCACCCCTTCTTTTCTTACAGTATCTTTCAGTTATTAGCACTGCCTCATGCTTTCTATCATCTTCTTTAGTTTATGCAACTTGCTTTTTTCACCCCTGCATGTTCTATTTTAGAGCATCCTTCTTTTTCATGTCTCCTCCAAGAAAATTCTGATTTCTAGTTACTGTAGAAATGTCATAGAGAAGATAGAAAGCATATCAGATGAGCAAAGTAAGGAATCTCCTTAGAGCTCCTTTTCATCTCATTGCAGAGAAGGAAGTAGAATCAAAATGGGAAATTCTTTCCCTACCCTCAGTACCTGTTTAGAAGCAGGTCTTTCCTAGTAGGGAAACAACTTGTCAATCTGTACCCAAAACAAACGAGCAGGCCCAATTATCTTTTCCAAGCCACTAAAAAAAAAAAAGTGTGTGTTTAAAATTCCACGGAGGCTGTGTACATTTATTCCACTTGCAGTATGTGAAGGCTTTAAATTCAGAAGCTTTTAGCTGCCATTAGTGAGACTGGATTCAAAACCAGGTGGCAGAGATGAATAGACAATGTCTGTGAACAACGCTGTGTTGAATTGCACACCACAATACTTACCCTGATGAGGTTATTTTATTCATACTGAAATAAGAATCGAGTAGAACACAGTGGATCACTGAAAAAAGCTTTAAGAAATTTTTTTTTTTTAAAAAAAAATCTTAAGTTTTTCTTTTGGTGTCCTTGTCTGTTTCTTTCTTGCCTAAATCCAGACTGTTTTTAATCCTTCCACCCCTGTTGTTTCCTGCATTATTGCTCTCAATGCGCTACACATTGTTATTTATGCCCAAGTTCCCTTCAATAGAAAGACTTGGTCCATTGTTGCTTCTAACTTTGTATTGTGGGGAAATATTGTGAATATGAACTACAGAGATACTTATTTTAATTTAGAATACTCAAGTGTTTATTAACATAGGTATATTTTTCTTGCTTCAGTCTTTTTCAGCACAAACCTGAAATTGGGTACCGAACTTTTATTTGTCCTAAATGCTAGCCTCTCTAGAGTATGTGACCCCAGGGGAGGAAAATTCCTCTAGTGTGACATCAATTACTGCTATTGTGTTGTATAGTAAGCATGAGTGGCAGAAATCCAGCCAGACAGAGGAGGCACGTAACTTCAGGTTTTTTTGCTGTAATAACCTGAATTGGTTTAAGCTGGATATAAAACTTTGGTTAATGCATAAAATTCCATCACTTTAGAAAATTATATTTAGCTACTATTTGGAGGTGGAAGGGAATGTGGACATATTCTTGAAAGTCTAGGAAATTTTTATGTAGATTTTATGTAGTCACAGGCTTCTTAACTCAAATAATGACTTCCAGAGAACGGGATGAAACTGGTAAGCATTATTTACCAAGGTGGCCTACTTTCGTTCATAGGAGTTATACAGTACGGTACTAAAAATTGCTCTTGTCAAGTTTGCACATACCGAACTGGGGAAGAAAGGAATATCAGTTGATACATTTGAAAGTGGGGATGCCATCCTGAAGACTTATGTAGGCTGAAGAAACATTCTGAAATTTAGGAAAGGCAAAAGCAGTCTTTCACCTGGGAAAGAAAAACTGCTGGCAACAGTACAGGCTGAGGATCTACTGGCTGTGAATCTGCACCCAATGAAAAGGACCTGGAGATCGTGGTGAACAACGGGTTTAAGACGCACAGGACACAGCAGCGTAGCTTGAAGGCAAAGAAGGCCAACAGCAGCCTGGATTGTATTCAGGAGCACAATCAGGAGGATGCGAGAAGTGACTGATCCCTCTACTAAACACTTCTCAGAACACATCTAGAGTTTGTATCCAATTTTGGACTCCCTGTTCTAGGAAAGACATCAATAAACTGTGGCAGAGAGACATTAAGCTGATTGGGGGCTAGATCCCTGTGGTGAGAGAATGAGAGAACTGTTCAACCTGGAGAAGAGACAGCTAATAATAGCAATCTTCCAACACCCGCAAGGAAACGCCCACAGGGAGACAGGCTTTTCATACTAGTGCATGGTGTTAGGACAGGAGACCAGAGAACTCAGACATGATGTGAAACAAGATTCAGCAAGATTCAGGCTGGTTGAAAGAAAAAGCTTTTTTTTTTTAACATGAGAGCAATCATGGAATGGAACTGGTTGGCCAGAGAGCTTTTGCCGTTGTCTTCTCCTGTGGAAGCTTTCAAGACCCAACTGGGTCATAATTCTCATTTCAGCAAGTGCAAAGATGTTTCTGGGTGTCCTGAGGAGCAGAACACATGCTCTAACTAGATGAAGATTAAATCAGCTTGAAAGTATCTCTGGTAATGACCAAGCTCAAGTCAGAAGCAGGAGGTTAGGTCTCTGAGTAAAAATTAAATGCCAGCTAAGGAATTGAATAACCACTTGCACAGGTGTCCTGGATTTGCCTTTTAGAGTATTCAGTTCTCCACGTGTTCACATCATCTGAAAATATGAATAAACAAGTCATCTTAAAATCTGTGGTATAATTAAACATTCAGTGTTCTTCAGCTTATATCTGAAAGTTATTTATCTTCTTACTGAAGTTTAATGAGATATAAAAATAATTTTAACATCAGATTGGCGTACAGTAAATATTAAATTCTCTGCCAGTAATTACATAATATCTTCTTCATTAAAATCATTTATCTTAATTTTCTATCCTGTTTTTGTATGTCTAAAGTGAACAGTGAGCATTCTAGCAATTTATGGTACTGTCCACTCAGCAGATTTTTGATGCTTCAACTTTGACTTAATTTCCTTCTTTCTGAAAAGCAAGCTTCAGTATGTATGAAATTCATTGCTGCAATTTAGCTTTTGCACTAGAAGTTGGGAGGAATTTACATGCAATTCTTGCATTTCTATCAAAAATAATTAGTATTATCTATATTTCTTCACCTTTATGTAAGGAAAGTTGTATTTATGAGGTGTCAGGCCAACATGGTACTTCATTTTGTGTTTTGCAAAGAAAAAACTTCATGTTTGAATGTATCTATTTCTCAATGAGTAGCAGCTGAAGAAAGCTGCTAGGCTATGCAGGTATTTTTTAAAAAGGTAAAAGATTGTACAGATATTTGAAAATGTTTGGTATGCTCTGATTGTAATCAACTCTTAATTTATCTAATCTTGAATCTAACTCGTTAGTTGCCCTAAAACAAAATGACTGTCACCTTAGGGCATTAAGGAGGTGAAAATGTTTCTAGCAAATAAAAGCTAAGTTAGATAAAGATGGCTTTCCTTGCAGTAGTGAATTAATGTTTTTATCAACAATTTTGACCTATAAAGATTTACACCTTTCTTCCTATTTAAAATAATACTTTTAAGCCCTCCATTTTTCTTGGACTTAAAGCCTGGCACTTTTAAATGACTTTTACTGTTTCTTTCCACATTAAAAAGCAAAACCATCACTGAACATAAACCTTCACAGATGTTAGCAGAGTTATAGCAGTTGTTTTAATAGAGCACATCAACAGCTTTGTTTCAGGAAATGAGGGCAAATATCTTCTCCAGTGGAAACTATGGGAAGATTTTAATTAGAATATTATCCACACTAGAATTTGGTTAAGGTGGTAAGACTAAAAGCAATATGCAAAGTCTGAGCCAAAGGTACTTCTGGTTATACCATAAAAAAAAAAAAAAAA